>BSBK01004983.1:1932500-2445000 GCA_027943335.1 Chamaecyparis obtusa
TTTGATTAAATTTTTTCACCCATTCTAATACATTATGCCTCTTGATATTTCTTTATCAAGTTCAGCTTCTCGGTGAGTGCCTTATTCTTTTCCACCAGTTCTGCTATGGTTGTTTTAGATTCATCATTAAAACTCACTTCAAATGATGTCTCAAGTATCTCAACATGTTCTTGTTTTGATTTCAACTCATCAGATAAAAAATTTCTTACCCTCAATGAATTTTCTAATTTTCTTTCAAATCATCAATCAACTCATGTGCATTTTCCAATTCAAACTCAAGATTGTCAATCTTCTTAGGTTTCTTGTAACTTTCCATTGTTATGATCTTTTCACTATTAGGTGGTCAAACCCTTATCTCAAGAGTCCAAGCTTTGATACCAATTGTTGGATCAATAAGGAAAAGTTGAGTACTGAGAGGGGAGGGGTGAATTAGTAAGCTAAAAGCTTTTATCAACCTTTGTTAACTTGGTTTGTATTACTGTCATATATTATGATAATTTACCAAATTAAAAAATTTGCATGTAACATCATAAAACATAGTTATCAAAATATAAAAAAATAACTCATAACACAATGATTTTTGGTCTCACAGAAACCCTTGGTCAAAGGGAAAAACTCTAGTGGGGATGGTACCCACAATCCTTCACTATTGCAGCAAAAAGGTTGCTCGGTTAGAGCTACAATGTTTAGCTACTTTTGATAGCTTACCCTGTTAGGAGTACAAAAGACTTATAAAGTCTACCTTGTTAAAGGATTTTACAATCTCTAATCTAAGATATGTACCCTATTAAAGGATTTACAAAATAAGACCTATAGTGCCTACCTAGTAATGAGATTTTAAAATTCTAAATACAATACAAATCAGTACTAAATAGGTCTATAATAATGCATCAACAAATGTTGTTCAAACTCATTGTGCTCAATAACATCTTTACCTCATTTTGTACTCGGTAATCTCAAATCTGATTCACATTATTAGTCCTTCTCTAACTGCTCTATACTCAGTAGCTTATCTGCATTTCATCACCATCACTTCAATTTTTCATTATTCGCATCATTCTCCCTCTCTCTCTTCATTCTCTGATCTTCATACTCTATCCTTTATATACTTGATCTAGAAGTGGTGGAAACTTTCTAGATTCTTCTCCTTAAATGGTGGTAGCTTTGATTACATTTCCAATGTATATATTCCTTTCATTTTCCATTGGTGGATCTTACCTTGTAATCATGCACAATCATATTTTTACATTCCCAATGTTTTACCAAACAATCTTCTTGAAATTAGTAAAATATCTTTTTTGCTCGGTGTCCAGATTTAATGTATCTACCATAATCTATTATTTAAGCCTGTGTTACTTGGTAACACATTTTTTTCTTGCTCGATAATATGTGCTCTCAGCTCGGTATCTACCATGCATTGCTCGGTGCCTGCCTTTCTCTACTTGGTGCCTATCATTTATTTGACTTTACTGAAATTGTCTCTTCCTTTACTGAATTCTCTATTTACTTTACCAAATGAGTCCTATGACTCCTTTCACTGACTAAATTTAACTCTCCAATATGACTTTGACAAAACTAATGACAAAAAAAAAACTTTTTAGGAGTATCACTTCATTCATTTTATTTCTGACTACCCATTTTGTGCCAATCACATTCTTGTCTCTAGGTCTAGGAACTGATTCCCAAGTGTTGTTCTTTTGTATCTAATCTTATTCCTCTTGCATTGCTTGGATCCATGATTCATCCTTGCATGCTTCATTAGTAGTCTTTGGTCCAACCTATGAAATCAAACAGATTGCATTTCTGGTCTGCGACCTTGTTCTAGTGCCTTTACTGCTATCTCCAATGATCTGGTTCTTTGGATGATTCCTCTGCACATATTTAGGTGTCTTAGACACCTCTATCTACTCATATGTGTTGTTATCTAACATAAAAAACTCTTATGAATGTTCTTGACAAGTCTCATGTCCTTGTTCCTCATTCTAACCTTGATTTTGACTCTAATTCCTCTGATTTAGTCCTTCTTCCTACTATGGATCATGAGAATCAATTTTGAAAGTTCTTTCTTGTACTTGAAAATTTTCATCAATCCTAACATTTTCACTTTAAATCATCTTCCTTGTTTTCATATTATAGCATCTATAATCCTTACTCTTTGTAGAATACCCAAGGAATATTCCCTCATCACTCCTTTCATCAAATTTCCCTATGATATCATCCCTCTTAATGTAATACTTTCTACTAATTTTTTTGAAGTAATTAACAGTAGGGGTATGACTAAACCATAGCTCATAAGAAGTATTACCAGTACCACTCTGACTTGAACTCTATTCATTATATACACTACAGTGTTAACTCGTTCTCTCCAATGCATGTGTGCAACTCTTTGTTAATATGATTTAGAACAACAGAGAGGGGGGGTGAATCAGTTGTTCTCAGGTCCATATGTATAAAACAAACTTTAAACTCTTCAACAAATCAGATCTAATAACCAACACCTACTCAGTCATTACTGATTGCATAACAGAAACATATAACAGTGCAGTCCACTTATCCAATAGCATCTAACTTGCAAAACACAGAAATGTTCAAACCAAAACATTCACTCAAGTATCAACACCAGGATTTATAGTGGAAACCCAATTTGGGAAAAACCACTTTGTAACATGTTACTATTATGTTCACTCTTCTGAAGTGAGCTTTTTGAAAAGCCAACCCTGTCAAAGGTTACAAACACATTGTCAGGTGTGACCCGATTAAAGGATTTAAACCACTCTGTTAAAAGTGCACCTTGTTATAGGACTTACATACACTCCATTAGAATGCAACCTTGTTCAAAGGATTTATACCTATGATTGTTAGGTCAACCTCTATTAAAAGGATTTTGACTATTACAATGCTTAGAAAGTAGCAGTAGTATTGATTTGAAAAACACACAACTCACTTTGCAAATATCAGATCCAATTCCGTACACATATGCTAGCTTACTGACTTTGAACCTTTACCATCTCCATCACTAATCTTCTCGGAACTCTCCTCAAGCAATCACACCACTTCTCCTTCAGCCTTCTCTGCTTAGACAGTTAATAACACTTCCAACATCCACTTCTTCTCTATCTCTCTCTATCTCCAACCTCTAGCTTAGGTTTCCTTAATACTTCCTCTATTAGGTCAATACATCTTTTTCTGCTTAATCTCCTTCGTAGATCTTTTGGTTAGGTCAGATTCATTGAATCCTTCCTACATTATGTTCTTTGGCTATCCTTTTAGAAATATCTCAAATATCTTAATAGATTTACAATAAAAAATTTTACAGTGCATTAAATGCTTTTATATAATCAATAAATAAAGTCAACACGCTTTACATAATCCAAGAATTCAATGATGTCGACTGGAAATCTGAATTCTTCCTCAAATGCAAAATACTGATGCTTGGTCAATATTGTGTTCAACTTCTCGGTCTTCACTAGAAAGCTCGATCACCACATAAATTGTTTCCTTAGCTAACACTGTCTTCCTCGACAATTAATTGGTGTTCGGTCAACACTGAATTTACTCAGCATTTACTAGCTCAGTCGACACTAACAACACTCAGCTTACACTAGATTTCTTCACTTTTTCTTGGTTAAGCCTACCAGTTTAGTCTTCATTCTTACTTAGATAAACAATACATTGTCTTATCATTGTGCCACATAATCAAGTACTCATTGAAGTATCAAGATAACTCAACCTTTCCTTAGGTGCTATTGTTACCAACCTTGCCTAACCCCTTAGCAACACTCAAATAGATATAGTACTTTCTTAAATAGCAATAGTCTTACCAGTTAAGGTTTGACATCAATGAAAATACAATAATTGCTTCAATTGCAGTTTCCAACACTCTTCCCTCAATCAACATAGTCCTCGCAACATCAAGAACTTATTTGTTTATTCTCTTAGCTACACCATTTTGTTGTGGTGTCCTAGGTGTTGATGTCTACCTAAATATTCTATTTTCTTTGTAGAAAGCATTAAATTCACCTGATATGAATTCTCCACGTTAGTCTGATCTTAGACATTTGATCTTCAAACCTGTCTCTGTCTCAATTTTTGCTTTAAAAAATTTGAAAATCTTAAAAGCTTCTAATTTCTCTCTAAGAAATCCTACCCATATCATTTTAGAATATTCATCAATAAATGGAATGAAATACTTGTCACCAAATTATGACTTGGTCTGAGTAGGTCCACATAGATATGTATGAATCAAATCCAACTTGTTTCTAGCTGAAAAAGCTTTTCTATGAAAGCTACTTCTTGTCTGCTTTCCCATTACACACTCTTTGCGTGTTGTATTAGTTGGCTTCACAATATTAGGTAGATCTTTGATTGCATTAATGTTACTTTCCTTTACAATATTATCAAAGTTCATGTGACAAAATCTTCTGCACCACAACCAACCATCATCAAATCTAGCAACAAAACAACTTACTTTAGCAGGGCTCAACTGAAAGACATTACCTCTTGTCTTTGTACCAAATGCAATTAGATCTCCTTGAATAATTCTGATTGTACAATGTCCATCCTTGAATTATAGATGATAACCCTTGTCTACCAATTGTCCAACACTTAATAAATTATGTTTCAATCCATCAACAAATAAAACATCATCAATGTTAGTTTTACCATCCAAAGTAATAGATCATTTTCCAATGATTTTCCTAGGAGTATTGTCACCAAGACTGGCAACACCACCATCATACTTTCTTAACTCAAATTTTTTTACTTTATCACCAGTCATGTGTTGTGAACATCCACTATCTATAATCCAGTTATCTTTCTTCTCAACATGAGATACTAATGCCTTTTCTTCATGGATAGGTACCTCCTCTTTGATTTCCACAAAACCAAGTATATCATTTACATCTCCATCATCATCACATTCACCATCACTAACATAGTATCATTCTTTATCCTTCATATATTTACCATACTTAGGTTTATGCTTAGGAACTCTAGTTGGACATCTGGAAGCAAAATGACCAACCTTATTGCAATTAAAGCACTTTAAAGGTAATGTATCATCGAAAAATAGAAGCACTTCCATTTAGGAGTGGTTTAGGCCTCCAAGTAAGTGGTTTGGGGTCATGTCAAACACCTTGAATAGGTCTCTAACTTATTTCTAGCTTTTTCCCCTGTTCTACCCCAATCTCCACATCTTTTCTGCATTATTCTGGCATCCTGACCTGAAACCCTGAGATTATTGATCTCAGGGTCAAGGTCGACATTCCAGGTCAAGTTTGACCTCAACCCTGACCTAGGTCAAGGTTGACCTTGATCTTGACCCACTATCCAAATTTCAAAATCCCAAAGTTTCTGGATGCCGGGTTTCAAAAAAGTTTTATTTCCCGCTTCCAGGTCGGCTGTTTCGGGCTTCAGAACGGTAAACTCTTAAATTATATTTAATTTAGGTCCATTTCTAGGGGTAAAGGTTTAAATGGGAGTTTAATTCTCCTATGTCAACCTCTCTAGAAGTTTGTGCCCTAGACTGGTATAAAAGGAAGCTTCCCCCCAACAAACAAAACCATTTTTCTTGCAGGAATGGGTGCGAAACAATGAATTACAGTGTGGGTATGAGTACCCTTTTTGGTGAACTTTTAGGATCTACAAACAAAATTTTTGTCAGAGCAGCATGGGTCAAGGTCAACATAAAGGGGTAAGATTGTGCCCCAGGTCAAGATTGTACCCCCGCATTTGGGTCAAGGTCGACCTTTCTCAGAAAAGTAGAAGGTTTCTGGGTTTTCTCTATCTCTATGTTTCCAGGCCAAATTTGGTTGCATAATTTCCCAAAACTAAGTACAGACACCAGAAAACAATATTTTTTAGATCTATCATATTTTGAGGTTAGTATTTGTCTTCAAATTCAATTAAGATTTTACTTCCTTTCCATAACGTAATATAATAATTTCTCCTTTCTTAATATTCTTCATTGATTGATTCATTTATGCATTGACCATTTTCTTGTGGTTAATCAATTTGGATCTTTCCTTTGGGAATTTGGGGTATTGAAGAGGATTTTATCTTCCCCAATCCTATATCATACAAACATTATATCTCTACACATATTTTATCCATCACCACACATCAATTTTCATATCTTACATTTTGGTGAACCCACGATAGACAACTCTTTCTTTTTGGTGTTAGATGATTGACTTTCTTCCCTTAAGATAAGCTTTCTTTTATGCTCTTGAATTTTAAAATTCAAAAAAATAAAAAAAAATATATACTGTACAAAATACAAAAATATTTATTTCATTTCATTTACTATGAAGATTTTTAAGAAGCTTTGGTGTGAGGCTATTTTCCTTATTATTCTCCTCTTAGCATCTCTTTATTGTACTTATGATGTTTATGAGAGTATCATCCATTTCATTATGTTTTTTACTCTTCATCTTTCACTTGCCTATGCTATTGTGAGATTGACTGATACTAGTCTTCCTACTTTCAAAATTTTTATTAAAGATTTATGTGGCAGACTTATTTCTCTTTTGGATTATGTGAAGAATTTTGTAGATGATACACCATCTCCTAATCTTCCTAATCTTCCTAATCCTAATCCTATCCTTCCTAATCTTCCTAATCATATTCTTCCTAATCCAATTCCTAACATGTCTAATTATCCATCTGCTATTCCTAGTTCTTCCCATACTTATGAGGAGGCTCAAATTATGGTTCATGATGTAGATGTGCAAGAATTCTTGGATTTACCTTCCCCTTCTTATCCGATTCATGATGATATTAAAGGGAAGACAAAAGAAACTTATTCTAAACCTATTATTCCACCGTATACAACCTTTTCTCATGATCATAATAAACAATCACCTCCTGATGCAAGAGCATCCTAGGATTCTTGGCAATCCTGTATCAACCAAAAATATGTTTTTTTTGAAAGGCAGATTGGTAATTTTGATCTTAGTTGGTGAAGTATTTGCTCGATTTTGGAGTTTGGTTACTCAGTTTCTGTGGTTACCAGGGTGCTCGGTCTTTGAAGAATTCTCTATAACTAAAGGCATTAGTTACTCCTGGCACTCATCGATAACTGCATTGCTCAGTGATCCTTGGCATGGTCAGTTCACTTGTGCTCGATCATTTCTCTGCTGCTCGATGTTCTTGTAGACCGACTTGGTTGTGTGAATGAATCGGCTTGGCCGACTAGTGCATTTAATTTGGGTCACGTTCCTTGAGTTATGGATTGACTATTGGACATGTGGGGACCTAGATCTGGTGTGTTGCATTCTCCTATGTGGATCTGGAAGCTGACATGGATAAATTATTTATTGTAAGGCTATTTGAGAGCCGACCATGTTTTGCATTTAATATTTATATATTTGGAAGCTGACTGGGTTTTGGGATTTAATTTTTTGTAAAGCTGACTTGTGGTTGGGATTTAGTATTTAAGAGAATGATGGGGTAGTTGTTTAGCAGGAGTGGGGGCAGCGATCTAGAGAGAGTAGATTTGGATAGGGTAGAATAAGTTTAGTAGAGTTAGTAGCTTGCGAGCTTAGGAACAAGAGGATTGCTTGGTGGCTTGCGAGCACAAGTTTAGATCTTTCTTGGAGTGCCTACAAGTGTCCTATTGTGTTGCAGACCTAGGCTAGCTAAGGAGATGTGTGTTGGATCCTGCATGATCTTGTAGAACTATTTCTTGCTTTGTAATTGGCCGTAACCAGGAAGGCCTTACAGCCCGACACATTGCATGTAATCAGTTGGTTGATGAATAAAGACATCTATTTTCTTTCAGATCTTGTTTGGTGTTGTGTATTTCTGTAGTGTTGTAGTTTGGCTACAAGTTTGGATAGTCCTTAATTGGATCCTCCATCCTTGACTGCATCAAGTGGTATCAGAGTGATTTGATCTTGAATGTGTGGATAGATCACCGAAGGAGAGGTAGTTTGCACCAGGATCTTGGATTGAAGATGCCTCTAAGGAGAGCTCGTGAGATCTCAGAGGAGGAAGCTACTGGAGAATTCAGTCTTGATGATTTTAGAGCTTTGTAGAAACAAGTACAAGATTTGCAAGAGGAATTGAGAAAGAAGAAGACTACATTGAAAGAAGATAGTGATGATCAATCTGAGGAAGAAGATCATTTTGAAGAAGCTGTAGAAGAAGCTAATGATCCAGAAGAGAATAGAATCCTGAAGGCTATGTCTAAAATTGGGAAAAGACCTAAGATTGAAGTTTTTACCTTTTCTAGAAGCCTTAGGCCAGAAGAGTTGATTGATTGGATTAATGAGATAGATGAATACTTTGAGTATGAAGAAATAGAAGATCCTGATAGATTTAGATTTGCAAAGACTAAACTGAAGGGTCATGCAAATATTTGGTGGAGGGAAGTTTAGTTGGAAAGAAGTCAGAGAAGAAAGGAAAAGATCACTAAATGGAACTGAATGGTTGACAAGTTGAAGAAGCAATTCATTCCGGTGGATTATGAATTAGACATGTTTAAGAAGATGCAAGCCTTGAAGCAGATTAACAAATCAGTACAGGAGTATACTGAGGAGTTTTACAAAATCCCAATTAGGACTGGTCATTTTGAAGTTGATAAAGAGAAGGTTTCTAGGTATGTTTATGTTTTGAGACCTAGTATTCAAGAAGAGTTACTTATTGCTTGGATGACAACAATAGGAGATGCTTACCAGATGGCATTAAATATTGAAGAGAAGCTGAATAAGCAGTTTAAAGGAAGACAAAATAATAGGAACCGAGGTGGTAAGACTGGTGCAACAGTTGCTGAAAGTAATGTGGTAGAGAATCCTAAGAAGACTGATGTAGGATCTGGCAGTGGTCAAGTCACTAAGAATTTCAATACGGGATAGAGAGGAAGGTGGAAGAATGAGTTCACCGGTACTTGTTATCAATGTGGCGAAGCGGGTCATAGAATTTTTCAATGTCCTAAGAAGAGAGTTGCACTAACTACTGAGGAAGACATTGAGAATGTTGCAGAAAAAGGTGAATTTCTTATCACTAGGAGGTTGGATACACGTGTCCAGGAACTAGTGCAAAGAAGAAATTTGTTCAGAACTAGATGTAAGTGCAAGAATAAGGTATGTAATGTTATAGTTGATGGTGGTAGTTCTGAGAATCTTATTTCAAAAGAGATGGTTAGTAAGCTGAATTTGGAAAGAAAGAAGCATCCTAATCCTTATCAGATTAGTTGGATACAAGATGTGTCTAAGGTTAGGATTGAATAACAATGCTTGGTTAATTTTCAGATTGGATCTTATCATGATGAAATATTGTATGATATATTGCCTATGGATGCTTGTCATTTGTTTCTCAGGAGGCCTTGGCAATTTGATAGAAATGTTTTGTTTGATGGTCGTGCAAACACCTATGTGGTTAGGCACGAAGGATCTAGGCATAAGCTGTTACCTTTACAGGAGACATGGGCTAAGGGATGTAGAGTTATCAGGTGTTTTACTTATGAAAAACCTCAGGAGTAGAGGATTGATGAACCTATTCCTACAAAGCTTAGTTTGAAAGAGAAGGAGAATGATATAGCTGAAGAGCTTGTTGAGATTAAGAGGAAGATGGTCTTTCTAATAGAAATAGTACAATAGATAATGACATTTGTGACACAGAGAGATGCAGGTGATACCAAGTTGATTGAGGAATCCAGAGAGGATGGGGTTTACTGAGGTACTGATGTGGTTGGTAGTGGAAGGAATGATCAAAGGCAGTTGTTATCAGTTGCAGACAGGAAAGATAAGAAAAGTGGGAAGTAGGAAAATTTGCTACAAGGGACAGTGGATGAAGTGAAGACAACTTGGAATGAAGGAAAAGAGGAGATATGGGTTAAGAACAGATATGGTGTACCTATTTTGATTCCCTTAAGGTGTTCCTGATTTCCTTATGAGAAAATATTCTTTACCTGTGGTGTCTGATGCAGGAGCATCCTAGGATTCTTGGCAATCCTGTATCAACCAAAAATATGTTTGTTTTGAAAGGTAGATTGGTAGTTTTGATCTTAGTTGGTGAAGTATTTGCTCATTTTTGGAGTTTGGTTGCTTGATTTTTGTGGTTACTGAGTGCTCGGTCTCTGAAGAATGCTTGGTAACTGAAGGCATCGGTTACTCTTGGTGCTCAGTGATAACTGCGTTGCTTAGTGATGCTTGGCATGGTCGGTTCACTAGCACTCAATCATTTCTCTACTGCTTGGTGTTCTTGCAGACCGACTTGGTTGTGTGGATGAATCGGCTTGGCCAACTAGTGCATTTAATTTGGGTCACATTCCTTGAGTTATGGATTGACTGTTGGACATGCGGGGACCTAGATCTGGTGTGTTGCATTCTCCTATGTGGATCTAGAGGCTGACATGGATAAATTATTTATTGTAAGGGTATTTGAGAGCTAACCATAATTTGCATTTAATATTTGTATATTTGGAAGCCGACTGGGTTTTGGGATTTAATTGTTTGTAAAGCTGACTTGTGGCTGGGATTTAGTATTTAAGAGGATGATGGGGTATTCATTTAGAAGGAGTGGGGGTAGAGATCTAGAGAGAGTAGATTTGGATAGGGTAGAAGAAGTTTAGCAGAGTTAGTAGCTTGCGAGCTTAGGAACAAGAGGATTGTTTGGTGGCTTGCAAGGAAACGTTTAGATCTTTCTTCGAGTGCCTACCAATGTCCTATTGTGTTGTAGATGTGGGCTAGCTAAGGAAAAGTGTGTTGGATTCTATGTGACTTGTAGAATTGTTTCTTTCTTTGTAATTGGTCATAACCAGGAAGGCCTTATAGCCTAGTACATTGCATGTAATAAGTTGGTTGATGAATAAATAAATCTATTTTCTTTTAGATCTTGTTTGGTGTTGTGTATTTTTGTTGTGTTGTGGTTTGGCTTCAAGTTTGGATAGTCCTTAATTGGATCCTCCATCCTTGACCACATCACCTCCTCAAGAAGCTTTACATGATATGTATACTACATTATATAATATGATGGCTAAACAAGGTTATAAGGGTTTAGGGCTTGGTGTTAATGAGCATGGTATTAAGTATCCAATTCATATATTCGCTAAACAAGATGTGTGTGGAATTGGCTTTTGACTATCTCAATTTAAGGTGGTTGATTTTGATCATCGGTTGCCTCTTCATGTTATTCTTCCAACACCTACCTTAGATTACCCTGGTACTCCTCAAGATGTGGCTAAGAAGGTGTATGTCCAATTAATGAATTCCAAGAAAGAAATCTTTAAACCTATGCCGAAAGATGCTCTCTCTAAGTATAAATGTCCTTTTCACTATAGTAATACACATTTACTTGTTGATTGTGTGCATTTCAAGTTATATGTTAGAGAAAGAGCTACATTAGGAATTATATCCCACTCTCGTACGGTTTTACAATTCCTTCATAATTTTGATAAGGGGTATCCCCTTGACTCTTCTATAATGTAGATATTTTATCCTCTTGTCTTTTTATTGGGCAGCAAGAGGTATTTTTTCTAGTTCTCTAGGATCCATTATGCTCTTAGCATGTATCTTGTTTTAAGCTTAATTGGTTATCCTTTCTATGTTCTATCCCTGTGGTTTTGTATTATGTTCATAATCATCCATAGTTCTCTTATTCAAGATATATTTTCTAAAGACATTTGTTTTTCAAAGGTATCCCTTGCTTTCATCCCTGGGGGGCAAGGTCTTCCTTCTTTCTCTTTGTCTAGGGATATGCTTTCCTTAGCTTAGTGGCATTTGTTTATTCTACAACATTATTTCATTAAAATGACTAAGGTTTTGGCTATGGATATCCTTTTATGTGAGAGATTTTTGTCGTAGGTCATCACCTCTTCTTTATTTTGCAAATTATGTTCTTTATTCCTTTATTCTAAGATTCCTCTTCCTCTTGTTCACAAGGGGGATTGATGATTGAATCTTTGGTCCCTCTTTTTTTTCTCTTTGAAAGATGATATTTTATCTAAAGCACTCCTCTATGGTGGGGGTCTTGTTGATAAGATATCTTTCTTTGAGGATCCTTTTTCCATAAGTGACATATCCTTTTCACAATTATCTATGCTCTTGGATGTAAGGGTCAATACCCTTCGATAAGAATATAGTGTACATTGTTGTTAATAGGATATCTCCTTACTTTGTGAAGTAGGTATCATCCTTCTCTTCCTTATCATGTCTAGTAGATAGCCACGATAAGGAGGGGGGCATATATAGAGTCTCCCTTATGCCGCATTTTTCAATTTCAATATGCTAAATCCTCAGAAGGTAATGCACATAAGTTGCTAAATCCTGAAGAGACACAAATTTTCCAATATTTCAATATGCTAAATCCTCGGAAGGTAATGCACATAAGTTACTAAATCCTGAAGAGACGTGCATTTTCAATTTTTCAAATATGCTAAATCCTCTGAAGGTAATGCACATAAGTTGCTAAATCCTGAATATACACGCATTTTATATTCATAGTGATACAAGAATGTGGATCTATGGGTATTCCAAAAGCTATCAAAAGACACATTACAACTACAAATCACAATTTTTGGGTGAACTATCAAGTTTTTCTACCTATTGCACTCTCCCTCCTTGGTGATTCACGGTAAGGTGGGCATCTTACTAGGTGAGGTAATCATTTTCTCTTTTCTCTCTTTTCGCTTTCATGCTAGTATGATTAGATCATGAAGCTATGTTATTTATAGTGTTGCTCTTGTCTTTCTTATGTAGTTATTTATTCTTTTATGATAGATTTCCAAATATGATATTAGTATAGGAAGCATTTCTTAGCAAGGTTTCCTTTGCTAATTGATTTGGGTTTGTTTTTTTACTAACCCTTCTTTGTGAGTCTTTAGCTTTGTCTTTGTTTTCTCTTTTCTTTTGTACCCTCATACGTGTATGTGGAGTTATAATCCTTGGCTTGGGGCTCATGTCCTCAACTAAGTGATATTCTATCTCATTGCGAATCCACTAGGATCTTTCTTCTCCTTTACCAAGAGTTTGCATTGAATCCATACTCTTGCTAAAGTGGGGGCTAAATGTATCATCAAAAAATGGAAGCACTTCCATTTAGGAATGGTATAGTCCTCCGAGTAAGTGGTTTGGGGTCATGTCAAATGCCTTGAATAGGTCTCTGACTTATTTCTGGCTTTTTCCCCTATTCTGCCCTATTCTCCACTTCTTTTCTGCATTAGTCTGGCATCCTAACCTGAAACCCTGAGATTCTTGACCTCAGGGTCAAGGTCGACCTTCTAGGTCAAGGTTGACCTCGACCCTAACCTAGGTCAAGGTTGACCTTGACCTTGATCCAGGGTCCAAATTTCAAAATCTAGAAGTTTTCAGATGTTGGGATTAAGAAAACTTTTATTTCCCACTTCTAGGTCGGTTGTTTCGGGCTTTAGAATGGTAAAATCTTAAATTATATTTAATTTAGGTCCATTTCTAGGGGTAAAGGTTTAAATGGGATTTTAATTCTCCTATGTCGGCCTCTCTAGAATTTTTTTCCCTAGACTAGTATAAAAGGAAGCCTCCCCCGCAACAAATAAAACCATTTTTCTTGTAGGAACAGGTGCGAAACAATGAATTATAGTGCGGATCTGAGTACCCTTTTCGGCGAACTTTAAGAATCTACAAATAGAATTTTCATCAAAGTAGTGTAGGTCAAGGTCAACATAAAGGGGTAAGATTGTGCCCCAAGGCAATATTGTACCCCCGCATTTGGGTTAAGGTCGACCTTTCCTAGAAAAGAAGGTTTTTGGGTTTTCTTTGTCTCTGTGTTTCTAGGCCAAAATTGGCTGCAAAATTTCCTAAAATTGAGTACAGACACCAAAAAATAGCACTTTTCAGATCTGTCATATTTTGAGGTTAGTATTTGTCTCCAAATTCAATTAAGATTTCAATACTTCCTTTCCATAACGAAATATAAGATTTTCTCCTTTCTTTATATTCTTCATCGATTGATTCATTTATGTATTGACCATTTTCTTGTGGTTAATCAATTTGGATCTTTCCTTTGGGAATTTGGAGTATTGAAGAGGATCTTATCTTCCCCAATCCTATATAATACAAAATTATATCTCTACACATATTTTATCCATCATCACACATCAATTTTCATATATTATAGGCAATTTGCCTTCAAAATTACCTTGACCTTTCATTTCTCATCTTGCAAGCATGGCTAGGATCTTCTCATCCACACTATTTTCCAATTCTTCAATTTGGTCCCATTTCTTAGCATAATCTCCCAATTCTTCAGTGTATTTGCTTTTCCTGTTGGAACCTACAAGACTAGTTCCTGCATTTATGTCTTTATGCACTGTTGCCTTGAATGTTGTCTCAACTTTTGGTAAAGCTTGCTTAAGTTCTGTGGTTTCAAATATTTTTATCTTGGATACTAATATTTCCCTTGTAAAATTCTTAGTTAATGGAATGATCTCCTCTATGACATGCACTTTAGTTTTGTATGCTGGTGTCAAAGATATCAGAATCTTTGAAATGAATTCATCCTCAATGTAAGTTCATCCATTGTTCCTAATCCATGCCACATATTTTGTGACTCTTTGAAAAAACATCCTTACTATTTCATCTTCCTTCATCTGAAGTGTCTCCATCCTTGCTCTCCAATTCTGAAGTTTGGCTCCTTTAGTGTATGAGTCATCTTCATACAATGCTCCCAAATTTTTCCATATATCATGTGCTTTGTTTAGATATCTGATCTCAGTGAATTCTCCTTCAGATAATGCACTTATCAATGCTTCTACGGCTACCAAGTTGTACTGAAACATCTTCTTTTCTTCATCAGTTGTATCAGGGTCTTCTAACTCATCTTCAGTCTTGAGTACTACATCTTTCTTAGTTACCAACCAATAATCTAAGCCCAAATAGAAAAATGAGTCTTCATCTTCTCTTTCTATGCATCAAAATTATTTGCATCAAACTTTGGACTTTCTTTCTTATAGTAAGACATCTTAGATCTTTTTCCTCAAGCAGTCAAGCTTTCTCTCTAAGGACCAAAAACTTTGATTGATACCAATTGTTAAAGTAACAATGTCTCAATCAGCTAAGAGGGGGGGGGGGGGGGGGGGGGTGAATCCGTTGATGCATACTTATTAATCTTAATTCAAAATATAAACCATATGTACAAATCAAAACAACCATAACATAATAACACCAATATTTTTTTCGAGGGAAACCATGTTAAGGGAAAAATCCTGGTGGGGATGGTACCCAAAATAGTACTATGAGTATAATAACCCAACAAAGAGTTCTAGCCAGGTTAGGAGTTGATCAAGTACAATAGTAAAATCCTTGTTAGGACATACCCTGTTAGGAGTCACAACCTTGTTAAAGGTTTTACAAGATGGCTCACAGCCTGGTCACTTGACTAAAGGAAGGTTAAATCCACCTTCAGGACTCATTGTCCAAAGATCACAAAGATTTACAATAATAATATCTGAACTAGCTTCCAGAACTAACCTCTGCCAAGATAGTTTCTTCCTTGTAACTCAATGCACCACCTCTTCTCTATATTTTCAATCTTTTCATCCCACAAGCTTTCACATTACTTGCACACCATAATAATAAGAAAATACTTCCTTATATACAAGTTACATACATAATTCTTGGGTCGGACAATTATAGGACCTCTCTTATAAAAAAAACATTACATAGACCCATGCAAGGATACACACAACATCCTTAACAATATTACAACAATTACAAATCATAAAATAGTCAGCCACAACATTAATCCATACTTGATTAATCAAGAACATGCTACCACTCCTGGGTCAACTTCCAAATGAATCTTCATTGGAAACATGCCACAAATGATGTCATCAATTATACAAGTACTTTGCGATCACATAGTAGACTCTCCCATGTGTCTTCTATTATTCCTTAAGTTTGCAAGGCTTAATCCAATTCCACACTGAAGATATTCTTCACATATTGAGACCAACTCTGTGAGTTTCCCAGTCCTTGGCCCTATAACCAGTCTTTGCCAATTCATCCATAACTTTGGAAAATGAGCATATAAACATATGCAAACATAACCACATGTAGTAAACATGAACTTCTACCCAAATCTTAGCTCGCAGGAGCTAAGTCACCATACACTGTCCATACAATTCTCTGTAACCTGTTGTGTGATCTAGAAAGCACCTTCATAGGGTTAGTATTGTCAATAAATGAATAAGATAACTAAATTACCACAAAAAGTAAGCTAATTAAGCAAATGAAGACAAAGAGCACTGTATGGACCTCTATTTAAATTTTCTAATGCAAACCTCTCAGCAAGCCTCCATTAGTGACAACTCTAAAACGAGAATGAAGTGATAAGCAAACTAAGAATTTAATTCCAAAAGAAATTAAGCCTTAATTAACACTATATTTTCCTTTCTAGCTTAAAAATGCAAGAGGTTTGATGCTATTCTCAGATTTGTGGATGATTTTTTCTTGATTTATGTCTTGCTTTTATAGATTTTGGCAAGGATAGGGGGTGAAGTTGATTTGATCGTAGTTGAGTTGAGGCTAAGTCCATGGTTCCACCTTTGGAGACAATTTAAATGGATTGTCCTCAAAGCTTGGGACAAAGAGACAAAATGGATGGCCAAGATTCTCTCACCTTATGTGTGATTGAGATTCATTTTGAGCTGGATCCATGTGAGTCCAATCCTGATTTCCCATTGGTCAATGCATTTTCCTCTGATTTGATGGTTGAGGAAAAATAGGGATTTAATAATTGAATTTATTTAATTTGTTTAGCCATGTGTACCCCTTAAATGGGTTGATTTGATTTAAATTGAACTATATAATTAATTAGATTAATTACATAATTAATTGATTTGCCATGATTTATTTGATTTAAATTGATTTAATGGCTTTTGATTTTCAACTAAATTTGGATTATGGATTGATTGTAATTTTTCTTTGATTTTAGCTTGATTTAATTTTAATGATTTGATTTTTCCCTAGTTACTCACTTGATTTAGTCTTGTCCATTTTCAGGTAATTACAAATGCCCCTCTTTGAATCGATGTGCAAAGTGTATCGGTTCAAAGCATACTCTGATTATTTTGATGCAAAGTCCTAATTAGATTGATGCTCAATTTAATATTTGATAAAAGATGTAGATCTTGATGATAGATTTGATGAAGTTCTGATTGATTTGAAGTCCTTGATGGTCGTTTTGATGATAGGTCACCGATATGATGCCTGATTCGATTGGATTTGATGTTTGATGCCCCACTTGATTAATAAGCGAAAAAAATTTCGATGAAAGATTAAGCTTTGATATGATATTTTTCTCCTAATTTGATGATAACAATGTCGGTCCTAATTTTTTGAGTGTATGCCCCCTCGGAAATGAAATGAAATTTTATTTTAGTTGAAATATATTGCATTTTTTATCAATTTGTGTTGAAAAATATTTAATTATGAGTAAATTTTGATTTTATTTCCGATAATGTATTTGTGATGTTGTGATAATGAATGCCCTTGATTTGGCCAAATAGGTGAAAAATTTTGGTCCCTAGTCATTTTCTGGTAAAAAATGCCCATTTTAGATCAAAATGGGCTATATAAAGGGGTAAAAGGTCATTTTCACTATTCATTTTTACCTTCTCTTTTGACTTTTCCTCTCTGACCCTCTGAGATATTTTACGATGGTGATCCTGATTTGAGAGCATAGGTTCAAGTGAGGCCGTCAATATCGACGTCCACCTAGCTATAGACCTCCGATATGTACCTTGACAACTTCTTTTGTCTGATTTCAACATTTAATTTTGAAAATTTTGGATTTTTTGATTAAAAACCCTTATTTTTTCAAGTTTTAAATTTAGCAGCGCATTTAATCATTTTAACAGCGTGTATAAAAATCTTGTTGCGCATTCGTAGTTTTTCGTAGCGCTTTTAAGCTTTTTAGTAGCGCTTACAAATGCTAAAGCTAGGGCACGTTTCGCTTTCACACTTTCCTGCAACGCTTTCACATTTGATTGCACATTTAAGAATTTTAGTAGCACATACATGGGATTCCTGCAACACGTACTAAGTTCTACAACACGTACACTTTGTTGTTGCACGTACAATATTTTTTGTTGCGTGTTTGATTTTTTAAGCTGTGCATTTGATTTTCAGTACTTTTAAGCAATGAAATAGTGCATATACCCTGTTTAGCCAAATTTGTGAGCCTTTCAGTCAGTTTTCTAATCCGTCTGATGTCATCAATTTATCGATTGGCTTAGGTTTTTGAGTTCTACTTCTAGCAAGTCATGTGATGTCAGTTCGAGTCATTTGATATTGAATGTTTGATTGTCAATCTTGACTTAGATGATGGATGATGATAAATTTTACATCCTCTCTGAATAGAATCAAGAAAATTGATTATAGTTTGATTAGATTTGATTGTTTGATTGACTTAAGATTATCCAATAGTTTATGATTTTAATTTCTGATGTGTTTAAACTTGCTTATGCAATTTTCACTTCAGAAGCTAGCTGTCTGAGGCCTAGTTCCCTTACCATTTGATATGATTGATGATTTGAGCAGGCCAGAGCACCGAGTCATAGGTCGATGTGGTCTATCTTTCTTACTTTCTCTCCCTTGATTTCACATGAATCAAGGTCTTCTCACCACTATGGCAGAGTGTTGGCACTTTGACCATAATAATTTTCATTTACCGATGGGAGAGATGATGATCACTCCCGAGGATGTATACACGTTGTTGAGGATCCCTACTCATGGGGAGATCATCTATTATGATCAGGTTTATGATGGTATAGTATGCAGATGCCTCTTTATGGATCTAACCATTGGAGATGAGAGCATCTAGTGGACTCAGTTTACCTCATTCCCCATGCTTCCAATAGTACTAGGGGTACTCGTTGGTGGTTTCTTGGTTCTTGATCATCGGGGAGATGGGTTTACAGTTGGTTGGGGCTAGATCCTGGAGGACTTGATTACTCATCCTCATAGGTTTGATTGGGGTTCCTATGTGTTAGCTCAGTTATAGCATGAGTTTCATGATGTTGTATATCATTGCGGAGCAACTCTCTACTGGAGTAGTCCTACTTAAGTTATGGACTTGGGAGCATATTCCCATTACTCATCCCATATCAATTTGGCATCAGGATGTAGGATGGCCTTTTGCATGGATGTATGAGGGGATGGTTGTGCAGGCCCACCTAGGCAAGGTGGATTACTGGCGGTATGTCATTGATGATATTGATTAGGTGGTCTGGAGACCATACATTAGTTGCGAAGCATGGCTAGAGGATGCAGTAGAGCTTCCCTATATGTGCATGCCCCATTGGATGATAGGGAGGATGCCCTTGGTTATTGAGCAGTTTTGTTTCTACAAATTTCTACACCAGTTTGGCCAAATACAGGGGATGCCTCAGGGGTTAGCCCTTTTTTCTTGTGTACAGGTAGAGAGATCCCTTCGGGGTCCTCAGATTGACTATAGGACAACACAAGATGAGTTACTATAGTTGCCCCACCTTGCATGGGATATGAGAGATCATATTGTTGACACCAGCATGACTGATGATTATGCACAATGGTTCGTATAGAACCCATTTCCCAGATTCACAGATCCAGTAGAGCCAGTGCTTGGGATTGAGGAGTTAGATGATGATGGTGGAGATCATGGTGGTTGTGGGAGACGGGGTTGTTGGGGATGATGGAATGGTAGGGTGAGATGAGGAGGAAGGGATGTTATTCATGTTATTGCTGCCCCTGCTCCTATCAAAGGTAGAGTCCAGATGAGAGGTAGATGGGTTAGGGTGAGGAGTGGTCCTTTCGAAGAACTCCATCAGGTGGGTGTGGATAGGTTGGCTAGATGGGGCCAACATAGGGTTTGAATCTTCAAGCCGGTTGTTGTCTATATTGATGCACAGGTCTCTCAGATTCTGGTGGATTAGGCACAAGCACCTCCAACACCTCCTCCTCCACATGGTCCTATTCCTTTTATTCAGCTTCCATCTTCATCATCTCTTCCATATTCTTCTTCTCAGCTTCCATCTTCCTCTGTACCATCTTCTTCTATGGCTCCTCCTATGGCTTCTCCACATGCTCCTCCTACATAGGCTCCTCCTGCATAGGCTCCTTCAGTAGAGGCTCTAGTGTCAGCTTCTGATGTTCAGGCTTTACAATTTGAATTTTCAGAGATTAGGCAGTAGGTCTGTCAGTTGGGTAGTATGATGTAGACATTCATGGCTATTATGAGTTAGCACAGGCTACAAACGAGCTTGATTTGAGGTCCTGATGGTGTCGATGGTTCTGGCAGTTGATGATAGACGATTGATCCATTCTTTTGATGTATATTATGACTTTTCTGATATCAAGACATTGGACTCATATTCTTTTATTAGATGATATTTATTTATGATCAATACTTGTTATGCTTGATGGACTTTGATTCACATATTCTGATGGACTTTGATGATACCATGGACTCTGATATTCATTGATAGATTTAATTTATATGATGTCATTATGTGTTGGACTTCTTTTTCAAGTGCTTTATATGATATGCAAATCTATATGATTCTATCTCTACATGCTTTGTTTTTATGCTTTTCAAATGCAATTTATGAGATGAATGCACATGTCTATTTATGAGAATATCTTATTTATGACATAGAATAGATTGATGTATGTAATACATGGTTTAATGTTTAACAATGTATAATGATTCTATTTAATGGTTTAATGATTAATGCTATGTGATGATGTTTATGGATGCATTTTTATATGATGTAATGTATGGATAATGCAATGTAATGCAATGGATGCAAATGAGATGTAAATGTAATGGATGCACTTATATGATGTAATGTATGGATTTTGATAATTTAATGATTAATGATGAATGCAATGATAAATGATATATGGGTTAGTGATGATCTAGATGTAAATGCAATGCCCTAATACACTAATTTTTTAATACAATTCAATGTTTAAATGTATTGAACCTTGATGAATGCACCTATATGAAAAATGCAAGGTACCAATGAGATGAAACTAAATGCAATGTTTAGAATGAATTTAATGCAATGCAATTAAAAATATCCTAACGTGAACTTAAAATGATGTAATTAATGCAACTAAATGATGAGCATTAAAATGAATGCAAACTAATGCAATGCAATCTTAACTGAACTTAATGATATGAGCCATAATGATAATGAATGTGAGTAAATGGAACGAACTAAAATGAATGTTATTTCATGCAATGTAATTTAATGGAGTTTAATGCAACTAAGGTTAATGACCTAAAACTAATGCAGATTAAAATGAGATGATGAATGAGCCTAAATGTAACATGATTTAAAATGCAATTGATCTAATGCAACGCACCTTTGTTTTTTATTTTTAATTTCCAACACACTCTATCACATATAGTTTATTTATGAACGTTTGATTTTTTATTTTTTATTAACTCCACCCCCTTCTTTTCTCTTTTCCAAAACCCATTTTGAGCTAAGAAAAATAAAGAACTTAAATACATTTAATCTAGGATGGATGAAACTAGCTATCACTATTCACAAATTAGAAGCTTATATTCATCATTAAGCAATTTTTTTTAAACTTGAAATTAGTACAACCATCACTAGTTGAACCTTGATGATATGAATACCTTTTCTCTTTCCATGGTGCCTTCCCATTCTTGGTACAACTATCACTGATTGAAATCAATCATGAGAGTATGAATACTGCTTTCATTGGATTCTATGTTGCAAGTGGATTTTGGTATTATGATATTTAACATCAAAATATACAAGGTATCCTATTGCATAAGCAAACAAAGATCTTGGTTTTTCCATATGTACATGTCCTCAATGATTCTTTGATGATCATGTCCTTAGACAGATGATACATACTTTAAACCTTAACCTTAAGACACTCATTCAGAAATCAATAAAATATCATTCTTTCATCATAGCTTGTCTAGTTTAAAAACTTTCATTAATTTGCTAGAAAGACATGATTTCATCAATCAAGTAATTACTTAATAAAATTTTTGCACTATTTTTTTCAAATCCATATTTCAAGTATAGTTCTATCCATTTCATATTTTTAATCCCGATAAAGGTAAGGTCTTTGTGAGATCTTGGATCAAAATTTTGCTTTGATTGATGTTAGGATTAGGATGTGATCGTGTAAGTGTTTCACTTGTGTTTTGATGAATTGATTTGGTGTCAAATTGATGTTTGTTTTGATGAATCCTTGCTCATTTAGAATAGATTTTCCCCTAGTTTGATGTGATTGTGTTTGTTGGACTTGGGACATTTTGCAGATTGGCGATGAAAGCTTTAGGTACTTGCAAATGCAGCTGTGGGGTTTTATTATGCAATATATACAAATGCTGGTGAATGTAAAATTTACAAGGATGACAACTAGGCATGAGACTGACTTGGACTTTCAATGGTGTCTGTTTACCAGGTTTTCACCGATTGAGTGGATTTTCTCTTTTTCTACTTTTCAAGATTTTTCTCCTTTTTTTGCTACCAAGGTGCCTATTTGCTAGGTTTTCACCAAGGCACTTTTTCTCTTTTTCCATTTTTTTTTGTATTTTCTCTTTTTTTCAATTTTTTGTGTTCATATCATCAAGGTGCCTATTTTCTAGGTTTTCACCAAGACAACATCTTTTTGAGGATCATTTCTGATGTTTTTGGATTTCTTCATGCTTAATTTTCCACTATTTTTTTTATCTTTTCTGCCTTTCTGATTTGTTTTCTCTTTTCTATTTTTCAATTTTTTTTGGATTTTTCAGGATCTCTTATAACTATGTACAATAAATAGGATTATTTCTCATTTTATTTTCTCATACTCTTTTTCTTTATACCCCTTTCATCTGCTTCATGTGTAGAACCTTTTCGGGTGTATACTATTGATGGGTTCTTGCAACTCTTCTCCTTCACAATCAGCTAGTTTGTAGGTTCCTGTTCCAAAAGAAGAAGTGATCACAAAAGGTCCTAACCAGTTTGCTTCCCATTTTCCTTTCTTTTCTCTTTCCACTTGATTTTAGGGTTTTCTCGCAACACTAGATCACCTATTTGGAATGTCTTGGGTTTAATGTACTTGTTGTAGTTCCTTGACATTCAATTATGATACACTTTTAAATGGTCAAAGGCTTGTTGTTTTCTTTCATCTAGTATCTCCACTTCTTGCAACCTAGAAAACCTATAGTCTTCTTCACTTAGTAATCCATGTAATGAGACTCTTAAAGATGGGATTTCTACCTCCAAAGGTAAGACTGCTTCTACTCCATAAACTAGTGAAAATGGTGTAGCTCTTGTCAACTTCCTGATGCTTGTCCTATAAGCCCATAGAGTAGGGTTTATTTGAATGTGTCAATCTCTACCTAAATTATCCACTGTCCTCTTCAATATTTTTAAGATTTTTTTGTTTGTAGCTTCTGCTTGTCCATTACCTTGCAGGTAATAGATTGAAGATGAGTGATGTACCACATGAAATTTTGTACATAGTTCTTTCAAGTCTTTGTTCTTGAAATGTTTTTCGTTATCCATTATGATGGAATGAGGAAAACCATATCTAAAAATTATATTATAGTTTAATATGACCACAGATATTTGATTTCCAGTGGCAGTGGATAATGGTACACCTTCTACCCATTTGGTTAAATATTCAGTTGTTGTAAGGATGAATTTATGACCATTTGATGATGGTGGATAAATCATCCCTATCAAATCCAAACCCCATTGATAAAAGGGACAAGGTGTAGTCATAGGATGTATTTCTTATGCTGGTACATGGATTAAGTTCCCATGGTATTGATATTTATGACAAGTTTTTACAAAGTGAAAAGCGTCTTTTTCCATAGAAGGCCAAAAATATCCCATCCTAAGAAGTTTCTTAACTAGGGTTAACCCATTTTAATGTGACCCAAAAATTCCTTCATGGATTTATTATAAGGCTATGGTTGATTCCTCTTTCTCTAGAAACCTTAAAATAATTCCATCTAGAATCTTGTGATACAACATGTCAGATACTAGGGTATAGTGAGAGGCTTGTCATATAAAACTTTTCTTTTGATTTCTGGTTTGGTCCATGGGTAAGATTTGGTCTTTTAAGTATGTGTAAATGGATCCATACCAGGGTGATTCATCTCCCACTAATAGGCAAATGGTGTGGGGATGGGAAGGGTAAAATGCTGTTGTCCAACTTCTTCTACCAGAAATTCATATCTGGTGCTTTGATTTGGCATTTGGAGAAGTGATGCCAATGTAGCCATTGCATCAACTGCTTTATTCTTATCCCTCAGCATGTTCTCAAATGTGATTAGAGTGAAGCATTTCTTGAGATTCTCAATCATGTTCTTGTAGGGTATCAACTTATCATCTTTAGTTTGATGCTCATCATTGATTTGATTAATCACTAGTTGGGAATCTCCATAGACTTGTATATCTCTCACTTTCCATTCTAATGCCAATTTTATGCTGATGACTAATGCTTCATACTCAGCTATATTATTTGTGCATGGAAATAATAGCTTGTATGATTTGGGAATTATGGACCCTTGAGGAGTAATCAATAGTATTCCTGCTCCTGATCCATGTTGTGTATAAGAGCCATCAAAGTATAATTTCCATGTCTTTGCTTCAACAATAATTATCTCAGAATCTAGAAATTCTACTTGAATAGGATGTTCATCTTGCAAAGGTGACTCTGCTAGTTGATCGGCTATTACTTAGCCTTTGATAGATTTTTGATCCACATATTCTATGTCAAACTCACTTAGGACCATGACCCATTTGGCCAATCTTTGATTTAGGGTTGTTTTGTTGAGAAGGTATTTCAAAGGATCAATTTTTTCTATGAGTCAGATTTTGTGAGATAACATATAATGGCATAGTTTTTGGGAAGCAAAAACTACGGTGAAACATTCTCTTTCAATAAAGGTGTAGTTCAACTCATATTTCACCAATGTTCTGCTTATGTAGTATATGGCCTTTTTCTTTCCAGCTTCATCTTCTTGAGCCAAGAGTGCCCCTAATGCATGTTATGTTGCTGAGATGTATAAAATTAAGGGCTTTCCTCTTATTGGTGGAATCAAAGTAGGTGGATTCATTAGGTAATTTTTCAATAATGTGAATGCTTCTTCATATTTCTCATCTCATTTGAATACTGTGTCCTTGTGAAGGAGTTGAGTAAAAGTGTGGTATTTTTCTACTAATTCCAGGATATGAACCTTCTGATAGATTGAATCTTGCCTTGAAGTGATATCATTTGACTTATGTTTCGAGGTGCCCCCATTTCCATGATTGCCTTTACTTTGGTCGAGTCTACCTCTATTCCTTTGGCTGAAACTACTTTGGCTGAAACTATGTATCCTAATAGATTTCCTTATAGTACATTGAATGCACATTTCTTTAGATTTAGCCTTACTTTGAATTGTTCCAATCTTGTTAATATCCTTTCTAGGATGGGTAGATGTCCCTCCCTTGAGTGGGATTTAGCAATTATTTCATCTACATAGTCCTCTAGAAACTTGTGCATCATGTCGTGAAATATGGTCATCATGGCTCTCTGATATGTCACTCCAACATTCTTGAGACCGAAGGGCATAACATTCCAGCAGAATGTCCCCCACATGCATGTAAATGTTGTTTTGTCTTGATCCTCAAGTGCTATCTTAATTTGATTATAGCCACTAAACCCATCCATAAGTGAGAACATAAAGTGCCCCATTGTTAGATCTATGATGGCATCAATGCTTGGTAGAGGAAAATCATCTTTTGGACATGCAAGATTAAGATCTCTGAAGTTCGTACAAATCCTGATAGATTTGTTTGCTTTGGAAACATGCACAATATTTGATATCCACTCAGCATAATCAATGGCTCTTATGAACCCCACTTCTAGTAATTTCTCTAACTCCACTTTTACTAGAAGTGCTATGTGGGGGTGCATTTTTCTTAATTTATGCTTGACTAGTCTCACTCCTTTAATGTTTAAATGATGCATTATCATATTAGGATCTATTCCTGGCATATCATTGTATGACCATGCAAAATTGATTTGTTTCTCTTTGAAGAATTTTATGAAATCCTTTCTTTCTTCACTAGATGAAGATGCTGCTAGGTGTATGATCTTTGGTTATGATTTTGACCCGATGTTGACTTTCTCCATTGGTTCAATTAGGATAGGTGATATTTCCTCATAGTGTTCAGGAAAATTATCCAACCCTTCTTCCTTAGGTGCCTCTTTTGGGTTTTCACCTTCAGAAACACTCTTTATTTCTTTCTCTTTTTGATCTAATGCTGCCATAATGTGGTTTTCAACATTAGATTCTTTCCATATTTTAAATTTATTTTTTTTCACTTTTATCTTAACTAAAAGGTTGGATACTTCCCTTCGTCACTTCTTCTTGATATTCAAGGGTAGAAGAAGGTTCAACCACATTAAGTTATTGGGACACCAAGTTATTATTCAAGAATGTGGGGAGGATGGTAGGTTCGATGGAATCCCATTCAATGAGCTCTGGATAGATAAGGGACAAGGGATCAATGTTTTGGTTTGGTTTGATAGAGTTTAAGGACATAACCTCATTTGAAGGTTTGAACATTGTATCACTCAAATATATTTTTTTGTTCCTCTTCTAGGTGTTATAGAGAACTAGGGTCAAAATCTTCCTCACTTGAATCCTCTTGGGTTTCTAATGGGTAAAAATCTCTTGGATTAAATCTAGTGTTAGATTACCCTATAGTAGGTCTCCATGATGGAACATATGACTCTCCTACCCATTGATTTTTTTCGACTTCTGGACTTGGCACATTATCTAAGACCTCTTGGCTAGAACTTGAAGCTTGATTCTGATTTGATCTTGAAGTTTGTTCTTTTCCCTTGTTGGGAGTATAAGTATGAATCACGTCCACCTCTTTATCTTGGCAAGACTCACTTGAAAATGAGTCCCACTCCCAATTATTTGAATCTTCATCACTTTGGGAACTTGGTTTCAAGATTTGATCATAAATCGAGGGATGTTTCTTTTGAGTGTACCCTTGTTCAAGGTACCCCAATCTACTTTTCTCCTTACTATCTCTCCATGACATTTCAATGTGTTCAATTAGTCCTTCATTTATTGTACCTAAAGGCCCTTATCCTTTATATCCCATCTTCTACATTTCTTGAAATCCTTTTCCATATTGATGAGTGGGAATACTTATGTTTTGAATGTGTTTTTCATGGGCACTTGATTCCTCATCCTTATATAGCCACTTTAGGATTTCATTGTCTTCTTCATCCATGGATGAAGAATTACTTTCCCTTACAAAGTGGTCATTGTATTTATTGGTTATATTTAGGCTAGATGGTCTTCCATGGTATTTTGGAGATAAGGGTAGATCCATCATAGATAAGGAGTATTCACCTACACCTTTCTGTTTGATTTGGCATTGTTTCTCAAAATTCTTCATCACGTGATCCATCTTTTGATAATGGGAATCCTTGGTGTAAATTTGAATATATCTTTCTTGGTCTTCTTTTTGTTCATCATGGGTACTTTCCTCACTAACTTTCTCCTTTCCTTTAGCCGATGTAGTTAAGTTAGTGGGAACTTGATGATTTTCAACAACACCATCTTCTTTTTCTTCCTTTTCTTTTCCTTTCAAGGATGGAAGATCCTTTGAGCTTTGTCCTTGTTTTATTCTTTGGGATATATATCCTTTTGCATTATGTAGGACTAAGGAGTCATTTATATATTTCATGTTAGTGCAATATTGGAAAGGATTCGAATCCCCACTTACCATGACTTCTTGTCCCATGTACAGAAATTTTAGGCATTGATGATACGTCAAAGGTACTACCTTCATTTCATGGATCCATGGCCTTCCTAATAGGATATTGTAGGTCAATTTGAGGTCTAGGACTTAGAAAATGGTCTCTTTTTTCACTGGGCCAACTTGAATGGGGATTACTATGAAACCTTTAGAAGCTCTTTCTTCATCATCGTAAGCTTTAATGGTTATTTTCTTCTTTGGGTCAATAGATTCCTCAAAAAATCCTAAGGCTTTAACCAAGTTTAAGGTGCAAATATTTAGGCCAGATCCCCCATCGATGGGGACTCTCTTTACCCTATGCTTGTGGATCAAAACCTCTATATGTAAAGGCAAATTTTGCAGGTGATTCAAGGACATATCATCTTGTTCTGAGAAGGATAGATAATGGGGTGCAACAAGATGACCTACCATGTTTTGGAACTTATCCACATCCAAATTCAAAGGTACATTGGTCTCTACAAGGGCTTTTTCCAAAATCTCCTTATGAGTTGGTGAAAGTTTGAGCAATTCTAGGATAGAAATTTGAGCAGGGGTTCTTTACAATTGGTCTACCAAATTGTATTGTTTTGAAGATGGAGATGTTTGATTAGGTAAGATAATTCTTGGGGCACCTCCTGATAGAGTGATCTCTGATGCTTTCCCCCTAGTTACAACATTAGATGTTTCCTCCCTTGGATTTTCTTTTACCACAATCACATTTATTGTATTTTCATCACCACTTAAGGCATTAATGGCATTATCATAAGTGTGGGAAAAATTCACCTTTTCATTACCCCTTCTATTGTTGTGATTGATATTTAATGATTCCCCCTTTTAATGGTTTAGGAAAAGGTGTTTGAAAGCTGTATGATCCTCATTATTTTGAGGCCCTTCCACTTTTATGGTTCCATCATTGATTAGATCTTGGACAAGGTGTTTTAATTTCATACATTCATTATTTTTATGTCCTTTGTTATGATGATATTTGCAATGATGAGAATCATTCCACCAGGTTGGCTTGAATTGTGGTTCGTATGGCCTTGATTCAGGTAAAATAATAATTTTGTTAGCCACTAAAGTTCTTAATTCATTTTCCAAAGGTTCACCTAGAAATGTGAATTTTCTTTTTTGATATGTGGAAAAGAATGGTTTAGGTTTATTGATATTGGAATTATTGAAGGGATTGTTGGTATTGTTGTTGTTGTTAGTATTGTTGTTATTATAAGGATCCTTGGTCATTTGGTTGACATTATACATTGGGTTTGACCCGCTTGATAAATTAAAGGGAGTAGCCTTTAAGTTGTTTGCTTCCACAACTCCATCATTCACAAGATTTTTATTGGTGTTTTTCAACCATAATCTTCATTTATCATTGTGATTATTGGATCCTTTATTATTATTATAATTATATTTATTAGTATTGTTGGATTTGGTATAGGTTTTATTATCTTTGAATAATTTGATTTCACCTCTTTTAACCAACACTTCTTCAATTTTGATCCCATTTTTTATGATATTTTCAAATATAGGGGGACATTGAAGTTGGAGCCTACAGTTCATCTCCATATTTATATTATTCATAAATATTTCCATCTTTTCTTTCTTGGGTATGCTTCGTGGATATCGTGCGAAGACTATTCTCCACCTCTGGAGAAACCCTAGAAAAGACTCACCATCTCGTTGTTTAGTATCGCATAGATTAAGCATGGTGAATTTGTGCTCTATGTTATAGGAATAATGAGTCATAAATTTTGAAGCTAATTCCTCAAATGTTTTGATGCCTTGTGGAAGTTTCGAGAACCACTCCATGGCTTGGCCTCCTAAACTCCTCAAAAATAGCCTCATTAAATATGTGGTGTCATGCATGAATTCAATACTTGAGTAAAAAATTCTCTAAGATGCTCTTGTGGGTCTAATTTACCTATATATTTATCATATTTAGGGAAGACCACATTAAGCGGGAAAGGTGGCATAACCAAGCTCTTGTCAAAAGGAAATGGGAATAAAGCTTCAATGGAAAATGGCTTAGGTTTGACCACTTTCTTCATTGTGTCGATTTGTACTTGAAACATTTTCAATTGTTTATTCATAGAACCTATAGGATTATCCTCTTCCTCATCTTTATTAAGTGTGACAATGTCATAGTCATGAGGAATTTTTACACCTGCTTGGGCTAAGTTAAGGAAATATATTTCCTTATTCCTCTCTATAAGTTTATCCATAACCTCAAGGAGCTCAGGGTCTTGGGCCGCCCTATTGGCTTTGTCTTTGGTGGTCTCTCTAGGCCCTTGGTTTGCTTAGTTAATGTTTCCTTGATTTTTTTCTCCTTGATTTTCATCATCTCCCCTATGAAGATAGTCATAAAAATCAGTGTTCCTAGCCATTGGATTGACTCTTTCTTCAAATAATTTTGGTAGACTATCATCTTGTTCTAAAGTTTCATGAAAAGGAGTTTGAAAATCAAATTGGGGGAGCTCTCTTGATATGCAAGTGCCGTATACTTGTAAAGATAGTTTAAGTTTTTGAGATCGTGTAGAAACCGACATCAACAAAGATTTGATTTGAAACTATTTTACTCAAACTTGGTGATTGTTCCTCTTATAAAGATATTAAAAGTATAAGATGATTTTGAAAAATGGATGTTTCTCACTTGTTCTATGTATCTTCAAATAAAGCAACCACAAATACACTTGTTCTTTTGAAAACCTCTACACAAAAAATGTTTGAATATGTTCAGACATTACCACAGCTTTTTCACGATAAGCAACTTCAAGCAATCTAGCTAGTTGTCAAATTGGTTTGTAAGCATGGCTTTACAAGGTAGGCTTTCTAAGTTAACAAGGTATTTAATCAATTTTTCATTCAAAATGGACATTAAGTTTCATCCCCCAAAAATAAGGGGCTTCCCACCACTGGTATATCAGAGTTTTGTACAATCCCAAAGGACTACTCGAGGAAGTTCAAAGCTTAATATCCTTTTGTCATCCACCCCATTAAGGATGAATGAATTTATTTTTATAGTGGGTTAGATTATTGCGGCAAAGGAAATTGTATCCCACTTTGGGTTGTCCCTCTCATCGGCCTCGTTAAGGAAAATCTCAGGAGGAGATCCCACTAAAGATCTAGCATGTTCATTTGTAAAGAAATAAATGGATTTAAGAAATAGGTTTTAGGAGTTTGATTCACCAAAAGGTGAAGAGCATATCCCTATCTATTCTTGCCTCCCAAGCACAATTAACAATGTTCGATTATCCAAACCCACTAACTAATGGGAATTGAGTATTTCTACTCTCCTCCACAAATAAGGGGTTATTCATTAAATGCTTGATTTATCCTTTAAGATGGTTTAATTACTAGATTTTGACAAAAAATCACAAGGTCACAATTTAAGCAAAAATTGACCAAGTTTTAGGCTTACCTTAATTCGAAGCTAGCAAAGGCTAGGGGAATTTTTAATGGATTTTTCCATGATTTTGACTCACCTAGTGGCGATCGTTCCCACTCCTTTTCCCCCTCTTCGAAAATTTAGTCAACAAAAACAAGCAAAATGAAGAAAACAAGGAGAAATTGAAATCTAAGCCTTATTTTTCAAATTTGACAAAAAAATGATTAAGGATATGAATTTTAATTTGTAAGCTTGTACAACTTGTAAATATCATTTGTATACCTCACCTTCTTGCTATGAATTCTCTAAAACAAGTTTAATGTTTGCTATGTTCTCTCTTTTGATCCGTTTAGCCAAGGATTTATCTTCTCTATTATATTTGCTCTCTAGATTTTTATTCTTTTTATGACTTGTCATCCTGAAACCACAAGAAATTCATTTCTCGACAATTAGATTCTACAAAATTTAAATTCATTCAAAAGCACAACAGAACTAATTGAAAGCATTGTTAAGAATATTGAAAGCGCTGCATAAATAATTGAAAGTGCTAAAACATAATTTAAAAGTGTTGTTTTAATAAGAAAATGCGCGTAAAGGAAACATTGAAAGCGCATCAAGATGAGTTGAATGTGCTTCGGGGTCAAGGTATACGCACTGAAAGAGAAGTAGATGAGATATTAGAAAGATTGAAAGCATCGTTTGATTGTGTAAAGGCACAAAACTTTGTCATGGATGCGATGTTTCAAGTGTTGGATGCACTGTTAAAATGTTTGTACGTGCTGCAAAAAGTCTCAAAAGCATTGTTAAACTTGCAAAATAAAGAAAAAATAAGGAAAACCCTAGAATCTAGCAATTTTCTAAAATTTTAAAAGAATGAGGCCTAAATCCCCATGGTGGGTACCATTTTATGTGTTGTGGAAAGCACCTTCATAGGGTTAGTATTGTCAATAAATGAATAAAATAACTAAATTACCACAAAAAGTAAGCTAATTAAGCAAATGAAGACAAATAGCACTCTATGGACCTCTATTTAGATTTGCTAATGCAAAGCTCTCAACAAGCCTCCATTAGTGACTGCTCTAAAATGAGAATGAAGTGATAAGAAAACTAAGAATTTAATTCCAAAAGAAATTAAGCCTTAATTAACACTATATTTTCCTTTCTAGATAAAAAATGCAAGAGGTTTGATGCTATTCTCATATTTGTGGATGATTTGTTCTTGATTTATGCCTTGCTTTTATAGATTTTGGCAAGGGTAGGGGGTGGAGTTGATTTGATCATGGTTGAGTTGAGGTTAAGTCCATGGTTCCACCTTTGGAGACAATTTAAATGGATTGTCCTCAAAGCTTGGGACAAAGAGACAAAATGGATGGCCACGATGCTCTCACCTTATGTGTGATTGAGATTCATTTTGAACTTGATCCATGTGAGTCCAATCCTCATTTCCCATTGGTCGATGCATTTTCCTCCCATTTGGTGGTTGAGGAAAAATAGGGATTTAATAATTGAATTTATTTAATTTGTTTAGCCATGTGTACCCCTTAAATGGGTTGATTTGATTTAAATTGAACTATACAATTAATTAGATTAATTGCATAATTAATTGATTTACCATGATTTATTTGATTTAAATTGATTTAATGGCTTTTGATTTTCAATTAAATTTGGATTATGGCTTGATTACAATTTTTCTTTGATTTTAGTTTGATTTGATTTTATTGCTTTGATTTTTCCCTAATTACTCACTTGATTTAGTCTTGTCCATTTTCAGTTGATTACACATGTCTATCCAGTGTGTCTTCAACTTCTGGATTCCCTTACTGAAACATATGTTGACATCAATGACAAAACAATGAATGCCAACAATTCCAATAGTATTTCCAACATACATATCCAAGATTTATTTACAAAGTTTTTCCTAAGGATCACTTCCCCTTTCCAAACATTTATACAATAAATGATCTAATTGTAGACACTACAAATTGCCCTCTTGCCTGTATGTGACAATTTTACTAATTTTCATCTTAATGGATTAAACAATATTTATTAATTATTTAATTTGTGTCATTGTTCTTCATTCAAATTTCAAATTCAATATTTGCCTCCAATTCTAATAATCGAATGGTTTTAATTAATTATCTAATTATTTAGTTTCTAATTAATATTCTTTATAGATTCCTTAATTATTCTTTTCAAAATTAATTAAATAGTTATTATTAAAATAATCTTTATCTCCAGTTTAATTAAATAACCATATTATTTAATTAAAATATTCTTCGATGTTATTATCAACACAATTAAGTGATAATTTCAATTACTTAACTACATCTTATAAAATTAAATAAATCATCAATTTATTTAATTTTCCATTTCTCCAAGGCAAACTAATTCTTCCAAAAATAAATAAATAAATTTATTTAATTTTCCATTTCTCCAAGGCTAACTAATTCTTCCAAAAATAAATAAATTTAATTAATTAATTTATTTCTCACATGCATAATTAAATAAATTTTAAATTTATTTAATGCTAATTATTCTTCTTGATCTACCTCCATAACTAATACTAACTTTAAGTCTGACTAATCAATATACTATGTCATCTATCCAATCAATTTTCTTAGCTAATTAATCAAACTAGTCCTCTCTCCATTCAAATCAATTCATTTTCCAATCTATCATGTTTACTTCCAATCAAATGAGTTAATTGTCCAATCTATTCTGCTATGGAACCCCTTAACTACCAATTAGCCTCATTTCTCTAATAAATCAAATTAGTCATCTATTCAATCAAGCCTATTCATCTGATCAATCAATTCTAGTTATATCTCCAATCACCGAAATTTTGATTGAAGCATAAGATTTTATATAATGAGACTTAATTCTCATAATTTGACAATCACAATCTTGAATTCTCATGTTATCATATGTGAGAAATTTTGAGAGCCTGGATATTTTCATTGAGAGGGAGAGTGCCAAGGAAGGATTTTGGTTTGTTTGCATTGTAATTGATTTGATTTGATTATTATTGGTTTGCATTCAATTATTTATTTCTCTTGATGTTAGGAGTATTTTTTGTAGCAATCTAGATCTTTGTGGTTGGATCTGACTTGATTGTTGTAGGTTTTTAGATATTTTACCCCTATAACAAAATGGTGATGCTAATGTGAATGCGTTTAATTATTCTGATATTTCAATTTTAGTTTCTATGTAGACATAAGGGCATTTAATGCATTTGTATTTCATTTGTCACAATCGCATGTTATAGAGCCGCATCTATTTGCTAATTCTTGCATTTTCTCTATATTTGTGATCATTTTTGGGATAATTCAATGCATCTGAAAAGGGATTGACAAAACTAATTCTTAAATGCCATAAGTGCACTGATAAAATGATACATCTATCAAAAAGAGAGTCACCTTCTTGTAATTTGACACAAATGCCTGATATAGATACCCAAAATTTAGAAACATAAAAAGGCCAAATTGAAGTACCCTCTCGAATACAAACAAAGAAAGGAAGAAGTCAAGGTGAATCATACCTTCAAACAGACAATTAAAGCTAAAGAATGTCAAAAGGACATTGAATTCCAAGAGGTATTCAATGGTCATTTTCAAAAGGTATTGGATTATTGCAACAAGTATAATTTGGTCATTAATATGAGTGCTCTCCATACTGATGATTTCTAATTTCTAGATCTATGACTTTTTGATTACTAGAATTTGATTTGTAACTTGTGGTGAGGAAGCAACTCCTTTGTGTTTTAAAAGAAACAAACAATTCACATTTTGTTTTGGAGCATTAAAATGAACTTTTTCATTTTCTGCTTATTTTTAGATTAGATAACATTTTGATTTGGGTTAATTAATTGAACCTCCTATTTGGTGTGTTTGGTGTGCTTGCATGCTCTGTTTAGGCTAGTTACCTTTTTATTTTATTAGAGAGGTCTTCCTAGGGATTTCATCACCCCAAGGTATGACCTCGAAGCGGTAAATCCCCTTGGCCTCTATACAAATAACATTGTAAGTAAACTTTACTTTTACACTAGTCATCTTGGTCTTGATGTGTCAATAGTAGCTTAGATTCGGGGAACATGCCTAAGGAGATGACATTGTTAGCTAGAGACCTTGGTGTCTCACCCATGCATCCCTTTATTGGCTAGCACCTTGAACCTTACTAAACACCATTTGTTTTTTGAAGCCCAAGTCCTTCCTACTTTTTGATGCACGGTTTGTGATTATGTGTATCCTAAAGAAAACCTTCATGTATCCCCCTTTTTGAGAAAAAAAATTATTGAGACCTTCGAGTCTTGAGAAATTTGAAGCTTGGTATACCTAAGAAGTGAGTGTCATGGACGGGAGCCAGTGTTTCTAAGCTTCTATCTGTCTGAATTGGATGTGATATTTTATTGTAAGGGGATTCAACAAGGAAATTATTTTCCTTTTCCTTAGGTTGTGCTTGTCTATTTTTTTATTTTTTTTCACAATAGCCATATTGTGTGCTACGTGTCTATTATCACACAATATTGATAAAGAACACAAAATTGATATTACAGAGACTATCAGATGCATTTGACAGAATTGTTTAACACAATTGAAAACCTTGCAATACAATTGACCTATTCATGCTACACAACTATAATTTCTTACTATGTAATTGTTGTTAATTTGTCGCATATGTCATTGTCGTGTATTGCAAGTGTTATAATCTTGAATCACAATTGCCATATTTTGATACGTAACACTAGTAAATTTTGCCCTAAATTTTGATGAGAAAAGGTTGAATTGTCTACAACAATTGGTCAAACAGGTGACTAAAACCATCGTCGATCTTTTTTCATCGAATTGTCTACGTGGTGATTAATCGTCAAAATTTTGACTAGACTAGTGGTCGAATTATCCACTGCAACAATCCCTTGGAAGTGGAAGAATAAAACCACCACCTTGGCTGGATCAATTGGTGTGAAGGTCAAAATTGAGATGTTAACTCGGACTTTTAGCATTGAACTATCCACGGTAGTTCGTGGAAAAGACTGTCGAATGCATAGCATTCTAGTAAAAAATAGCATTGAACTATCCACGGTTGTTCATGGAAAAGACCGTCGAATGCATAACATTCTGGTCGAAAATAATAGTGTTGAAAGGTCAAAATTGAGACCAATCCAAAATGTTGTTTAAAAAAAAATTGTGGTGCACCATTTCAATATATTCCTAGTTTTAGTTGAATATATTGGTTGTCTATAATTAGCATTGCAGTGTCAAATGTAGCATGAATTCATAATATGTGTGGGATTTATGGTAACTAAAATATAGCATAAATTATAGTCCAATGAGATGAGATCAAGAGATAAAAATATTAGGGCTTCTTCTATTATAGATATTCAAGTTAAATCCTCAAAAGAAATTACAAAGTGTTGAAATTGGGAAAGATAACACATCCAACTCTCTGGGTATGACATACCCCAACAAACTTGGACTACTACAAATCCCAATTGAATTCAATAGAAGAGATACCTATTAGTCATGGTATTTAAGCCGGTCATGATGCAAGAGGAACTAACCAATCAAAAAAGAAATTTTACTCAAGTAGATTGGTAAAGGATATGCATAGATCATAAGGAAAGAAGCATCATATAAAATATTCATCACATGTTGTGGTGAAGTGCAAGACATATCTGCATGAGGACCAACATTGTGAAATAAAGTGGATAAACAACTAGAATCCTTACTTACAAACTAGAATATGCACATAAGTCCTTAAGGTGCCTCCATGAACTAAAAACAGTAAGTTAGAAATAGGAGGAAACACAGATACCAGAAGTAGAGACAACCAAGGTCCTATTTCAGTTGTGATCAACTAAGTCATAGAACTATAGGATGTGACATAAGATAGGATAGTAGAGTGAGAGCAACAAAGTCAATTCCACTGACAACACCTCTTTGCTGTCTCAAGACAATACAAAATGTTCATGGGCTAATGTTAAAAGCCAATGAAGTACTACACTATCAGACCAAACATTCAATCCTTCAGATTCATCAAAGAATTCTAATGAGTAATATCACAGACCTAATTAAAGGAAACTAAACAAAAACAACTGCTTAAGTTGTAACTTGAAAGCACTCTAATACTCCAAATTACTCAAAAGCAAACCATCATGTTAACTATACAACTAGTATTTTCTGCCTATTTTGTAATCAATACATCCATAACATGAGTAACTTAAACCTCATCATTCCTGTCAACCAACCTTGGCTGCCAAAAAGTTACCACTGGCAACACTAACTCCAACATCATGCCAATGATCATTGTCACCATGACAATGAAGACTTGGTATTGGTGGCCCAGGAGAAAGTTTGGCTTCTATAGCAAACTGGATTGTCCCAACTGCCTCCATAGCTACTTCCAATGGTTCAGTTTTTGTAATCCAATATTGCCCAACATATTTGGCCCTGTTTCCTGCAAAATTAAATATTTATCTTAACCTAAAATGTTCCAAGACATTGTGGGAAATTCCTAGTGTTAGCTTTAGTTTGTCAGAAATGCTGTTAAAATCTCAATGATGAATCACTACTTTCATCATCTTATATTATCCTATAAAGTTCTAACATCTAGATGATAGCCATGGCAACATATATGCAAGACCTCATAGAATAATAAATATTTTTCATTAGGTTTATAAGTGTGACCTCATAGAATTCATTATCACTTAGCATTTAGCAACATATCAAGTCATACTTCTAGTTGACATCTTTAAGACAAATGACAATCAGGATCAAACAGCTAAAAAATATATAATAGTATTACTACTAAATATTTTTGACACAAGGATAGCTAAAATATATCATCACAATTGTGAAAAAATGGATATGAACAACTTCCCATCTACAATGTGAGACCTTTTTATTTGGAGGCCAACAGGAAATATGTAATTACCAAGCCATTCTTGAAATAATGGAAATAGATTTCATGTTCACATAGATCCTAGATCATATCTCAAAAGCCCCTCCTATTAATAAATACCCCACAATATGCTTTGAAGTATACAAAAGACAATATATATCAAAATGTCTAAATGCACATAAAACAATTGAATGGAAACTGAATAAATAACTAGAAAATGCCAGCAGAAGCATGCAGAAATACCCTAGTTCACTTCCAAAATTATACATCATATAAATAGATGTTCCTAGATTCCTGTCTAAATGCAAGAGAGCTCTTAAGCTTTACTCCTACAGACAGTTACAAATAGTTAAGAGGTTGCTGTCAGGTTTGAGGGAGAAGATGGAGTCTATTTAGAGGTTATTCCACGTGATTAGAGGGGAGAGATCATACTGAATATGAAAAGGCATGAAGTGAAAGGTTTTTGGAATGAATAAAATTTAATTCTCTACAAATTAGTAACTCACTATCCCGTGGACAGTCAAGACACCAATGTGTTGTTCTGAGCATGATCTCTGCTTTGTGTGGATGTAAAACATTTATTTGTTTGGGATTTTACTTGTTATTATTCAAATTAAACAATTATGAACTGTAAGAGACTAAGAAAGAAGGAAAAGGTGTTACCTCACTAGGATGATAGTAATAATGAGACAAAGAACCATGAAGACTAAATCCAAGGAGACCAGATCTGAACATCCAGGTTCATTCAAATTCAAAAATTGGTTTGCCTTCATAGCACTATCAAGTCAACAACATGAGCATTATTTTGTGTCTAGAGTGTCATCAATGTTTTTAAATGTAGAATGAAATGGTTGTAAGTATGCATTTCTACCACATGCAAATGATTTTGAGATACAGACCTGTGCAATCCAATCTCCCAAGGAATAGACAGCACCACTTATCGCCATCTTTGCCAAAACAAAATTTGTCATAAAGTGATGTTAGAATAGTTACTAAAATGGTCATAAATTATGTTCTTATAGTAAAAGAATACTTTGACTTAAGAAGAAAACTACACAATATTAAAACATGACATTGTGCTTTAAAAACTAAAAAGGTACCTGTAACGAAGAACTTCATTTCGACTTGCTAATTGGTTGTCACTATTAACTCTAAGCTTATCTTTAAAGTTTGAGCTTCACTTGGTTTTGAGAATAGTTTAATATTCTCTACTAAACAAGGCCAACCACGTGAAGGTGGAAGCTCATTTGTCCCCTCCCCCCCCCCCCCCTAACATCACTCTAAATTCCCCATTAACATTTAATAACATTCATTCATTCATCCATTTTTGAAATATAACATTCAATCATTATAATCACATGATAACATTCATTAACACTTAAAATTCATTAACACACAACATTCATGAATAATTCATTAACACAAAATTCATTAACACACAACATTCATGAAGAATTCATTAACACATCATTCATCAACATTACTAGTACAAAATTACATCCATTAAGACAATGTTCTTTCATTAGCAAAAAATGTTACTTACAATCATTTCTTTTTGCGTTTCTTGCTATTTTTTTAAATCATGTAATTTCTAAGAGGAAGATCAATGTCCTCATCATTCCCCTCCTCTACTGGTTCTAATTCCAATGCATGTATCCTCCTCATCTATTCAGGAACATGAGGCCGCTGCACCAAAGGGGGGTCCGCTGTAATAACAACTACTTCATGAGTTAAATTCACACCATTTTATATTAGTGAATTACGAGTATTTATTTAAGTAAAAGAACTATAAATCAAAAAATTAATTTAAAAGAACAAAACATATATTTTCTTTACCTGAATGTGCCACATGATCTACATGGTGATCAGTCTGAACATCCTCTGGCACTCGTTCAGCACAACGTGATTCTATATCCTCTAAAATATACACAAAAAGGTTACACCAAGTTCAATTTAAGATGTTAAATTGTATTAATAATTACATAATTAGTTTTAAATAGAAAATGAGCACCTCCATGGATAGTATGATGCACATTAGGGGCTTCATGATGCGACGTATGATCTGTGTCACAATTAAGAAGTTGCATTGCAATGTCATGCACATTATTATCAAATAGATTGTTGCTCAAGTATTCAATTTCTAATATATTTTTTGTCATATTTACCTATGCACATGATGTAGGAGACTCTTTGGTTGGGCCAGTGGAAGCTTGCCATAGGCATTCAACCACGGCTTCATAGCCTTCCTTGAAGGCAATTTTTTTGTGTTCTTCCGTGGTCTCTAAATTAAAATCAGAGCCCTACATTTTTTTATTAATTAACAAAATTATTTGCATTTTATAAATAATTTTTCTCTGCAATTCATTTACTGCTACTTACAATTCGTGCTTTAATTTTCAAATATCCACCAGAGCCAAGTCTATGCTGCCCAATCTTTTCCAGCCTGGCCTTTGTTGCCTTTGATGTGTCCTGCAACCTATGAAAAGTTTGAAATATGTTAGATGATATAGATATAAAGATCACTAATTAGTGCATTATTACATTAATGTACTAGTAGTTAATACTATTTCATACCTTCTCGCATTTTCTGGTGTAATTCCTCTTTGAGCATCCCCTTTCTCCTTTGCATCCAAAATGAACTCATTCCAATCCCTCACTGGAATAAAGGGAGGATGCTTGTACTTTGGGTTCTGGACGAGACTCTTTCTATATGAGTCCCTCATAGTCTTAAGATGTTTGGAAGCTCTTTCTAACACCATCTTCTCATCAAAAATATTATTACCAAACTCATGCTCTAAATCTTTAATGAGCTGATCTTTTAATTTTTTTTCTTGCAAGTTCCACCTTTTAAGAAAAAACACAAAATTGTTAGATATAGCTAGTAAAAGAAAAGACCTGAATGAAAGGAAAAATGTTGTACCAATTAATAATATGAAAAAAAAAAAGTGGGATAAAGTTAGTTCACTTATGATGTTCCACCTTGTACATATGGTGGGCCTGAATATTTGCAGTGCGAGGTCATAAAGCTTCTTATAAAATGAATCATTTCCTGCAAAAAAATGTCATGGGATAATCAATCCAAAGCTTGTTATGAATAGGTAAATGCATATTACAATATATAAAATAATTATTTAAAGTACCTGGAAGCTTAGGACATTTTAAAGGCATCGATTCATCATTGTCAATCAACAATGACGTCTGCATAACTCCCATGCTAGAAACACAGGTAGCTCTAGGAAATGATGGTGAATTATCACCAATACATGTACTCTGATCTGTATCTGGCATACCAGATGGTGCCACCGGTGTATCTCCTACTCCAAAAAAATAATCCACTATGTGATGCACCCAAGATTAAAGTACAAATCATCAACTCATAATTAACACAAAACCAAATATAGCAAAACAAGGATTTACCAACTAGAATAGATCATGAAGGTGTCGATGTTTGCATGCCCCTTGTTGCCAACATTGCACTCGGCAATCTCGAATGGACATATGTCGACCTCCTAGGAGGAGTCTCCTGCACTTGATGACTTGAACAATACATTGTTAGCAAAGACATCCTGATATAATAAAAGTAAGAGTTAACTTAAGAAGTTTTTGAATGTTCCAAATAAAAAATTCCTTGTAACTTGTCAACTAAAGAATTATTTTACCAATGGCGGCTGAAGCTCTGCTAGTACCGGCCTCATCGCATTGTCCTTGACCAGGTTCTGGATCAGTTGCCAAAAAATCCTGTAACAAGAACACATATTACATATTTTACTTCACAACATAAAAGAGTATAAAATATAAACCTTTATTGAACTTTTGTTATAACTAAAGATTCATTACTACTTACTTCATAACGATGTGCTTGCGCTCTCAAATCAGATAGCCTCTTCATCGTCTCCTCGGTTGGAATATTTGCTTCATCCAAAATTCTCATTATTTCTAAATTGATTTTTTTTATTTTTTTCTTCAACATAATTGTTACATTGGGCGTTTCTACAATATCATCATCAGAAGGGGTAGCTATTGCCTCTGTACTTACTGCAGGTGCTTTTCCCCTATCCTAAACATCAAATTGTGACAAGAATATCAGTAAAACTATCATAAAAACTCCAAAACTGTAAATAAAATAACGTAATAATATAACATTTTCCAACTATCTAATTTGTACAATTTCAATAAGGTTTACCCTTGCTGAAGAATGGGTGGGAGGAGCATCCTCGTGGCCTCTATCATGTGCGGGATCCATATCGTCCTGTGACAAAGATTAAACATAAAAACTTCAGCAAACTGAAAGCAATAGACTTAGCAAAAAAAAATTTATTAATAAAATGGTATATAGTACTTACCACCCTCAAGATAGTAACTTTGTTTGTATCTATGCGATTTAAATGGTAATCCATTAGCAGTTCTTCCCCTGCACTTATTGATTTTATCGCACATACAAAAACTTGATTCCCCTCACGCGCCTCAAATATGCAATTGGGTTGCTTATTAGTTGAGGAAGGTTGCGTACTATTTATAAAACCCGCAATATTACCTGTTGCTTTTGGTCTCCCATCAATGTACATTGTGAATCTTTTACTTTGATCATTTTCTTTCCATTGTATATAATTAGCTGATAGTGCATACCTATGCATACTTTTTTTTATATTGAACAATCCACATCCAATCATTGTAATTGTAACACAGACCGACATACTTGAACAATTCAACAACTTTGTTTTAACGTACCTTTATCCCATCCATGGAAAATAGGCCCAAACCATGTAATGAGGATGAAGCAATGTGATATATCCTCTCATTAACACAAAAATCAGTGTTAATTAGAGGTAGCTCATTGGGTACCCATTCTTTCTCAATGTGTGTGTACCGAAAGGGCACCTTGATGTCACCTTTGGTCTCATCATCATAAGAACATGACCCCCCATTAGCAAGGAAAAATTGCATGCGTTTATCAAATTTTTTTCTAATCTTTTGACCTCTAGTTGATCTCCCTATTTTAGCTGTACTACATGTAGAAATTTCATCTAGCATTCCCTCATTTCCCTCATTTGATGTAGATAGATCTGACAAGTACCTATTTGGTGGGTCCTGCAATCCATCAAATGAGATATTGTCACATCCCCACTTCAAATGAAATTTTGATAATATTTAAATAATATATATAGAATAATCAAGTCGTGACCCATACGTACAGTTCTTCATTGTCTATACATGAGAGACATAAAATGTACTAAGTTGAAAGTGATTACGTAATTATATTTCTATACGGTTCTTCTTTGTCTATATATACATTATATGATTATATAATATGTCTATTTATAACATACATGCTCAGTGATAAACAAGAAGAATATAAGAAAATTATGTCTATTTATTGACTTATACCTGCTGATCCATGTCATTGTGCATGATCCACGTCAAAGGGGTCAAATTTCCTACATATGTTAATCATTTATCTTAAGTTAGCTAAAAATTACATGATATGTATGCTACAAATAACTTAGAAGACAACATGAACAATATGTAACATCGTAAACATGAACAAATTTACCTTATATATGGAATGCAAGATTGTCAACAGAAGGGGTGACGATGTCTATAGTCAATTGCCTGTTTGCAAAAAGGGTGATAATCAAACACAATATAAACATTGGTAATTATAAATCACATATGTTGTAATCATTAAAATTTAACACAATAAATATGTAATCATTACAATTGAAAGCAATAAATAATGTCAATCATTACATTGATAATTTCAATTATGTCATTGATCATCTTCTTCATCATCATCATCATCATCATCGCCATCGCCATCATCACCATCATCATCACCATCATCACCATCACCATCATCATCATCGCCATGATCACCATCACCATCACCATCATCATCACCACCATCATCATCATCATCATCATCATCATCATCATCATCACCATCATCATCATCATCATCATCACCATCATCTTGATCTTCATCATTTTCTTCTTCATCATCTTCAATATCTTCTTCTTCCATAACATTATACTTTATCGACCTTCATCTTGGATCATGTCTAACAATAAATGACCAACCCTATTTTATGTGGAACCTCTGAGTAAAAAACTTTCTCACATTGGCTTGGAAGAACATAGGGCTCATCTCCAACTGGCTCAAATGACCTTGTATTAATCATTGTAAATCCATTATCATGTTGAATAACAGTTCTATCTATATCATTTTGATTTAGTCGTAATCTGTACCATTTGACGATGAATAGAACTACTTTGAAAGAGTTAAAGTCACACTCAATTATATCATCCAAGATGCCATAGTATTGATTTTGAGATTGTTGAGGATGTATGTCATTTTTAGATGATATATTGGTGACCTCAAAAACTACAGTTATCCCAGAATCACAAGTTTTCTTTGTGTCATCTAACTTTTTTATGCAAAATTTGTGGCCATGATAGTACATAGCTTTGTGGTGCTTGACCTATAATTTTTCAAGCGTGTGTAAATTATTTGCATCGTGAGTTGATACGAACCATACATCAAGTCATGATCATTAATAAATTTGTACGTACCTCTCCACCTCTTAAACTATGTGCTAGATCAATTACCATTGGCGTAACATTGGAATCTCCATTACGATGAGCTTCTCTAACCAATGAAGCAAAACCTTCCCATGTTAATGAGAAACCATTTTGTTGACATCGTTCAATCCATACCATCATCCAATCAAGATTGTTTACAATATACAAATGTATTGCATCCCACTCTCAACCAACTGTATCAAAAAAAATACACCAATTATAAATAACTTATATTGAAGATTTATAAAAATTAATTACCTACAATAGAATCTTAGATTTACCTCTCACTTTCCTCAATCTACCTTTGCCCATCAAGTACTCCCCTTCAAATTCGTTAATGGAGTTGGGATCCCAAATACAATCTACATAGATCTTTGTTGCAAACTTAGGAAGATATTCACTAATGCACACCATGGTTTGGTATACCATATATCCCTCCACCATAGAACCCTCAGGATGTGCTCTTTGTCAAACCAAGCCTTTCAAAAATTTCAAGTGTCTCTCAACTATCCACATTGACCTAGTTGGTATAGGTCCACACAATTCAATCTCCTCAACTTGATGTATGAGGTAGTGTTCTTGTGCATTGAAAATAGTTGAAGGTAGACACTTTTGCATTTCACACATAAGAAGAAGAATTTTTCTCTTCCAATATTTTATATCTTCTTTATTGATTTCTTTAGATGACAACCACCTCATATATTTTCCAAGATCATATATAACATGTTTGACACCGTTGGTGAAGTGGTGTGGGAGAGATAGAGGTAGAACGCACTGCAATATTTGTAAAATGATTTTGTCAATATTTTATAAAAGAATGCAATGAAAACTACATGCAGTATACAAATATATAGTGAATACAAAATAAAATGAATTACCTTAATAAATGTATGCCAATCGTGTGTTTTCATCCTTGGCCCAAATTCACTTTTCTTTGATATGAGATTGTTTATGTTCGCAACAAATCCTGTGGGAAATCATATTTTTTTTATGACTTTTTTTATAGCATTGCTCTGCTGCTCTGACGATAACCAACTAAGGGCACTTGTATCAATCTAGTCTCCATTGTTATTTGATCGAATTCCATTTTTCATTGCATGGTTGGATTCTTCAATGTCACTACAAATTTTGACAATTTGGTCTTTGTGACGCCTTCCATCCAAGATTTTCCATAATGTCTCTGTTACATTCTTTTCAATATGCATAGGATCAAACAAGTGCACAATTGGGAGTTGCTCGTAGTACGACAACCTAGTAAATTGCGTAGGATAACTTTTTAGTCCTTTTGGAAGTTGGTCATTGATGCCTTGAAGACCTTCACAAGCATCAATTACATCATCAGTAAACAAAACACAATATCAAAATATAAATTTGAAACAAAAACCATCAGATGGAATGACATTACCTCGACGATTTATTTTATTGTATGCTGACTTCCATAAGCGAGGTGTCATTCTCTGTGGCTTTGATGTAGTCTCTTCTTTCTCATTGAAAAGATGTTTTTTAGTAATTTGGTACTTATGATTTTTGTGGAGAAAGTGTCTATTCTCATCGAACACCTACTTTCTCAAACTTTTTGAATGACAAGATTTCATCTTTGGACCACAAATTGGACATGCAAATTTTCCCTTTGTCTTAAGACCTACAAGATCATGTGTAATTGGATTAAATGTGTTAAATTTGTGTTGGCACTATAACCTACAAAAAAAGAGGTGTTAAGAAGAGAACATACCACAAAAATGTGTTAGCCTAGGGGCATCATGTATTGTCCATACAAGCATTGCATGAAATTGAAATTGTCTTTGACCTATTGGTCTAGAGATGTCATACATAGTAACCCCATTCCATAACACCATCAACTCGTCGATAAGGGGCTCAATATATACATTGATATCTTTAACTTGGTACTTACCTAGTTGAATGAACAAAAACATTACATAATTATTATGACCATTTTGATGGATTATTAATAATAAATTAATTTATATGACCATTAAATAAAAAAATACCTGAAACAATCAGTGCCAACATTATGTGCTCCCTCTTTATGGACAACCAAAGAGGTATGTTATTGTTGATAACAAAAATAGGCCACACCGAGTAAGTAGATCTCATCTCTCCAAAAGGATTGACACCGTCTGTTGCCAATGAAAGCTTGAGATTACGAGGTTCTTCTTTAAAGTGTGGCCATTTTCCCTCTATTTTCTTAAATGCCAAACCATCTACAAGTATTCACATAATGTCATCTTGACTTCTATTGCATGCATGGTAATCCATAAATTGTGCCAAGCTATTGCACCTGAATAATCGTTGCAGACGTGGAATAATGAGAATATGCCAAAGAACCTTTGCGAGGCACATTTTTTGTTATTTGATCTGATTGATATCTACTAATATGACAAATAGGGTATTCTATTGCAAAGTCATGTTGTTTATGATATATAATATGATCATTCAGACATGCATGTATTGTTTGATACTCCATTCTAATATCTTTCATAATGGCAGATAATTCTCAGTAGGAGTGAGGTAGAATGTTTGATGGTGGTAACAAACACTCACCTATCAACCTATGACCAAAAATATAATTTGTTAATTTAAAGAATATTAATTGCTACATGATTCACCCAATATTAATTGTAAGGGAATTACGACTAAAATAATGAAAAAAGATGACATACCTTAACATACGTGTCATTGCTACATTGGATAAACCATTCATAACCTTCAAGTTCACCAACAACAATACAGTGGCAAGAAGAGTTGTTTCAGAGCCTTCATATAGGGGCTTGTGTGCCTTCTCAAGTATAGGTACATCAAGCTCTGCGTCAACATCATCATCATCATCATCATCATCTTGATCATCGTGATCATCTTGATCATCGTGATCTTCTTCATCATCATGGTCTTCTTCCATGGTATCATTACCTTCTACTTCTATATTCACACATCCATGTTCCCTAATTTGAAAATCCACATTCTCCGGATTGTCATGGTCCATAACATGAAACTCAAGGATGTTGACCTATATGAAAATGATGACCTTATATTAACCATGACCATGATGTCCTCATCAAATCATGTCTTATGTATTTTATAAATTATTAAAATACATACCAATGGACGAAATGTGTTTCCCCCTTCAATGTGACCATGTTGCTTACAATGTTCCTCAACTGTTTTGATTAGATATCTTCGAGTCTTTAAGCCCTTACAAATTTTGCAAGGAAAATAACATTTTCCATCACCTTTTCTTTTTAAGTTAGACCACAATCTAGCAATTGTCTCCCTATTTTTTGTGTGTTGATATCGTCAGACATGGTCTTTCTTGAATGGAATGATTCATTGGTGGAAGAAGGATGATTTGTTTGCAACCTGCAGATACAAATCATTACTGAACAACCATTTTCTCAACTATAATTTTCTCAACGCAAAGGGACATTTATCATACCAAATTATAATAGCAATAGAGGGTGTATAGATAGAAAAATAGTTGTAAAGAGTAGATTTAAATAAATAAAATCAAGTAAATAACTAGGGAAACTGAATAACATTGTAGGACTCCTTACCTCCATATATAGGCTGCTCTTAAGTAATGAAAACATAAAGAAATCTCTCCTAATCATATGAATACACGCATGGATTTTTTTATTTCATTGTTAACTTGAGCACCCTATTTCAAATAGAACATTATCATAAAATCTGATAGGCCTTAAATTTTTGTATTTTTTTAATGACATTAACATGGTAACTTTCCAAAGTTAAGCACCTCCAATAATACTCCCAAGACCAATCTTGTGGCTTACCATAATGACAACTCATTTCTTAGTTTCCTGAACTGTTAAATTGCCTCTACAAGTCCATAGTACTTCCAATACTAGTAATCTATCTACTTGTGAGATTTTCATATCTGATCTCTTAACATATTTGCTAGAAGCCCTCATATTTCTCTCAGTAAGAATAGTTGTGGCATAGGATCCTTCAATTGTTTGTGGACCCTTTGTCTTGTAAACAATGACCAATCTTTCAATCAAATGCACCTTATGTTTGACGTGTGGTGGTAACTTTCTCATTGTATTGACGAATCTATTGTTTAAATCAACTACACATGAATATGAGATAGATAATGAGGATGCACAAACATGAATGATTCATATGTTTCAAGGTACAAAAATCTCCTAGATAGACAAAGGGTCCAAAAACAGTTGAAGGATCCTATGCCACAACTATTCTTACTGAGAGAAATATGATATGAAAATCTCACAACTAGATACAGCTACCCCAGGCAAGGCAGTTTGCATAATTGGACAAGTTGAAAGGTGCTATGAAGAACCTATAATATAAAGTTGTGATTCTCTAGTTGGGATAGTCATCACACTATTTAGAAGAAATATGAATATGAAGAAATAGTACTACTGTCTAGGATATTTTTGTACCATTCTTTGGCACTTTCTTTTAAGGAATTCACAAACAATTTTATCATGGCATACTCATTGTTTGTCTCATATTCATGTGTAGTATTGTCAAACATATTGAACACTTTAAATAAAGAATACAATGGAAAAGAAAGAGAAAATAGCTTTAAATCAAATTTTTAATTTAGTATTTTTTTTAAATGCCAAGTTACTGGCTAATTCTTTTAACCAAAACCAAATCCAAATCCAAGTGTAAGTCAAAAATCAACTTGCCTAGTACTCATCAAATCAATATATCTTTTTATTTGAATGTCAATTTTTACTGTCTAAAAAAACTATACATGCACACCTATGATTCTCTATCAGAAAAATATGAATAATAGTCTCACGTTCTCAATTATCTCCACCAAAGTGAATGGTTACATGTTTGTTGGTTTCAATATAATGCTATGAAGCTACCTTTATAATAGCTATTTATAAAAGCTATGAAGCTACCTTTATAATAGGTATTTATAATATTATGTGTCATGAAGTCTCTTTATCACGTAAAATTAACTCTCCATATTGCTAGCTATTGAAATGTCAATGCCTGTGTGTGTGCATTTACAATCACACATTGCTCATCATGTATAATACCAAAAACCTAATGTTTGAACTAACATACCAAAAAAATTTAATAATATATGCCTCAAATCAACATTAAATTTCACACAATTCTACGTTCCTCAATTCTTACCTTTAAAAATTAAAATTTATGAGTGGGTTGTGAAATGAATGTCTCATCAATGATGTTCCTAAAATACGGTAGCAAGAACTTTGGTATCCAATCACTTAATAGCATAATAATGTATAAACCTGTACAAAGAAGGTAGATGAAAATTCTTATATTGCATGATTGGTATTAGTACTGTGGAAGGTACAAGAACTAGTTTTGGATTGCATCGAGACCTTTATAGTGCAATATGAATTGCTAATATAAAAATCTCACAACTAGATACAGCTGCCCCAGGCAAGGCAGTTTACATAATTGGACAAGTTGAAAGGTGCCATCAAGAACCTATAATATAAAGTTCTGATTCTCTAGTTGGGATAGTCATCACACTATTTAGAAGAAATATGAAGAAATAATACTACTGTCTAGGATATTTTTGTACCATTCTTTGGTAATTTCTTTTAAGGAATTCACAAACAATTTTATCAAGGCATACTCATTGTCTGTCTCATATTCATGTGGAATGGATATGGGACAGTCATCACACTATTCCAATCCATTGATCTGGCCAATCCATTCATACTTCTAGACAAACAAATTAACTCACCAAAATGTTGTCACTCTGGGACAGTCATTATAGGGACAATGACCAATCTTTCAATCAAATGCACCTTATGTTTGATGTGTGGTGGTAACTTTCTCTATTGTTTAAATCAACTACACATGAATATGAGACAGACAATGAGCATGCAAAAGGAATGATTCATATGTTTCAAGGTACATTAGGAACAATAGATTCCAAGTGGAGATGCATTAGGAACCTTATTGTCATTCACTGAGATGTAACACTAAGGGAACGGTGATAGTTGGTTGGAATGGTTATGTTAGGAAGTTATGGGATGGTTATGTTCCTCAACCATGTATCTATCCTCCACCCAATGATTTTGAGACCAAGTGTCATGTAATAAACCTTTTATTTACCATGTATCTATCCTCCACCCAATAATTTTGAGACAAATGACAGTTCTTGTGTGCTTATGTGAGAAATCAGAAAATTGTTTGGATAAATAACTTTATACTGAAAATCTTAACCATGACTAGGAGTAGCTTTTAGAATAAGATTCGCTTAACTTCCCAGTATTATTATGTTCTTGTATACACTCTTATTGTTTTGGTAATGCCTGCATTTCTGAAGCTCTAGTATTCTTTTGCATTTTAACTTTAAGCATTCTGAGCATTTTTATGTTGTTGTATATCTATTATTGTAAGATGGTGAATGCATTTTCACAATGATTGAATTTTGTATTTTGTAACTTATTTTCTACTTTGTTGATGGATCTATTGAAGTGTGTAAACATTGTGAACAAGAAATGAATTTGTACTTTGTAGTACATTGATCTATTCAGGCTAGTGATTTTCTCTTTTTTGCCAGTTCCGTTGTTGATTCTTTAATGCAAGCCATTAGAATTTGAACTCCCTAAGCATGAACATTGATTTTTTATATTATAGTGTAAGCATGACTCAAATTGTTTGATAGAAAACCTATGTGAAGGAACATAATATGTTTCATTTAGTTCCATGGATTTTAAAGAAGTAGAATTGTTAACACCTCATTGTTATTTGTATAACGTCGGATAAGAGATGATATCCAATAGTATATATGTTAATCTCCCTGAATCTTTTTCCTTTTCCACAGGGTTTGAATTGCTTATCAAACACTCACAACCCAAGTTTTCACATGAATGGTATGTGGAATAATGTTGTATATAGAAGCATTTATACTCATAGAGGAAGTGGCCATGCTAGCACAGCCACAAACATAGAGGAATATTATATGCAAGAAGAAATTCTTGAGTGGTTGCATATGGCATTCAACAATTTTGATAGTGCTAATGGCTTACGAGGGAATAGAGGATTGAAGAGAAGCTACTATGGCAAGAGAAATCTACAAAGAAATGGAAATAGGCGATGGTAATGTTTTAGACATGAGTGATTGAATTAGTTGCATTGTATCTAAGCACATCCATGTAAAATTTTAACTGTAAATAATTGTTTTCACTTGTCTGTATCTAATTCAAGTGAAGGCAATCCAATGAATGTGTAATAGTAACATTAAAAGAACGTTGTTATGGATAAAATCATATATCATTTTAATATTCTATTGAAGAGCATACTTAGGAACCGCAATCATGCATTTTAAAAGGTTCTTCTATGCTTCCCCAGTTTCCATTTAGTTTCCAAAAGAATTGTATAAACCTTGGTACTATTGTGTTAAGAATCTTGACACAGAACTACTTCTTTAGAGATTCCAAGTTTGTATTTCATGGAATCAATAAAAATTTTCTGTATGCAATATTTGAATGCCAAGAAACTTGCTCTAGTGCATGAGTTGTTTCTGTTATTTGATTTGATGAAGTAAGATTACAGATTAGTTTTGTGGAGCTTAAAGTCTAAAACTAGGACTCCTTAACTTACAAAATGCTAATAATTCAAAGCAATAATTCTTGTTAAGCTGGGGTAACATGAAATTTGGAGGCTCTCAATTCATGCCTTTATTTACAGAAGTATTCACTTCAGTGTGAATGAGATTAGTAAGTTCTCTATTCCCATCCTCTAGATGAAGACAAAGTAAAACTTATCCTTCTGAAGTGTTAAATTTTGAAAAGCTCTAATTACTATTTTTGAATGACGGAAAAATGCATTTTATACTATTTTTTAACAAAGTGTTGCATCAATCTAATTGCCTTTTGAAGAAAGCTAGAAGAGCTGGCATCAATTTTTGTTCATGATTGCGAAAGGATTTAATTTCTCTATAGACACATGAATTTAGTTTTGACATATTGGAAATCCCAAACTCAGTGAACATTTATTCTCATTGGTATATATTAGCAATAGCTATCGTACTTTTAAGACTTTCAAATTCATTAATGTAAGCCTTGTGACATTGTTTTTACGTGGTGCCAATAAATTCTATTTATTCATAATTATGAATGAGACCTGATTCAGCCACAGTCCAAAAAGGGATTAGCCTCAAAGCATTGAGGTTATTGATTGAAAATGGTTCATGGATCACTCACATGTTATTCAAGTGAGAAATTTATGTAGTATTTGCACTGTGCAACTAAATAAAATTGTTAATTTTCTTAAAACTAAAATGCCTTATTACTCGTTATTGTGATTTTTGACTCAAATGCCATTGCAAAGTATTTGTTGAGAAAACCTAGATTTTGATTAAAAGATGTGAAATGGTAACACAACTTAAATAAAACTGACTAGAAGTAAATGCATGTAACATCAATATTACAGTCCATGAAAACATCTAAATTTATCAAGTGTTACAAAACATACATAATGTAGAACCAACACAAGAATATTGAGAGATCTTAATGACTTGCAAGAGCAAAAAACTTACGAAAACAAAAAAGATAAATTTGACAACTCAATGCACTTGTTTGCTAAAAACAATTTAGTAACATTACACAACAAAAGAATGTTAAAAATACTAAATTATTCAATTGCAATTAGTACTACAACAAATACCAGAAGCCAACCTTATATTGAAGCAATCTACTTTTTTTGTAACAGACACCAGTAAAAACATACACCAGTCTATTCTCACTATTTTGTAATAGAGACTCCCTATGACCATTAATAACATAACCATTCCAACTAACAGGGAACATAACCATCCCATAACTTCCTAACATAACCATGCAATCAACTATCATCATTCCCTCAGTGTTAAAAGAATTAGCCTCATAACCAACTATCATCATTCCCTTCCTAACATAACCATTCCATAACTCAGATGTAACAAAATCCTCATTGTTCCATAACAATCAATCAATGCTGCATTGTTTCTGCATTTCAGGAGTTAGTAGGCTATTATACAGGTTAGAATAACACATCCCATGAAGCCAGGGCCCTTGGATTTTCATGGGATGGTCATATTATGAAAAGAACCTAGACTATTGCAAGAAAACTCAAAACTTATAATCTGTCAACTGATACCAGGCATCTAACTTTCAGCACAGTGTGTATCAATCTTGTTCAAACAAATAAAGAATGAAAAGGAACTTCTATTACATCTCAGTGAATGGCAATAAGGTTCCTAATGCATCTTCACTTGGAATCTATTGTTTCTATGGAATAATTTGCTTAAACGAGCACTGGTGTTTTGGAACTATATGCAGTCCCTGTTATTATAGAAACCCATAATTTACATTTGTGGGTTCTGCTAGACTACTATGTATTTACTGTGACTATTGTTCATTGTGCAGTTAAATGTTTTGTTAAGACACAGTCTGCCACTAGTTAGAAACTTACACTTTGGATAACGCACCCCAAATTCATACTCATGTATTTTTAAGTTTGATTGTGTAGTATTATTTACATTTTTTCCATAGAGTTCCATTCTCTAATAGACCGTGTTCAAAGGTATTCCGATTGGATTTGTTATGGGACTCAACCCTTAACTTGTATCTCCTCCACGGGAATCCAATGCTGTTGGAAGGGGAGCAAGTTAAGGTAATGTATGCAAGTAATCAAAAGGCTCAAAATTTGGGGAGATCGATTTAATGCTTCAACGCCAAAGCCCTAAATTGGGTACATTTCATATATGTAACTAATGAAATGATAAATGCTATAATGGAATGATTTGGGAACCTGTTAACTTCAGGATCAGAATCCATCGAAGATATCAAGCAACATTACCAGAGATGAGTACAAGAAAATGACAATGCAGTGCGTGGTAATGAAATTTAGCAAACATAGATTAACATACCTCAAACTCCACGGAAGATAGTAATGAAATGAGCTATTAACCTTGAGTGTAGGCGTGCTCTTCATGAATAAGCTCCGCTCCGCTCCTTAGCTTAGCAACGACAATCCTAATTTGCGCTCTTGCTGCAACCATTAAAAGTGAAAATGAGAATTGAAATTTTCTTTTTAAGTAATATGCCCGTATTAGTCAAAAATTTGACCGTCATTATAGTGGTCGAAAGTTCGGCAAACACAAGCATGGTTTTTAAAAAAAAATAAAAATTTCCTTCTATACCCCGACCAACCTAAACCATTTTCATTAATGGTCAAAAATAATGGTCGAAAAATGATGTCAAATGTACTAGTGTAACTTCTATAACCATTCAATGCAATTGCCTAATAAATTTACAAGCTATCTTAGAGTGAAATTAAGGTTTCTAGATCTGCCATCGACCTCTATCAAAATTTCTATATTCTCATGATTGGCATATAAGACTGCATATTCATTTAGCTAGTCATATCCTTACATGCTTAGCATATCCTTGCATTTAGCTAGTTATAACTTTGCATGCTTTGCATATCATTTCATATAGGAAATCATACCCTTGCATATTTACCATATCCTTGCATATCTTTGAATTATTCTCACATTTAGGGTCTTAATTTTGCATTAACTTTTTAGTTTCTAGAAATCAAGAAAAATACAAAAATATAGGTTGCATTCACTAAGGATGAACATTACACCTTTAGAGTCATCTTTTGAAATTAGAAAGCATATATTTTTGGGTATCCCTATAGTGATATTTAGAACAATATTGACCTCCTCCAAATCAATTATTGTCTTTTCACAAACAACACACTATCAATTTGTCCTTTTAGTCCTAAACTTTAGGTCAAGAGAATTCCCCCAATCAAATAGGATTTTTGTTTGTGTAATTAATTATTCACTAATTACACTTTACTTAAGTTTACTTAGGATAATGCATTTGCATATTATTTGTCATTGAGATACCTAGGAGTTTGCATTTCATTTTAGCACATGGTTAGGAGAAATTCCACTTTAGATGGTGATAGTTGTCATCTTGTATACCTCTTTGTGTGTGAGATCCACCTTTAATGCTCTTATCACATTATCATCCTCTCATTGTTGCACATAATTTTATGTAAAATGGAGGATGATCCACCTTTGGTGGACATATGATTCCACCTAGTGTGGTTGATAGCTTATCATATCAGTATCATGTAGTCTTATTGCATTTCCTATATATTCAGGCACTCCTACTTTGTATTCAATTCAATTGGCTCTAATCAATTATTTGATCATTTTTCCTATCTCTCTTGTACTATCTATTGAGATTCTAGATCTTGGCATTTTATTATTTTCCCTAGGCAAATTCTTACACTTTTCCTAGAAATATTACCTTCAAATTTTCTAAAATTTCTTAGGTTACCTTGTTCACACCTTAGAGATCATTTTAGTCGCATACCTAGACTAGATAATCTACATATTACTTTCTAAAACTCCAAAAAATCCTAAAAAAATACTCTCATGTATTTGTCATTTTACCTTGCATATTGCATCCCTAGAATCCAAAAATGCAAAAAAAATTAAAGTCAATGTTGTCTTGGATAAACCTCATTATTAGGTTATATTCACTTAGAGTCATTATGCACATGTCAATCACAAGATCATAGAAAAACAAAGGCCAAATCAACTACAACAATGATCCAATGTTCAACCCAACCAGTGAGTTGTATTTTAACACACCAATGATATTAGATGCAATATAGGGAAAAAATTGCATTACCACTATTACCCCCTATACTTTCACCAAGAGATGAATTTTTAGTTAAAAATATTAGGTCACAATGTACATAATGCAGGAACACCTAGGGGTTAGCTAATTAGCACCCAAATTTTAATGTGCTTTCTAGAATGTACATAGGGTATTTCTCAGTGGTCATCAGAGTGAGCTGCAGAAGTGAGTTTACAAGGAGCATCAGGAAAATTCAGGCTGACAAAGGAATCAGTGAAGCAATACTGATAACACTTAGTGGGGTAGCTAACACTAGCGGCAAAGTGCATTTTGAGTCAGACCGATCATTGATGGGAATATCGGGTTAAGTCATGGCAAAGTGCACATCAGGTGGAGTCTCACTGACAATAGCCATCAGAGAAATTTGGTTTATTAGCGTAGGGAGTTTTGTGTTAGACTAACCCTCGATGAAGACATGGGAACAAGTTAGGTCGATGCATAACCAACCGGACTTAAGATATTAGAGCAAGGGATTAGATTCTTGCAAGTTGGAAGAATTAGACAATATGTATTTTCCAACATAAGAGAAGGAAATATTTGAGGCATATAAATCCTAGAAAAATTATGAAAGCAAGCAAAGAGAAGAAGTAGAGAAAAAGAAGAAGGAAGAAGAAAGAAAGAAAGATAGAAACCAAGCACTAGAAGAGATTAGAAACCTAAGGAAAAAAATAGAGGAAAATGAAGCCATGATAATGGAAACCAAGAGGATGATGAGAGAACTCCTAGAAAAATAAAGGAGAGATGAACTATTAAAGAAGAAACAACAAAAGGACAAATCCCTTATTGAGGGAAAAGATGAACTTCCAGATATGTTAGCAGAGTGTGTTGTGGACTAGATTAAGCATGAAGAGGCAGCTGAAGATAAGGACTAGATGACAGTCCTAGTTGAAGATAATGTGGAGATTTCTCCATTGGAAGGACAAGAGGAGAAATCAGATATGAAAGCAAAGAATAAGAAATAGATGGTAGTGAATGAACCTAAGTATGTGTTAGGGATTTTTCTTGGGGGTTAAACTTGGCAAGGACATTGGCTTGATTCTTAGTAAATAGGTTTCCAAGTTTGCAAGAAAAGCCTAATTGATGAGGATTGGATAGGATCCTCCTTCTGCTTTGAGCTCCATAGGACTCAAGCAGGTATTGCCTACAAATAGGTTACTATCTCTCAAGTAACTATGGATTGGTGGATTAGGTCTTCATTGTCATGCTATTGAGTTTATTAGAGGTACTTTTATGGAAAATAATTCTCAAGACAGCTGAGAACAACCTGCTGCAGAATGTGACTAATGAAACTCCTAGTATGATAACATAAACAATGGCATAAGGGTGATGAGTCCTTCTTTTTATGAGTAAAACTCAAGGAAGGCTAACCTTTGATTCACTCTTCAAGGAATCAGCAACTATGGACTGTAAAACATTAGGGACAGTCCTATTTTAGGTACATGAACATGAAATGAAATGGTATTGGTAATGATGAATTTGTGTTTGATGACTGAAAGGTGTTTGAATGACAAAGATCAGATCAGTGCCTAATCCTTTGGGCAAAGAGTCTAACACAAATCAATAGAGGAATTTCTAGGAAATACAGTGATATGCCTTACAAACCACATACAATTTGGATAGAATGCCTTACAAACTATCTTCTCAATCTAGGTTTGCTACCATCAAGATCTCCACAAATGTGTTCATTCCCTCAAATTGCACACGAGGATTTAATCCTTTCCTTGAAAGAAACTTATGCAACAATTAGATAGCTGCCTTACAACCAGTATGTTCTATATGCCTTACAAATAGAAACACACAAGAATAAACACAAAGCCAAGAGACAATAACAGAACCAAGGTAGAAATTGTATTGTATTTCATGAAAGTGTATCAATACATACAAGTAAAATTTTTACTCAAAATCATAGGATCAATAATCTGCTCTGCAAAGTTTGTATTATCAGCATTCAACCATCAAGAATATGGAACCAGAGAATAGAATCCCTTGGATTGCCAAAGACTGGAACCAGGAACCAAAAAGATGGGAAAACCAGAAAGTTAGGAGACCCAAAAAGTTTCAGAACCCCTACCAAATAAAAAATTCAACACTATATACCCCTGGTTACCTTGAAATCCTACACAAGTTACGATGCAACAAGCTATGGATAACTAGGGTAAGGGTTAGGGTTTCCACCCACCAAACAATTCAAACAGATCAAAAATTAATACACTGGAGAGAAAACCAAGCAACCCTGAACAATCAGATCCAAGAACTAATCTTCATTAATGAAAATCTCCTAATTTATACCAAAGATCACACAAACACCATGCTTATCAGTCCAATTTGTACCCCTGCAACATGCCTCAAGCTTTACTTATGTTCATTTTATGATGGTACAGGCGCTTGCAATCAATCATCAAACCCTCTGGATCACCCTGCAGCAGTCGACACAACAACTTCATCAAATCCTGCTGCTAAAACCATAAATTCTGGTCCTTTCTATCATTGGAAACCCTCCGCAAATTTGAATTTGAATTTCAACAGCTATTTTATGGCTCTAGCAGCAAATCGGCGGTCAATATTCAAACTTGATTCAACTTTATATCGTGATCGTTCGATCTTCATGTTTCATGGGCTTTAAGTCCTAACTCAACTACTACCCTAGGTTTACCTTTAGCGAACATGTGACAAAGCTTTTTCTTATTCGTGAGATGAAACCCCTAACTCATGTTTAACTTTAGCGAATCAGGGAACAAAGGAAAACACTTGACCTCGGTTCATAATTGGTGACCTGGTGACTAAAGGAACCCTCGCCAATTCGCAAGAACTTTGAGAGCACCACTAAATCATTTGGCTACTACGTGAACACTATTCACCAAATTTCTAAGTCTTTAGACCCTTGGCCAAAACATCACGTGAACCAATGAACCAAGCAAGCATTTGGCAGAACCGCCAAAAAGACCGAGAAACTTATTGGGCCCGCATTAAGAAGATTGACAGTTGTCTCATCTTCACATAGAGCCAAAAGATTCCATCAGATTATATGACAATCTTCAGATGGAGAATCCTACCCTGCCCTAACAATCCTCTAACACCGAAAGAGATCAATGACAGTCTTAAGTTCGCAAGTGTCAGAAAAAACCCATTAGATTACAAGTCGACCGTCGATGCTCTGTCACTATCAGAACCCACTGAAATTTGGACATCCTCAGCCCCACTAACAACATATCCAATCATTCACTCATGGACCAATCATAGCTTTCCATTTGTACTTACGTGTCACTTTGAACCCACTTGTTTGAAGCGTCGTGTCATAAAGAGAATCAACAACCGTCTTAAGAGTGCATAGCTCTGACACATTTCATGAGATCTAACACCCACCATTGATTAAGATGGAAGGAAAAGTTAGGCCCGTAGACCATGTGAACATGCAACTAAAGAAAAGAAACCACCACGCCAAGTCACCAGTAGTTAAGAGATAAGCCACCAGGAACAGGAGAATACGCGAACACTGTGTTCGCCCAATCGTCGAAAGAAAAGGCATAACCACCGGGAACCAAGTGAACCAATGACAAATAGGGAAAAGAAATGTGCACATGCATTTTAGATCACTTAAGGGGCCTGAAAAGGTAACTTTAAAATAGAATAGGGCCAGGGCATTACAAAGGGTTTTGAACACAACAACTAGATTTTTGAAATATTACCAAGGGTTTTAGCTAGAAAATAGGGAAAAACAACTGTAGAGACCGAAAGAAAAATGGTAAATCCATGAAATTATTGCAGGTGCCAATAGTGGCTCTATCTGAGGATGTTGAAATGCAAGTTTTAACAAGAACCACAGGACTCTGGGATGCAGACCAAAAACCACACTAACCTAAAACAGGGAAAGAAACACACAACCTGAAAGGAAACCACCCTGCATAGAAATTTACAAAGTATTTACACATGCATGATAATCAAAAGCTTAATTGAGGAAGGGATTCAAGAATTTCCCATGCACTGGAAATTCAAAGACTTCACCATCCATGTTCTTCAGCAAGTAGGAATCCTTCCCAAAACTATCATGAATCACAAAAGGACCAAGCCACAGTGATTCAAATTTCTTATGCTTCCCTTTATCTTCTATCCTCACATTCCATTGAAGTTCCAAATCATCAGCTTTGAATTTCCTGGTAGTTGTTCTTTTGTCAAATAAGTACTTCATCTTCTATTGCAACTTGATATTATTCTTCTGACTTTCTTTTCTCTACTCATCCAACTCTATCAGCTGCATTATTCTATTATGCATTGGCTCTGTGACATCCAACTCCTCATCCTGGATAAACTGATAAACTAGAATTAGATTATTTATAGGTAGCCTTGACTGCAAACCATACACAAGCTCAAAGGGAGACTTCCTAGTGGCTCTTTTCACTGTAATCCTATCTTCCCATAAAGCCAATCTCAACTTGGAATGCCAAGCTCTCTTATTCTTTTCAAGTGTCTTCTTTAGGATTGTCAAGATACTTTTATTGCTAGACTCAACCTGTCCATTTGCTTGAGGGTGATAAGGAGATGAAAAGGAAGTCATGATTCCATTTTCATTGCAAAATTCCTTAAACTCATCTGATCTGAAACACATTGCATTATCTGTAATCAACTTCACAGGAACACCAAATCTGGTCAAAATATTGTCAAGTAAGAAATCAATCACCACTTTACTTGTTGCCATCTTTGTAGGAATAGCCTCTATCCATTTTGTGAAATAGTCAGTTGCAACAAGTATATAACTATGTCCTCCACTAGATTTCTTAGCAAACTCACCTATGAAATCCAAGCCCCACATGGCAAATGGTGCTTCAGCAGCTATTGGGTTTAATGACAATGCTCCTGAGTACTTTAATTTTGAAGCAAACCTCTGACAAGCTTCACATTTCTTGACATACTGGAATGAATCTTTAAACAATGTAGGCCAGAAATAGCCAGCCCTCAAAACCTTGTGAGTAGTAGTCCTTGCTAAAAAATGACCTCCACAAACACCAACATGCATTTCATTTAAAACCTTCTCTGCCTGATATCTATCAAGACAGAACAGCAAGACTCCATCTCTATTTTTCCAATACAAGTCTCCTTGTAGCAATGTATACTTCTGAGCTTGCAATTTCAAAGACCTCTTTTGGTTATCTGTCATACAGTTTGGGCATCTAGCATTCTTTATGAAATAGACAATATCAACATATTCTGGTTGCAATTCAATACTTGTGATTTTCATATCTGGAGTTCCTTCATTATTTACTTGGACTAAGTCCATATTTTCTTCAGTCATCAATTTTTCTAGACCTTGTCCCCTCACAAGCTTAGTGATATGAATTTCCAAATTGAATTCTTGAATTCTAGTAATCCACTTGCAACTCTTTCTAGTAACTTCAGACTGAGTGAGGACATCCTTTACAGCTGAATGTGGGACATATGCAACAACCTTTGCACACACTAGATAAGTTCTGAAAGATTTGACTACTTTTACCAATGCATATGCCTTCTTCTCCATCATCTCATAATTCAACTCAGCAGCTCGCAAGGATTTACTAAAAAATGCAATTGGATGTTCAAAACCCTCATTGTCCTTTTGCAATAAAACAACAACAATGGTGTGAAATGATGCAAAAGAGAACAATGAAAAAGGCTTGGTATAGTCAGGAGACCTAAGCACAGGTGCTTGTTGGACCACATCCTTAATTTTCTCAAATGCAGCTTGAGCCTCTACAGTCCATTGAAAATTCACATCCTTTTTAACAACTTTACTAAAGGCTTGACAATTTCAGCAAAATTTGCAATGAATCTCCTAACAAAATTGATCTTCCCTAGAAAGGACTGCACCCCCTTGAGATTTTTTGGTGCAGACACCTTCCTGATTGCTTCAACCCTCTCTGGATCAATTCTTATTCCATATTTTGATACAATGTGTCCTAAAAGCTTTCCCTCTTTGACTGCAAAATTACATTTTTTAGGATTCAAGGACACACCATACTCCAGAGCTTTGACAAAAATATTTCTAGGTGCGAACAATGATCATGAGCCTTCTTGGAATAAGCAATTAAGTCATCCTGATACACAACCATAAACAAGTCTATGTACTCTTTGAAAGCAACGTCCATGGCTCTTTGGAAAGTTGCTCCAACATTTCTAAGACCAAATGGCATTCTGACATACACATATGTTCCCCAAGGTGTTGTGAATGCAGTTTTGAATTGTTGAGATTCTTTCACCAACACCTGGTTATATCTAGAGAAGCCATCCATCATAGACAATAACTCACAACTAGTGACCTTGTGCAACATTGCCTCCATGTTAGGTAGTGAATAGTTGTCCTTGAATGATGCAACATTCAAATTCCTTAAGTCCACACACAATCTAATGTCACCATTCTTCTTTCTAACTGGGACTAAATTAGACACCCAAGTTGAATGCCTTATAGGTTGAATTATTCCTACATCACTCAACTTGACTAGCTCCTGCTGCATCTTAGGAGCCAACAATGGGTTAATGGGCCTTTGCTTTTGTCTGAATGGTTTAACATCTTTCTTTAATGGGATTTCATGTTGGAAAAGGTCCTCTCTATAGGATTTTAGGTCATCATAAGACCATGCAAACACATGCTTGTACCTCCTCAACAACTTTATCAGATTATCCTTCAATTGAGGGGCTAATCCTTTTCCAATATAGACCATTTGAGGAGCATTATGTAATCCCAAATTCACTTCCTCCAGATCTTCTACATTAGCATTACTTATTCTTGACAAATGATCATCTCGGCTACCATATAATGCTTTTAACTTAGTTAAGCCCCTAGGGATACTATTTGAACTCAACTGAATCACTTCATTTCCCATGACCATGTCCTTACCCTCAATTTCCTCAACCAAAGTGTTGCAGTCTATAGGTTGATCCTCATATAGGTCAAGACATTGAATAAATCTTAGGATATCATGATCATCCTCAAAGACCTGCCAATTGTAAATATTGTCTGCAACAACTGATCTACTTTTTACTTCAAGAATTGATACTCCAAAAAAAGTTGAATCATCCCTTTTTAGAGCAACATTGGCCAAAAAATCAGCCATTATGTTATTTGATCTTTCTACCTAGCATATATTGAAAGCATCAAACATTTCAATCTGATCCCAAATAACATGCTTATAAAATTTCAGTCTATCATTTTTAGCAGCATATTTGGAACGAACTTGTGCAACCACAAGTTCAGAATCACCAAAGACCTTTAAACATTTTATCCCATGTTTGATAGCAATATTCAATCCCAAAGACAATGCTTCATATTCAGTAGTATTATTTGTGCATTGAAAAGTCAATGAGAATGAATACTTAAAAGTAGTACCTGATGGAGATATGAATAGGACTCCAACTCCTGAGCCTTCTTTTGAGCATGCTCCATCAAAATACATCTGCCACAATCCATCTTGCTATTCCTTTAATTCTGCAACTAGTGGATCTATCTCTTCCACTGGTGGGATAGTTTCTTCTAATTTTAAATTCTCCATGTCAACATCCACACAATAGTTTAAATGATCATCATTTATTTCAATCATATGTAGCATTCTACTTTCTCTGGATACTTTCACATTGTCACCATCAATATTGAAATTTGCAAAGGATAGATCACACTGGATACTACCTCCCATTTGAGCACTCCACTTCCTTGACAGTAACATCCCATAATGAGGGGGAATATCAACCACCAGAACACTCATTGTTAGCAACTTGTCAGGGAAAGTTATCAACCTATAAGGAAGTGCTTTTATAGTACCAATGACAGGGACCTCTCTTGAATCCATAGCCTAACATCTTCCATGAGGTGTATCTACTTTCAGACCCAAGGATCTCATTATTTCTGTAGGCATAATAGTATTAGAGGCTCCTGAATCAATCATACAATTTCTTAACAACTTTCCATTCACTATTAAGGACAAAAAGAAAGGATCAACTATTCTTGACATAGCATTAGCAGCATTAGTGTCCAATTAAATCTGAGGGATCTCAGAGATGATCTCCCCACATTGGTTCTCAATTGAATCACCTCCTGCAGTATCCATTCCATTAGCCTTGGTGGAACTTTGGGTATCAGAAGAAAAGGCTCCTTTTACCCAACTCAAAGCCTTCACTTTATACTCCTCTATCCTCATCATTTCTAATAAGGGGATCTTGATAGTGATTTGGACAACAATTTGCTCATGTCAATGGGAACATACTTGGGGTCAACTACATCTTGCCCAATGGTAGTGACCTCTTTATCTTCTTCATGTGTAACCACATTGGGACTATTTTTGCTCTGACCCTTTTCTTTCTCTTGCAAAGGAGAAACAACATCCACAAGAGGTTTAGCTTTTACCTTGCAAGCCATAATTGGCTTTGTGAAGTTGACATTTTTCTTCACCTTGGTTTTGTCAGCAATCTCAGTAACCTTTTGCTTATTTTGGGCTTGTTTTTCATCCCTTTCTATTTTCTTGATGAAAATTCTAGCAGGCCTGCCACTTGGACTACCTACCACCCTATTTCTCAATTTGTAATTGCTTTTAACTTGAGACACCATGTCTGCTGTAATTTGTGCAATTTCTTCATCAGAAGGTCTTCTCAAGATTACTGAGCCATCACTTCTTAGAGTATTGCACTGAACTACATCAAGGTGATTATCTTCTTCATCAGAAATAACTTGCTGATGGTAAACCTCATTCCTGACTTGGGAACTGCCAGCATCTTGGTTTTCATCTTCATCTACAGAATCTAACTCATCATATATGTATGAAGAAGTCATACCACACCCTTGATCATCATAAGTATCATCATTGTTGTTGCCTTGATCTCCATCTGCAGAAACACTATGAGCAATAGCACAGTAATAGGGATCATGAGGTGATTGGCAAACAATACACCATGGAACATCATCATTCATGTTCACTATATTTCTGTGCAAAGGGTCAGGGGTCTTGTCATTTGGTTTATCCTTCCTTTCAGGAAGCACTAGCTTTCCATCCTTCCACTGAGTATTATAGGGATAATTCAGCATTCTTGGTAACTTATTAAAGTTATTGAAAGATGGTTTGTCATTTCCTTGCACTCTACTATTTCTTTCTTCACCAGGCTTTAGATCCTTTATTGCTTTCAAGATTTGCTTCAAACTATCATCATCTTTTAGCTTTGCATCAAGTTTCCCTAGCTCTCTTCTGTTTGAGACTGATGGCTGACAATCTTCTCTCCTTCCCAACTTCCCTGATATCCTTCTATTGCTCTCTATATTAATAGCCAATTTATAAGCCTCTGCAAGATTCCTAGGATTCTTATCCCTCAAAAGATATCCCATCTTTGAATCAAAAGCATTCAAGTATGTGACAAGACATACTCTGTCATCCAATCTGATAACCTGCAACAACTTATGCATAGCTTTCTGAAATCTAACATTAAACTCAACAACACCCTCATTTGAATTTTTCTTGATGTTGTTAAACTCATTAAGTATGAAGCCTTCATTGGTTTTATCACCATATTGTTCCTTGAAAGACTGCCTAAACTGATTCCATGAACATATGCTGGCATGAGGTAAATTTCTAAACCAATCTCTAGCATCTTCAATCAGAGATTGAACAAAAAGCTTCATGATCACATCATCAGGCTGAATATTGTAGTCATCTATCACATCAATAAAACTTTTCAAATGTTCTTCACAAGTAACTGCATTGCTTCCAATGAATTTTGGGAGCTTCTTCCTAATTTCATCAGGGATGGGAATTGGATAACCAGGAATCCCAATAAAAACCAATTGCTTATGCCTCTCATGAACGAGACCTACTTGAGATGGGTCACCACCTAAAGATGCAGATGTTTGAGTATTAGAAACATTAGAAATCTTAGGTATACCTAAAGTTGTAGCAGTATTCAACACATTTGCTCCTTGTGCTTGAGAAGTGGAAAGAGTATTTGCATGTTCAAAAGGTTGCCTAAGGAAGTCAATCTTCCTTTTCATTTCAGCAATAGTGGCTTCAAGGTCTGCCTTTTCTAATTCCTTTGCCAACAATTCTTGTTTTCTTTTTGCTTTTTCCACGTCAGCATCTAACCTTGCTGCTTGATCCATGGACTTATTTGCATGATTTGGTTCATTTATTGAAACTCCTACAACCTTTTGTTTACCTTTGTCCCTAGGATTTCTCACTTCATAAACTTGCTGGACAATAGGCTGACCTTCTGCTTGTTCTATCACATGATCCTGATTCATGGCCTCAAGATCCAATAGTTGTCTCTTCAATTTCTCTGCTCTAATCATAGCATGTCTAATATTTTTCTCTTTTTCCTTGTCTCTTTTCTATCTTAAATGGATATGTTCTTGGACTCTCCTCTCCAACTCATAGACCTCTTCAAAAATTTCTTCTAATTCAAGGAGAGTAGTCTCGAATTCAGCATCTCCTATTTGAACCTTGTCCTCATATTGGTTCAAGCCCAAATCAACAGCCTCCTCATATTCAGAGGTATTTCCTTCTTGATTCATTTGAATAGACTGGATTTTTTCCTCTTGTCTAGCATTTTCTCTATGTTTATGAGCATGAAACATATTTCTATTCCTTCTTCCTCTCTTTGTCTGACTAGGCCTAGAAGTACTTGGAATACCTTCTCCCAATCTATCCTCAGGAAGCTTATTTCTCTAAGACCTAGTACCTCTGTAACTCATCTTGTGAATGATTTTCTGACCAGTACTGTAGCAGAGATTGTTTGAGTCACCACCCAAAAAATTGGGAAAATTTTTCTTTAGAATATAGACACCAATGGTAACCAGCTGGTTTGTATAGGGTAGGAGCCCTAGCTCAACTAAACCCTACAACTTAGCAAAATATTTCTTACAACTCCCCAGTAGAATCGCCAGTTTGTTAGGGATTTTTCTTGTGGGTCAAACTTGGCAAGGACATTGGCTTGATTCTTAGTAAATAGGTTTCCAAGTTTGCAAGAAAAGCCTAATTGATGAGGATTGGATAGGATCCTCCTTCTGCTTTGAGCTCCACAAGACTCAGGCGGGTATTGCCTACAAATAGGTTACTATCTCTCAAGTAACTATGGATTGGTGGATTAGGTCTTCATTGTCATGCTATTGAGTTTATTAGAGGTACTTTTATGGAAAATAATTATGAAGACAACTAAGAACAACCTGTTGCAGAATGTGACTAATGAAACTCCTAGTATGATAACATGAACAATGGCATAAGGGTGATGAGTCCTTCTTTTTATGAGTAAAACTCAAGGAAGGCTAACCTTTGATTCACTCTTCAAGGAATCAGCAACTATGGACTGTAAAACATCAGGGACAGTCCTATTTTAGGTACATGAACATGAAATGAAATGGTATTGGTAATGATGAATTTGTGTTTGATGACTGAAAGGTGTTTGAATGATAGAGATCAGATCAGTGCCTAATCCTTTGGGCAAAGAGTCTAACACAAATCAATAGAGGAATTTCTAGGAAATACAGTGATATGCCTTACAAACCACATACAATTTGGATAGAATGCCTTACAAACTATCTTCTCAATCTAGGTTTGCTACCATCAAGATCTCCACAAATGTGATCAATCCCTCAAATTGCACACGAGGATTTAATCCTTTCCTTGAAAGAAACTTATGCAACAATTAGATAGCTTCCTTACAACTAGTATGTTCTATATGCCTTACAAATAGAAACACACAAGAATAAACACAAAGCCAAGAGACAATAACAGAACCAAGGTAGAAATTGTATTGTATTCCATGAAAGTGTATCAATACATACAAGTAAACTTTTTACACAAAATCATAGGATCAATAATTTTCTCTGCAAAGTTTGTATTATCAGCATTCAACCATCAAGAATATGGAACCAGAGAATAGAATCCCTTGGATTGCCAAAGACTGGAACCAGGAACCAAAAAGATGGGAAAACCAGAAAGTTAGGAGACCCAAAAAGTTTTGGAACCCCTACCAAATAAAAAATTCAACACTATATACCCCTGGTTACCTTGAAATCCTACACAAGTTAGGATGCAACAAGCTACGGATAACCAGGGTAAGGGTTAGGGTTTCCACCCACCAAACAATTCAAACAGATCAAAAATTAATACACTAGAGGGAAAACCAAGCAACCCTGAACAATTAGATCCGAGAACTGATCTTCATTAATGAAAATCTCCTGATTTATACCGAAGATCATGCAAACACCATGCTTATCAGTCCAATTTGTACCCCTGCAACATGCCTCAAGCTTTACTTATGTTCATTTTAGGATGGTACAGGCACCTGCAATCAATCATCAAGCCCTCTGGATCACCCTGCAACAGTCGGCACAACAACTTCATCAAATCCTACCGCTAAAACCATAAATTCTGGTCCTTTCTATCACTGGAAACCCTCCACAAATTTGAATTTGAATTTCAACGGCTATTTTATGGCTCTAGCAGCAAATCGGTGGTCAATATTCAAACTTGAATCAACTTTATATCGTAATCATTCAATCTTCATGTTTCGCGGGCTTTAAGTCCTAACTTAACTACTACCCTAGGTTTACCTTTAGCGAACATGCGACAAATATTTTTCTTATTCATGAGATGAAACCCCTAACTCATGTTTAACTTTAGCGAATAAATGAACATAGGAAAACACTTGACCTCGGTTCATAATTGGTGAACTGGCGACTGAAGGAACCCTCACCAATTCACGAGAACTTTGAGAGCACCACTAAATCATTTGGCTACTATGCGAACACTGTTCACCAAATTGCTAAGTCTTTAGACCCTTCACCAAAACATCATGCGAAGTAGTGAACCAAGCAAGCATTTGTCAGAATTGCCAAAAAGACCAAGAAACTTACTAGGCCCGCATCAAGAAGATCAATGGTTGTCTCATCTTCGCATAGAGCCAAAAGATTCCATCAGATTATAAGACAACCATTGGATGGAGAATCCTACCCTGCCCTGACAATCCTCTAACAGCAAAAGAGATCAATGATAGTCTTATGTTCACAAGTGTCAGAAAAAACCCATCAGATTACATGCTGACCGTCGATGCTCTGTCACTGTTAGAACCCACTAAAATTTGGAAATCCTCGGCCCCACTGACAACATATCCAATCATTCACCCATGGACCAATCACATTTTTCCATTTGCTTATGTGTCACTTTGGACCCACCTGTTTGAAGCGCCGTGTCATAAAGAGAATCAACGACCGTCTTAAGAGTGCATAGCTCTGACACATTTCATGAGATCTAACGCCCACCGTTGATTAAGATGGAAAGAAAAGCTGGGCCCATAGACCATGTGAACACATGACTAAAGAAAAGAAACCACCATGCCAAGTCGCCAGTAGTTAAGAGATAAGCCGCTAGGAACAGGAGAATACGCGAACACTATGTTCGCCCAATCGCCGAAAGAAAAGGCATAACCACCGGGAACCAAGCGAACTAGCAACAAACAAGGAAAAGAAATGCGCACATGCATTTTAGATCACTTAAGGGTCCCAAAGAGCTAACTTTAAAATAGAATAGGGCTAGGGCATTACAAAGGGTTTTGAACACAACGCCTAGATTTTTGAAATATTACCAAGGGTTTTAGCCAGAAAATAGGGAAAAAAAACTACAGAGACCAGAAGAAAAATGGTAAAGCCATGAAATTATTGCAGGTACCAACAGTATGCAAGGGTTCATGAATTGACCAAAAGGTTTTTGAGTGTGTTGCTAATTTGAAGGCAACATATGTGTGATTGTAGATAAGAAGCTACTGGAAGGAGTTGGTTGTGAGAAGATAGTGAAAGTTGTTGAACATGACATGAAAGTAAGTTCTCAAGGACTTGATAAGAAAGAACACCTGGAAAAGAAGTTGGAAGCCATTGATGAATGATGGCAAGGTCAGTTTGGAGCAGTAGAATAATGCCTAGGACAAAGGTAAAAGGATAGTTTGAATGCTTTTATGGATATAGCAATCATCTTAGAGGAAGGGACTAAGAAGGAGCTTATAGCAAGAATTGGTCATGAGAAGACCACGATGACTACATTTTATCCAATCATGGAGATCTCACATGATGAAGTGATGCTATTTTTGTTTTATAACTCTTTTATTGTGGGATTGTAGGGGTATCATGTTGATGGCCCTATGAATTCTCAAGATGAAACAACCTTAAAGAATAATGTAGGAGTAGTTGAATGCCAAGAAGGATGGCATACATAGAAAGGCAATCAGATTTTAATAAATGATATGGTTTCAAGGGAAGAGACTCCAATTGATTTTGTGGGCCATGAAGAGGCCTTAGCATTGGTGAACAAGAAGGTTGCATAGGTAACCTCAGAGGTGTGTCACTTAGAGACACTTGGTATTCAGATGAAGCCACTTGCAAAAGTATTAATGAATCAAAGGTCTAAGAAGCAGTGACATGTTAAATGCACTTTGCTAAAGCATGTCAAACATATGATGAAGATTGAGGTTGTAGTAAAGGGTCACAAAAGTGCTCCATATTGAGAAAATCCTCCAAACAAGGAGTCATGGAAGTTTGGTGACAAATTGGATAGGTACCTATGTTGGGTACACCTTTAGAAAAGGAAGATGTATACAATAGATGTAATGAAGAGTACTGATCATCCACTGCTCCACATTTTGATCATAGGGGGAAACCCACACATTCTAATAAAAGAAACTCAACAGTGGACAAGCTAAGAAAAGTTACAATGGCATGATGTAACTATGTTGAAACCCACGGTCAAGATGAAGGACTATTTTTTTCCCTAATGTTTTGTGTTTCCAGTTACCACTAATATGTGCCCATGAATTGGAAGACAAGAAAGAGGTCACCTACTCCATGGGATATGGATTCTTTTATATCTTGGGAGTATGGTGTAGGAGCACTTAGGGATTAGCTAATTAACCCCCAATTTTTTATGTGCTTTCTAGAATGTACATAGGGTTTTTCTCAGTGGTCATTAGAGTGAGCTGCATAAGTGAGTTTACAGGGAGCATTGGGAAAAGTCAGGTCAAAAAAGGAATTGGTGAAGCAATGTCAATAACACTCAGTGGGATAGCTAACACTAGTGGAAAAGTGCATTTTGAGTCAGACCGATCGCCGATGAGAATATTGGGTTAACTCATGCTGAAGTGCACATTGGGTGGAGTCTCACTAACAATAGTCATCAGAGAAATTTGGTCTATTGGTGCAAGGAGTTTTGTATTAGACTGAGCCCCGATGAAGACATTAGAACAAGTTAGGTCGATGGATGACCAAACATACTTAAGGTATCAAGTTAGGGTTTACTAATCATTGACAAGAATTGTCTTAGCAGTGGAGCCAAGAGTTGGTTAGACCGATCCCCGATCACAACATTGGGATAGGATATATCGATGAGTCAATTTTTCCCAATGTACACAAAATAGAAGAATCAATTTTTTTTGGTAGTTTTTGTAACTGATCCAAGGCTGATATAAGACCTTGGGATTTTGGCTTGTGAGGTTGGATGGAGGTAGGAATTAGTTGGAATCAATTGGAATCAGCTGGATTGTTGTTTTCTATAGAATTATTGATTTTTGTAGTGGTTTAATTCCATCAGTAGTTAATCAAATTCCTTTTGTCAATTACTTGTGTGTTCACTTTCTATTTGTAGTTTTGTTTACGTTCATGTAGATACAGTCTTATTACTTGGTTGGATTCTGAGGGACAACCAAGCTGTAAATAATGGCTTCCATTTGAACTCATCTAATCAACATTAAACATAGAACAAATGGGGCCTTTGTACATTCTATACTCTTTTGGTAGTTTTCTTGTAGGGATGTAGGCATATGAAATTATCTTGCCCTAGGTGAGCTTGGCTATAGTTCAGCTAGGGAAGATTGATAAAACAAACTTGTAGGAGCTCTAGTTGTCACTACCAAGGAAGATGACTACTAGACCAGTCAAGAAGAGTTGTTTAGTGAGTGAACAGTAGGAGAAGAGCCCTCGAATCCTACAAGGTAGTTAGGAGAGGCACAAGTGGATAATGGATGAACTTACCATTGTGATTTCATGGGAGAAGAGAGAATTTGAATTGGTAGGGAAACTCTAGGAGTGTAGGAGGATAGAAAAGTGAACCTCATGAGGTAATAGGGTTCTAAGAGAGAAGATCCCTTATAAGTCTAAAAACAAACTTAGTGAAGAACCAGGGATAGTTCTTAGAGAAGTCTCCTTATCAAATTGGTATAAAAATAGAGACAATCAAATTTTGTAAAGGATGTCCCGAAGGATAAAAATCCAAGATTGACTGTGTTTTAGAAATTTCAAAAGGGTATCTAAAACCCTTTTTAGCAATTTTTTTGGGAAAGTGGAAAGATAAACTAGAATTACTCACTAGTGAGGGCTAGTAAATTTTTGGCCTAGAATGAGGAATTGAGAGTTGGACACTAAGACCTTTTCAAGAAAGGTATTAAAACTTATTGTCAAGGTATTATAAACATGTTTAAACCCTTAGATGGTTTGGTAATAATGTGGGAAGCACAAAACCTTGTTTAAGCACTTAAAATGGTGTGGAGTCAAGTGGAGGTGAGAGCTAGTGTTTTAACCCTTGGTTGATCTAATTAAGTGAGTTGGGTCTTAGCATTGAACCTTGTTGAAGGGGCCTTTTGAGTGATATTAGGATACAAAGGAGTGATTTGAAGACTTATTGGAGAATTATTTGAGTTAGCCACTTTTCTCTTCATTAGTACCCAAGGGGAGATTTATCATTCCCTTCTAGACCCTAGGATTCTAGCCATTATGGATGCACTACTATCTATTGACCCCAATAGATACGTTCACTTGCTTTCTCAAAACATAGCCAAACTACCCGTAGGATTTGATATGTCTACCATTGTAGAAAATGCACCATCAACCCAAACATTTTCAAGAGGGATTATCCAAATGTTGTCATCCTCACAAGTTTCCTTGACCATACCTTTCGTTGACACATCTCACAAAACCACCCAAGTCACGACATCCTCCACTTAATTTAGAATACAAATAATAACCTCCTCTTTGCTAATAATCCCCCGACAACTATTGGTGTACCAAAAATGCAAGTGTGCCTTCCATCACGTCACAAACCAATCCAACAATCAATCCTCAAACTATCACATCAAGTTCATCTAGCCTAGTTGCACCGCCTAGTCAAACAAATATGTCAAATCATATGGAACCAAACCACATAGTTCCCTAATGTGCTACATAAAATCCTAGTTTCATTCACAAGGTGTGCCCCGACCCCCTAATCAAGGACCACATTTAATTCTTCAAGGGGCACCCTCCCACCAACTTTTGGTCAATCAAAATCATAGCAATTAAGGGATACTATCCAACCTTCTAGGTCAAAATATGGAAACAAGACAATCCTTTCAATTATTTTGTGCCACCCCAAGTTTCAACACCATCCTATGCACCTATGTCCAATACAAACCTTGGATATTGACCTACATACAATCATGTGCCATTTTATCACAATAAAGATCCCTTTATTGTTCCAAATGTGACACAGGCCCCACTTAAACCTATTGAAGTCTTAGCACAACAAGTATAGAACCTCTAGTAACAAGTACATACCCTCAAGCAACAAGTATATCTTATTGGATCACCTCAAAAAGACACCCACCCAAAATTCCATATTCGAACTATTGCACATGTATGTGTGTAATCTAAATAGAAACCTTCATAGAACATTAGTATAATAATTCAAATTAGTTTGATAAACTATCTAAATCAAATAAATGAAAGATTATGAGCATTTTATGGCTCTCTAGTTCTAGGGACTTCAATTATGCTCTCAGTTGCAAATTTGATCCTTAAATGACAACCTATACAATGAGAATTCAATGATGTGAGATGCAATTCTATTCCAAATGATCAAGATCTCTAAGATGCTTCATTATGATCTTACTCTAAATGATGAAGCTAATTACAATTTCCTATAATAACAATGCTCTCAATGATAAATTGCACAAACTAGCATTATGATGATATGCTAAAATGAAGTCAATATGAATTACTCTAATTATGCCTCCTATTTATATGATTTCTCAAGGTGTAGGGAGTGAGTTTATGTAACCATGATCAAGGTTTGAATTGAGTTGAGTTTGATGATGTTTCCAATGTGGATGGTCAATATTCACTTCAAAGAATGAGAAGTCAAGATAGAAAAGCCTATTTGTGATCCATGTGAGCTCATTCCTAATCTATCATTGGATGATTTCATTCTCTCTTATAGTGGTAGTTGAGAGATTTAGGAGGAAATAATTCAAAGAATTAATTAAATTAGCCATGTATGATTTATGAATAGGTTGGATTTAATTAATTAAAGAAATATATATTCAAATGGCTAATGCAATTACATAATTGCTCAATTTTGATTTTAATTAATCAAAATGGCTTGAATTTGTAATTATATTTATTATTGACCATTTTTAGGTGTATACATTTGTCCCTCTTTGAATTAATGTGCAAAGTGCGTTGATTCAAATATTAATCTGATGTCTGATCCCAATTTCGATGATGATTTAATGATTTGATGCCAAACTGATTGATTGGTTGATTTGATTGATTGATTGATGATTTTAATGTTGTTTTGATATGGATCTCTAATTTTGAATTTTGATGCCCCGATTTCAATTTTTTTGATTTCTGGTGATAATTGCCCCCTGGGAAATGAATCAAAATGATTTTTCAATGTTTGGGTGATTTTGTAAATTTTCTGATTTTTTTGAATTTTTGCGATTTTATTTTTATTTTTTTGCATTTTGATTAATTACCCGATAAAAATTGCTGTGAAATGTAATTGCCCAAGTTAGATTAGATCATTGATATGATTAAGGATTCATATTTTGACCTCACGATCTAGAGGATCGAAAATAGATGTGCCTGCCAAGATTGATAGAAATCTCAATTGAGCGGATATGATGGATGATGTTTGATGTTTGACTACTTAAGATGATCAATAGATGATTTACTTATTGATGTTTGATTTGATAGGCTTATTTGGTTGTCTTGATGATACATGGTCAATTAGATGTCTAGGTGATACAAGATTAGGAACTGGTGGGAAGGATCATAAAAGAAAATCTTTGGTTCATTTCAAAGCCTTGAGAAATCCCATGGTTCAATAAATGCAAGATCTAAAGCTAACATGAACACAAAATCCAACGAAACTATTGTCACTTTTTATTGAATCTGTATTGCATAAAAAATGTAATAAAAGAATAAGCTTAAATAAACTAAGTTTATCCTAACATATTCATGCAAACCTCATAAAATAGGGAGAAATAAACATGTAAATATGATGAATAAAACTAAATAACTAGTTTAATTTACTCAACATAAAACAAATGCAAACTTCCCAAAATGACTAAGTGTTGATGATTTTGGTTGTTGAGGGTATGTGGTTGCTCACAAATCCTACAACATGACAATGTGTGAAAAAGGCTTGTTGAATGAGGAGAAAAGCTCTCAATTTATAGAAATTTGAGGGAAATGGACAGTTTAGATTCAAAGTTGGATGAAGGGCTAGGATTATTTAGGATCAATGAGGTGGCCATGAGGTGGACGCCAAGTATATTCCATGTAGATGACATATGGATTAAGGTTTGACCATTCAAAGGGTTAAATATTCTCACACATTGTGAGAAACCTTTGAAGGTGACATGTCCATGACAAAGTGTAAGAATATGTAAGAGGGTGTAAGAGACCCGAAGTTTCTCACACATGTGTGAGAAACTTGAGAAAGTGATGGCTCAATGACAAAGGTCAAGAGATGTAAGAGGATGGGAGAGCCAAGGTTTCTCACACATGTGTGAGCAACTTTGGAAAATGACATGTCACTGACATGGGTCAAAAGGTAAAAGAAGAAGAGAGAACCAAGATTTGGAAAGTGACATGTCAATGACATGTGGGAGACAAGTGTGTAACAATGTGTAAGAGTCACATGTGACTTGAGTTTGGGTTACGATTTCTTAATCCTTAGATTAAGGTTGTGAAAATGATTAGGGAGTGATTAGGTGGGAGATTAGGATTAATTAGTGGGAAAGTAGGTTTACTTGGGTTAGAAGGATGGATTAGGTTAGGGAAGTGAGGTTAGGTAAGGGTTAAAGTTAGGATCTATGTGCTCAAATAGAATTAAATTTAATATTTAATTCCAAGTGGGATTTTAGGGGATTAATTAAATAAACTAGGTTATTTACTTAATTAAACAAAGGATTATGATGAGGGGAAATGGGATAAGATAAAATTAAATAAATGTAAATTTATTTAATCAAGGATGGGATAAAAGGTTAAAATTAAATAAATGTAAATTTATTTAACCAAGGATAAGGGATAAAGAGGAGTGTAATTAAATAAATGTGAATTTATTTAATTAAAGGTAAAATAAAGCTAATTATTAAATAAATAATTAATATCTATTTAATTGGTAGGATAAAGGTAATTGTTAGGACAATTTGAGGTGTCCACATTTTTCCTCTCTTTGATGTAGCATCACGAAGTGATGTTAGATCAAAGAAGATTAAAACATAGTGGATAAAAGGGATAAGACTAGTAGCATGATGCCCCAGTCATGAAAGGATGAGGAAGGATGATGAGGAAGGATTGGTATGCCCCCTTGAGAGGACATGCAGATTTGGAGAACACGGGTGTGCTCTTAGAAAGAATAGGAGTATGGAAGGAAGGGGAAAAGGTTATGGATGATGAATGAAGAATAGATAAAGTCATGCTACAATGGTGTGAGAAAGTTACGTTTGATATTGTATTTGACACTATGCACCAAGGTATGAGGAACCAAGATGACAATGTGTCAAGTACGTGAGAAAAAGGGGTCAAGTGAAACCATATTCCTATGACACAATGATATGGAAGACTGTGATGCCATTGTGACAATAGGATGAAAAGACCACGATAGATGCAAAAAATGGTAATACATACAAGCAACAAGTAATCATGCACAACAAACCAAATGTAAATCAAAATGTTGCCCCTAGTCAATCTGAAAACCAATTGATGGATTGATTGATGATGATTGATTAAGGAGGTAAAAGTTAACGATAAGAACAATGCACATCCAAAGCATTGGGAAGGATACATTCCATGATGATGATTTGATTAAAATAGTTCAATAGGTTATCAGCCGAGTCAGGTCAAGATGATGGGTTGATTAAGGATCGATGTACAAGATTACAAGATTGGATTGATTGGATTAGTATTGATTGCACTTGATTGGACTAGATTGGGATTTTTTTTGGATTTTTTAGATTTTTTGATTTATTAGTGAGTGGATTAGATAGAATGGAAGTGAAAGATGATTTGGATTGGATTGGATTGGGATAAGATAATAGGAGTAGAAAGGAATTGGATTGAAAAGGATAAGAAGAAGGAAAGTTAAGTGGATTAGAAGATAAATGAAGTTGATATGAAAGGAGTAGAAGAAGGGAAATTGATTAGATTAGAAGATAGATGAATTTAATTTAGTGGAAGTAGAAGATAAATGAATTTGATTGAAGGATATAGGAAGAAGGGAAATGATGTAGATGATAAGAGGAGATGAATAGATTGGATGAGATTGGATTGGAAAAATGGAAATTTATGTGATTAGAAGATGAAAGGATTGGAAAAGATGGGAATGGAAGAAGGGAAATTGATTGGATAAGAGAATATGAGAGAAATTTGAGTGGAAGGTTTGGGAGAAGGTAAATTGATTAGATTAGAAGATAGATGAAGTTGATTTAGTGGATTAGAAGATGAAGCCATGGAAAAAGATGGGAATGGAAGAAGGGAAATGGATTGGATTAGAGGAATTTAAATGAGGGGATGGGAAGAAGGGAAATTGATTAGATTAGAAGATAAGGTGGATTGAATAGGAGAGAAGAAATAGAAATGGATAATACATGAGAGGGAAAGGAAAAATGGATGTGACGGGGTGAAGTTGGAAGATGGATAAGAAGATTGAGTGGATCGGGACCAATGGCAAGGGAGAACCAAGGAATGGTAGAAGAAATGGGAATGGATGTAGTTTATGGATGGAAGGTAGATGGATGGAATGGATACTGATAGGAGATGGGGTATTAAAAGGTGGGGAAGAGGGGGATGAGGATTTGAGGATGATTTTGTAAAGGAGTTAAATGCCCCATAGTAAAGAGAGGGGAAGGGACAGAAAGATGGTGGGTAAAAGGATGTATGAAATGGATGGAATGGGTATGAATATACATGGAGGTAATGAAGGAAGGGATGTGCCAAAGCATGCACATATATCATTTTTTTGTGTGTGTGATTTTGTGCCTCTAGGTTTATGAAGGAAAAGGGATGAAAGTGGTAGTGGATGGATAGGATGAGGGGGATGAATAAGATATGGGAGAGGGATATGGGGGATATGGAGAAGATAAATGGTATGGAGAATATGGATGGAAAAGGATCATGGATAATGTAGGGAGGATGGGGATAGAACCATAAAATGGGATTGAAGGAATGCACATGGGATAATCAAGATCAAAGGTAGGGAAAGGAGGATGGAGCTTTATAGGATTATGGATGGAGGATAGAGGAAGTGAATATGACAAGGATCATGAGATGGAGGATATGGATAGCATGTTAAGATCAAATATAGACAAGTGGATGGATGTATGTAGGGTAATGAAGAGGAGATGGATAACAAGTAAGGAAAATGGATGGTGTATATGGTAGGATGGAATAAATAGGATAGTCAAGATCAAAGATAAGAAAGGATGAGGATGGACTTAGATAGGAAGATGGATGGTGGATATGAAAGATGGAAGACATATATGATTGCAAAGGATGGACGGAGCTTTCCCCCAAGTGTAGGGTATAAGGGGATGAAGATAAGTGAATGGATGGAAGAGGTGAATTTTAGAAGACAATAGATATGTGATAGGGAGATGGAAATAAGGACTCAAGCATTGAGTGTTGTGATATTGTGTTGTGTGTTTTTTATCAAGTCATTTTAGATATGTTCCATAGATGTTGGTAGGATGGGTAGATGGTAGAGGAAATGGACTAGGGGAAGGAAAATGAGGACTTATGAAAAAGATTGGATGAAAGGAGTGGATGCATGAAAGGATTGGGGAATAATGGATGGAAGGATGGAAGACTTGTACATAAATGGATGGGAGAGATGAAAAAATAACCATTGGCACACACCTTGAAGGGTGGTGGAGAGGTGGAGGAGGAGATTTTGGAGGAGATAGAGGAAAAAAAGGTGGATTTGGGATATAGGGATCCGAAATAGATGGAGGTAATGGAGTTGGAAAGTAGAGGATTTTTGGAGGGAGGATTAGAGGACTTAGGAGTGGAGGAAGCTTTTGGATTAGCTAGGTTAGATGCCAATTTGGATTTGTCTTTGAGATGCATTTTTTCATTGAGTAGCCCAGAAATCCACATGATTTTTGAATTTTTTTTTTATTTGGGGCCTTTTTGGCCTTTTGAACTTTTCATCCTTTTAGATCATATTTTTATTTTCTTTAACATGTCTTTTAGATGGGACATGTTGATCCTTCTATTTGTTTGTGTGGATTTTTGGCGTGACTCATCTTTTATTTTTATTTTATTTTTTGACTTTGGCATCCAACTTGCTTCCAGTAGCCATGGTATGGGTGTATGAGGATTAATTATTTAAAGAATTTATGGGTGGAATTAAGAAGGATGAATGTTGGAAGGAATTCAAAGATGTGTGCCTTTGTGGATCTTTCTTAAGGAGGTGAGGTGAACTTGGATATAGAAGATGGATATATGTAAGGACCTAAAATGGATGGAAGGGAGGACAGATTAGGTTTGGGAACATAAGGACCCAAAATGGATGTGTTTGGGGAAGGGAGGGAGGTTTGGACATAGGGTCCCAAAATAGATATGGAGGGTGGGATGGTGGAGGTTTTGACATAGGGGCCCAAAATGGATTCAAAATATGAGTGATGGGAATATTTTAAGGTGAGATTTGGATGGAGGAATTTTTAATTTGTATGGAGTAGGTGTACCAACATCTTGAGATATTCTTTCTTCACTAGGATACTTAGTATTTGCAACACAAGATGCGAGTCCAGGTGTAGGAGGTTCATGAATGGGTTGGATAGGTGGAATAGGATTTTGTGGAGGATTAGGATCATGACGGGGATTAGGGGAGATAATAGGATCGTAAGATGGATTATGAGGGATAAGATGATCTTGAGATGGAGGAGGAGCATGACATGGAGATAATGGGGTAATTTGATCTTGAATTTGAAGAGGATTAGGTGGTGGAGTAGAAGGGATAGTGGGATCTTGAGAGGGAAGAGGATCATACAATGGAATAGAGGAGAGGGAATCATGAGATGGATTGATTTGATCTTGACATGGAGGTGAATTAGTTGATGTAAGAGAAGGAATATCTTCATGAAGTAGAGGATAAGTGGATGTTAAGGCTCGAGATGAAAGGGGATCATTGGATGGGGTAATAGGGATGTCTTGATCTTGATTAGGAATTGGATCATGAAGTGGATTAAGAGGGATAAATGGATCTTGAGATGGATGGGAAATGTAGTTCTGAGATCTAGAGGAGGAGAAGAATCCATAGAAGCATGCTTTGGAACAAGTTTGTGGCATGTTTGGACTTGGGAGGGTGATGAGATGGAGGAAGTGGAAGCTTCAACTTGAGTGGATGGAGGTATGAAGGAATGATGGTGAGTGCATGACTTGTGGAGATTGGGTAGCTTAATTTAGAGGTGGAGATCTACTTCTCTATTATCTCATCGATCCATGCAAAGAAAATCATGGTTTTGGATCAGAGATGGGGATGATGGATTGGGGTTAATGTGGGAGGATGAGAAGGATTTACCTTGTCAAAGGTAGAGAAGGAGAAGAAATGTGAGATGTATTGGGATTGGATATGTAATGTTGAGGTGGAATAGATGGGGATATGGGATTGTCTTGGTAAGTGGGAGTTGGATTGTTTTGGTGAATGTGTGAGTTGGATTAATGTGAGATTGGATTTGTGTGAAGCCAATCTTTATGCATGATGTTGGAATGAAGGTTTGGATTTGGATTAGAAGAAGATGTGGATGAAGATTTGAATTAGGAGTAGATGAAGTGAGATATTTGAAATATGAACTTAGGACTAGGAGAAAGTTTGGACTTTGTTTTTTATTTGAGAGGGCGGGGCCTCAAGGACTTTGATTTCATTTGATTTGATTGATTATTTAAGAGGGAAGAGCCTGAAATATATTGATTTGATTTGATTTGGATTAAGGAATTGATTGATTGTGAGGGTAGGGCCTCAAGTATTAGATTGATTGGATTTGAAGGTTTGAGACAAACCTAGGTGGAACAAGACCCGATGATGGTGCAAAAAAAGGATTGATTTGGATGATGATCTTCTTCTACTTGTAGATGGACTTGTGATCCCAAGAAAAATAGGATAGGATTAATGGAATTAATTACTTGAGACAGATTGATGTTCTCAAAGAAACAATTCGATTAGATGTGTTTTCTAATGATGAGGGTCTATGTAACACTTTTGATTAAAATCTTTCAACCTAAGATTAAGGAATGGAAGATGAGATTTTATTTGATTAGTCTTGATTATTCTTGAATATGGGTCAATCAAGACAAGATTTGATTAAAGTCCAAATGATGAGTTTTATCCTAAGTTCAAAGTGGAAGATTTGATGAGAATTTGGATGAGAAGATGATGTGGATATAGATTGGAATTTAGAATGAAAGGAATTTAGAAGATAGGTGAGGGCTATTGGAAGATAATAGAATGGATAAATGGGTGATTGATTTAGATGAAGGGGATAAATAGATTGAATTAGGATTTGATTGGAATAAAGTTGACAAGGGGATTAGATTAGAAGGATAATTATGTGATTAGATTAGAAGGATGACCGAGATGAGGATTAGGACCTTGATTGAATGATTAGGAAGAGGATAAAGATGACTTAGAAGGATGATTAGATTAGAAGAATGATTAGAATGATTAAGGAGAATGATAAAGATGACTTAGAAGAATGAGTAGGATTATTAGAAGAAGTGATTAGGATTATTAGAATAGAATAGGAAGGACTTGGAAGAAGTGATTAAGATGATTAGGATGATTTAGAAATGACTTGGAAGAATTGATTAGGATGATTAGGAATAGAATAGGAGTGACTTAGAATAAGTGATTAGGATAATTAGAATATGATAATAAGGACTTAGAAGAAGTGATTAGGATGATTATGAATAGACTAGGAGTGACTTGGAAGAATTGATTAGGATGCTTAAGATGATTAAGAGGTGATGACTAGGATGACTATAATGGAGGAATAATTAAGGATGTGGAGGAATGACTTGGATTTGAAAGATGACTAAGGATGTTATGGATTATTAGGAGATGGTGACTAGGAAGATTAGAAGAGACAGATGAATAGGATGATTAGGAGATATTATAATTGGAGGAATGAGTTGGAAGGATTAAGAAGTTGATTAAGATAAGAAGTATGGAGAAGGTGATGAAGTTGGTAGATGGAAGAAGTGATGTGGAGATGATGTGGAAAGATTGAATAAAGACAACTAACTTAACAAAATATTTTTGTTGTTTTTGAAAGGATTTTTTATTTTTTTGAGTTTTGTAGTGTTTTTGGGTCTTCAAACTTTATATATATTTTTTTGGATTATGAAGTTTTTGATGTTTTTTGGATTTTTGAAAGTTTTATGCTTCTTTTTTTTTTGGATTTTTGAAATGTTATGATTATTTTTGGATTTTTTATTTTAAAATGCAAAGCAAACAAATGAAATTATATACAAACACAATTGCTAAGGATTAATTTAGATGGTGTGTCCCCTTTTGGCTACAAATGGGGAAGGTTTTGAACATTCAAGCACATCAAACACACCAACAATCCTATTGAGGCTTCAAATAGGATATACAAGCTCAACTAGGGGATATCCTCGATAAACACAAGGTACGTGAGGCCAAAATATGTAGATGAAATAGAATAATGCCACACAGCTGGGAGGAGACGGTAACCCAAATCTCCACCTTCACTTTCCAAAGGTATAAAGTTCTTTGGGGCCTAGCCAAGAGTGACAAGATTCTACTTCCAAGAGAGGTGTCTTTGGATTCACCTCCCGCTATTTATACTCCACTGGAACACGAGAGTTGAGGTTGTCCCTTGAGGTGATCAAATCCCCAAGCAAGCCTCCTAAAAAGAAAACAAGACCAAGTATTTCTTGTGCACTCAAGATCACCCGAAGGTATGAGAGGAGAGAATACGTATGTGGCCTTAAGGTTTAAAAGACACTTGATCTTTTTAATTCCAAACCCAAATGTGAAAGGTTTATTTTAAGCCCAATTTGAAAATGTGTGGAAAACATTTCAAACAGATTGTCTAAGGGTAAAAATAATTACAAAATCAGAATCCTTGCATTTTTTTGATGATTTTTTTTAAAATATTGCTGAAAAATGGTTTTTTATGCCCAAGTTATGAGTGTTTGAAGTTGAAAAGAAGGACTGAATTTGAATGAGTTCACCTGATTTTTTATAAGGAATCTGATAAAAAAGTTTGTAGATATGGATAGAGGCCTGAATCTTCTTTCCAACGCTTTTTGAATCATCAAAATTGGAGCTCGTATGCAAAAGTTATTAATATTATCGTGAAAGATCTCCTTTATATGTTTGCAAAGAGGAAGGAGCTAAATTTAGCCCCTTACAGTTAGCACCTGGGCCCCACATGACCACATGCTGGAAACTAGGGGCTAAAATTTTAGCAAAGCCCCTGGTCACCCATATGACTAGGGGCTAAATACCTACAAATTTTTTTTTAAAAATAGATAGTTAAAACTCATTAACAGAAATAATATAAAATAAAATAAAATAATGGAAAAGTAATCTTTAAAAACAAAAAAAGCATGATTAAAATCTTTCTTTTAAATTTTAAAAAATAAAATTTCACACGGGAATTTTTTTTGGTTTGGTTATTAAAAAATTATTTTGGAAGGATTTTTGTTTTATTTTGTTTTTTATTTTAATGTTTTTGTTTTTTATTTATTTTAAAACTTGTTTTATTTTTATTGTTTAAAAAACTTTACAATAGTCTCGTGGACTGTTATCACAGCCACGGGTTGTTAACAATCACGTGGACTATGAGCAGTCCCCGTGGATTGTGAGCAGCCATGGGGGGTTTATTTTTATTTTTAAATTTTTCTTTTTGTTTTTAAATTTATATGTTTTTTGTTTTATTTTTTAAAATTTTGTTTATTGATTTTTATTTTTATTTTTTTTAGAATATATATTATATATATATATAAATATATATATATATATATATATATATATATATATATATATATATATATATATATATATATATATATATATATATATATATATATATATATATATATATATTCTTAATTTTTTTAATAAATATATATATTTACATATATTGGATATATACAAAGTGTATATATTCAATATATATAGATACATATTTTTCTAAAAATAATAATAATAAAATGAAAGATTGATATAAACAAGATATTTTTTTATTTTTTTATCACAAATTAAGAAATGTTGAAAAAGAGGAAATCTAAGACATATACAATGAATATACTTTCTAACATTTGAAAATAGTAAAATGAGCAATAATGCAGAGTGTTATATATCAAAAGATTTCTCTCGTGTGTTCCAAGCACATTAGTGAGCTTGTTGGCTTGATTTGAGGCCCTTTGTGAAACTTGATCTCCCAATGCAACCTTCAACCTACAAGGTTAAAACACTCAACAAAAACACTAAAAAACACATTAGATGTTAGTTTGAACCTGTGAAGTGGGTCCCACCGGGCGTGCCAAAATGTATTGCATAAAAAAGGTAATAAAAGAATAAACTTAAATAAACTAAGTGTAAGGAAACTTAGGTGTGGAAACAGCTTCCTACACTAATCTCTAAAGGAAAGTATTGTGCAAATTCTTTTTAAATCCTTACAATTTTAGATTCGTTAACTACTTTAACAAAGATATTGTAGCCATTACCATGCATACAAAAAATAGATAGAGAACATTGAAACACATAAACACAAAGATATGCCGGTGGGGAAAAACCTTTCGATAAAACAACCCCACCCCTCCAAAACTTGCACAATGTATTATCTTCAACACAAAGACTACAACACACTTGCAATGCAAGTTCTTTCAGGAGATGAGAGACAAGTCCAGCAACTTAACAGTATACCTATCAAACTTATGTCTCTCCCATAGAAGCAACATCATATATATAGACTCCTCAGGACCCAACAAATACCCATAAAAGGAGTTTGGCATCCAACCAGCAAAGACCCATGCACAAAGCCACATGTACATAGCTATTACATGCAATCCCAAGAATAAGCATCCATCCCTAGAATAGACTATGACAGCTTGTCATAGAATCCACCAAAAATAACGGTCACAAGAGAAGTGTAAGAGAATCTGTCATACCAACCTATTTTTGGCATATTCTCTTACACACACCAACCACTTCTTCTTGGGCACCCAAATAGGCCCAAGTCATAAGATGCTCTTACACCTATCATAGCACATTCCTTAAATAGCTCTTACGCATCATAGGAATCCATCATAACCATTTCATCCATGATCTCCTTACACACAATTCAAGATGCTGACACATCAAGTGGAGTGACACATCAACATGCCAACTAGGCATGTACACTCACACTTAATTTCATTATTTGAAAAAAATACATTTACAAAACAAATAATAAGAATAGGAATTATCCAAGGTTGAGACACCTTATTCCTAACATTCTCCCACTTGTCGAACACCTTGTAAGAGCAACAGGAACATAACAAGAACTTAACCACTATAGGCCAAAAGGCCCATAGACTTTGAACACCATCTGAACTTCTCAGTACCCACTGGTTTCATTAATGCTTCTGCAACATTCTTCATAGTATCTACCTTATCCAAATTTACCTTTCCATCTTCCACCATATCTCTCACAAATGAAACTGCACATAAATGTGCTTCGTTCTGGCATGAAAAGTTGGATTCTTCACAAGGAAAATAGCGCTCTGACTATCACACCAAATAGTAATCTATTCTCCATCAACACCAACATCAAAACACAATCTCCTAAGCAAAATGGCTTCCTTACAAGCATGAGTAGTAGCCATGTACTCAGCTTCTGTAGTGGACAAAGCAACCATAGGTTGTCGCTTACTCATCCAACTGATGGCACCACCAAACATAGTGAACACATAAGCACTGGTGGATCTCCTACTATCAATATCACCTACCCAATCTGAATCCACAAACCCACAAATACAAACTGAATGCAGAGATCCAGAAGAGTTACCATGATAACATATGGAGTAATCTGATGTACCCCTCAAATATCTGAATACTCGCTTAACTACATCCCAATGTACCCATCCAGGGTTAGCCATAAACCGACTCAGGACTCCCACTGCTTGAGCAATGTCTGGTCTAGTACAGACCATAGCATACATAAGACTACCAACTGCACTAGCATAAGGTACTCTACTCATGTCCTCCACCTCACTAGGAGATTTTGGACAATCATCTACAGATAACTTTGTTCCCATAGAAACATGAACACAAAGTGGTCTACAATCTACCATGCTGAACCTGTCCAACACAGACTTCACATACTTACTCTGACTCAACCAAAGTTTTTTGTTAGACCTGTCTCTACTAATTTCCATACCCAAGATGTACCTACCTGCCCCGAGATCTTTCATCTCAAACTGTGCAGAAAACGAAGATTTAAAATCAAAAATCATACCCTTACCCTTCCCAAACAGCAACATATCATCAACATATAATGCAACAATAAGAAGGTGATCATTTTCAACTCTGAAATAAACACAATGATCTGATTTTGATCTTACAAATCCAATTGACAACACAAAGGCATCAAACTTAAGGTACCACATCCTAGGAGATTGCTTCAAACCATATAGAGATTTCTTTAATCTACAAACTAAGGATTCTTTACCTTTAACAATGTAGTGCTCAGGCTCTGACATATAAATCTCTTCCTCCAAATCACCATGAAGGAAAGTTGTCTTCACATCCATTTGTTCTATCTCTAAATCATATGATGCAACAAGAGATAAAAAAAATCTAATGGATGTCAACTTTGCAACAGGAGAGAATATTTCACCATAATCTATTCCCTCTACCTGTGAATACCCCTTTGCAACCAATCTAGCTTTGTACCTTTCAACACTACCATCTACACAGAATTTCTTCTTGAACACCCATTTACAGCCAATAGATTTTCTCCCTTTAGGCAAAGGTACAAGGTCCCAAGTTTTGTTTTTCTCCAATGAAGCCATCTCATCATCCATAGTCTCAATCCAGGAACCTGCATCTTCCATGCCCAAAGCCTCTTTCACAGATCTAGGCTCATCAGTGTTAGTAATCAAAGCAAAGGCACAACTGGAATCTAACATAGAATAACCAAACCTTTCTGGTTGCTTTCTTTCTCTTGTGGATCTCCTCAAGGGCTGAGGTTGAGGTTGTTCTTCCTCTTCTTTCGAACTATCAGAGCTGCTAGAGCTCTCCTCATCATTAGACCCAACATGGTCCCTCTGTTCAGTCTTCTTAGGGGTAGGAGGCAACTGAACAACATCTTTTTCCTTTTCTTTTTCATCTGGTTGTAGCACAATAGGAGAAGATGTTAGCTCTCTGAAAATAACATTTCAACTATACAACACCTTACTAGTCACAGGATCCCAAAGCTTGTATCCTTTCACACCAATACTGTATCCAATGAAAATACATTTGATAGCTTTGTTTTCCAACTTAGATCTTTTCTCCTTTGGAACATATGCAGAAGCTTCACAACCAAAAATACGAAGATGTCTAATTGAAGGCTTCTTACCAGATCACACCTCCATGGGTGTCTTACCAACAAGAGCTGATGTAGGAGATATGTTAACCAGATAGCAAGCAGTGGCCATAGCTTCAGCCCAAAACCTTTGTTCTAAATTAGCTCCACTAAGCATACTCCTAGCCTTCTCCATTAGTGTCCTGTTCATTCTCTCTGCAACTCCATTTTTCTGCGGGGTATAAGGAGTTGTCTTATGCCTCTCGATACCTCGTTCTTTATAGAATTGTTCAAACTCTGCTGAGAAAAACTCACCACCATTATTAGTTCTCACACACCTAATCTTCTTACTAGTCTGATTCTCTACAAGGGCTTTAAATTCCTTGAACCGACTAAAGACTTATGTCTTACTTTTAAGGAAATAAATCCATGTCCTTCTACTATAATCATCTATGAAAGATACAAAAAATACAAACTTGGAGATTGAAGGAACTTATACAGGACCAAATACATCAGAATGAATAAGATCCAAAACATCAAAAGATTTGTGAGAACTAGAGTAAAACTGAACATGATTTTGTTTACCATAGACACAATGTTCGCAGAAGTCGAACTCAAGATTGCAATCATTTAACCCCTCAATGAGGTTTTTATTCTTCAGGGTTCTGAGACCCTTTTCACTAATGTGGCCAAATCTCATATGCCACAACATCGTCTTTTCTGCAGGAAGCTTGCCTTCCAAAGTGTTTGCACCCTTAGGTACACTTACTGCACTACCACCGGAACCCATTTCCATAGTCTTCTTTACTACTTGTTCAGATGGTGGGGATGAAGTGATAGCTGCTCTCTTCTTTGAAATAGAAGAACTATTGCACTGAGCAATGCATGCTTCAAGCTGAAACAAAGTACCTCTCCTAGTACCTCTAGTGAGCACCATAGTACCTCTCATCATCTTGCATCCATCTTTCGAAAAGACAACTTGCACACCTACATCATTTAGCATACTTATAGATAATAGGTTTCATGCCAAACCCAAAATGTGCATAACTCTATTGATTCCCTTTACTCGTCCATCAGGAAATCTGATAGTGACCCTACTGCGTCCAACTATCTTTAGGTTTGAATCATCACCCAAGTACACCTTTCCACCATCAAACTCTTCATATTTTGAGAACCAGTTTCAATGAGAGGTCATGTGAAAAGAAGCACCCGAGTCTATGAACCACACATCATTAGATGCATGGGCTGCCAAAGCTACAATAAAAGCATCTCCATCTTCTTGAGATTTTTGGGAAGCTGAATCTGAGCCTTTCTTCTTCTTCTTCGGTTCTTTGCAGTCCCTCCGGAAGTGCCCAATTTTATCACAGTTCCAACATTTCACCTTGGACTTTCTAGGAGTCTTAGAACTCCCACAGGATTTGGATCTACCCTTATTTGACTTGTTTTTATTCTACTTTCCTCTGTCGTTGGATCTCCCACGAACAGCAAGGGCATCCTTAGATGAATCCGAAGTCTTTCTTCGCATCTCCTCAAATAGGAGCGAAGACACCACATCATCCATACAAAAAGTGACTATAGTACTTCCAAGAGCCATCACAAGATGGTCCCATGAATCCGACAAGGAACAAAGAAGGGTCATACAATGATCCTCCTCCTTGATCTTGGCACCGGATGATGCCAACTGTGCAATCAATAAATTGAATGCATTGAGATGATCAATTACGGATCCACCTTCCTCCATTCTTAAAGAATACAACTTCTTTCTTAGGAACAACTTATTCACCAAAGATTTGGCCTGATACACAAACCCAAGTCATTGCCACAAAGAATTTGCAGTAGTCTCATCAAGAACATTCAGAAGAACAACATCTGCTAGACAGAGTCTGATGAGACCCTTAGCCTTCTTATCCTTGATCTCCCAATCTGCTTGAGATATCATTGCAGGTTTCACATCAAGTGAAGTAGCCTCCCATAGATCGCGGTCTTCAAGCATGTCTTCCATCTTGAGTTTCCACAACTCTAAATTAGTGCCATTAAATTTTTCCACCTCCATTCTACTGTATGAGGAACTCGCCATCTCAATCTACAAATAAGATTTATAATGCTCTGCACAAAACTCCCACTCAACTTGAGATTAGCTCAAAAAACCCTACCCAACAACTAGGATCAAAAGTTGATCAGGCTCTGATACCACTTGTAAGGAAACTCAGGTGCGGAAATAGCTTCCTACACTAATCTCTAGAGGAAAGTATTGTGCAAATTCTTTTTAAATCCTTACAATTTCATATTCGTTAATTACTTTAACAAAGATATTGCAGCCATATACCATGCATACAGAAAATAGATAGAGAACATTGAAACACATAAACACAAAGATATGCCGGTGGGGAAAAACCTTTCGGTAAAACAACCCCACCCCTCCAAAACCTGCACAATGTATTATCTTCAACACAAAGACTACAACACACTTGCAATGCAAGTTCTTTCTGGAGATGAGAGACAAGTCCAGCAACTTAACAGTATACCTATCAAACTTATGTCTCTCCCATAGAAGCAGCATCATATATATAGACTCCTCAAGACCCAAAAAATACCCATAAAAGGAGTTTGGCATCCAACCACCAAGACCCATGCACAAAGCCACATGTACATAGTTGTTACATGCAATCCCATGAATAGGTGTCCATCCCTAGAATAGACTATGACAGCTTGTCATAGAATCCACCAAAAATAATGGTCACAAGAGAAGTGTAAGAGAATCTATCATACCAACCTATTTTTGGCATATTCTCTTACACACACCAACCACTTCTTCTTGGGCACCCAAATAGGCCCAAGTCATAAGATGCTCTTACACTTGTCATAGAACATTCCTTAAATATCTCTTACACATCATAGGAATCCGTCATAACCGTTTCAGCCATGATCTCCTTACACATAATTCAAGATGCCAACACATCAAGTGGAGTGACACATTAACATGCCAACTAGGCATGTACACTCACACTTAATTTCATTATTTGCAAAAAATACATTTACAAAACAAATAATAAGAATAAGAATTATCCAAGGTTGAGACACCTTATTCCTAACACTTAGTTTATCCTAACATATTCATGCAAACCTCATAAAATAGGGAGAAATAAAAATGTATATATGATGAATAAAACTAAACAACTAGTTTAATCTACTCAACATAAACAAATGCAAACCTCCCAAAATGACTAAGTGTTGATGATTTTGGTTGTTGAGGGTATGTGGTTTCTCACAAATCCTGCAGCATGACAATATGTGAAAAAGGCTTGTTGAATGAGGAGAAAAGCTCTCAATTTATAGGAATTTGAAGGAAATGGACGGTTTGGATTCAAAGTTGGATGAAGGGCTAGGATTCTTCAAGATAAATGAGGTGGCCATGAGGTGGAGGCCAAGTAGATGTCATGTAGATGACATGTGGATTAGGGTTTGACCATTCAAAGGGGTAAAGATTCTCACACATGTGTGAGAAACCTTTGAAAGTGACATGTCCATGAAAAAGTGTAAGAAGGTGTAAGAGGGTGTAAGAGACCCAAAGTTTCTCACACATGTGTGAGCAACTTGAGAAAGTGATGGCTCAATGACAAAGGTCAAGAGATGTAAGAGGATGGGAGAACCAAGATTTCTCACACATGTGTGAGCAACTTTGGAAAATGACATGTCACTAACATGGGTCAAAAGGTGGAAGAAGAAGAGAGAACCAAGATTTGGAAAGTGACATGTGGGAGACAAGTGTGTAAGAATGTGTAAGAGTCACATGTGACTTGGGTTTGGGTTAGGATTTCTTAATCCTTAGATTAAGGTTGTGTAAATGATTAGGGATTGATTAGGTGGAAGATTAGGATTAATTAGTGGGAAAGTGGGTTGACTTGGGTTAGAAGGATGAGTTAGGTTAGGTGAGGGTTAAAGTTAGGAGTCATGTGCTCAAATAGAATTAAATTAAATATTTAATTCCAAGTGAGATTTTAGGGGATTAATTAAATAAACTAGGTTATTTACTTAATTAAACAGAGGATTAGGATGAGGGGAAATGGGATAGGATAAAATTAAATAAATTTAAATTTATTTAATCAAGGATGGGATAAAAGGCTAAAATTAAATAAATGTAAATTTATTTAATCAAGGATAAGGGATAAAAAGGAGAGTAATTAAATAAATGTGAATTTATTTAATTAAAGGTAGAATAAGGCTAATTATTAAATAATTAATTAATATCTATTTAATTGGGTAGGATAAGGGTAATTGTTAGGACAATTTTAGGTGTCTACAAAATCTTTATTTTATTTTTTTTATCATCATCGAGCTTTTGTAATGTCACTAGAAAGTACAACCACCACTAGTATAATCAAACCATGATGATATGAATAATGCTTTCATGGATCAAACAAACACGAATTAATCATTTTCATATGCAAATTCAGAACATCCTTGATGATACTTTTATGATCATGTCCTGAGACAAATGTGCATACTATTATGAATTAACTCACAAGTAGAAAACACAAAAATATCATGCTCCATCATTGCTTCTCTAGTATGGAGCCATCCTTGAGTTGCTAAAAAGACATGATCACAAAAATCAAGAAACAAACACTTGAACATACTTTCCATTTTAATTTGATCCATAGCTCCAAAATAATTCATCCCTTTGTCGATTTTGGTTTTTGATGTCAAGTTTTTATGTTTTAATGTTCAAAAGTTATAAGTCTTGATCTCAGGTTTGGATGTATTTTTTAAATGCTTGTGTCTGGTTCAATGAGCTCACTAAGTTTAGATTTTGTCCCTAGTTTGATTTGACCACGATGATGGACTAACACAAAATTTCCAAACCATGATCAAAGTTCTATTAGGCAATTGAGATATGTAGCTAGAGGATTTACTATGACTATGTACATGAATGATGGAATGTAGATGAATATGTTCAAGGATGGCAGAAATGTGAATGAGTATGCAAAGTGGTGCACTTGATAGATACAAGAGCTAACCTAAGATTTTATGATTTTTTTTTATTTTTAAAGATTTTATGATTTTTTTTTGGATTTTTAAGTTGATCACTCATTCTCAATCAATATTACATTTGTTTGTCCCGAATGTATCTCAAGGTGTAGGGCATTATGAGTGGATGAATGAGCGGATTGGGCTAGAGTAAATATGAAAGTGATGGAGGAAGCCTTTGTAATGTGGCCCTCAAGGATGGTCTCGTTTAAGGTTACCCAAGCTAAGAAAAAAGGGATATGGCAATGTAGGCTAATGAGGTGGTTTCAAATAGCATATAAGGTAATGACATGATGCAATGAAAAGCATGTATTGTCCAAAGGAGTGGACATGCCAAGGGGATTTTGAGAACATAGCATTTTATGTCCTTCATTTTGATCAAGACCAAAGGGTATATATGGATATGATGAAGCTCAAAGGTGATAAGGGATGATGAAAGAATGATTAGGATAAGAAAGATCATGTTAAAGTAGCATGGATGCAACAAGAGAATATAATAAGTTTATGGATAGGATGTTTGATGTTCATGGAAATTCTCAACTTTTCCAAGATCAATGGTGGAAAGGGGGATATGTACGTGGATATGATAAATGGAAGATAATGGAAGGTGAGGGATATGATGGATAATATAGGATATAATAGATAAGATGACATGGATGGAGCTTTCCCCCAGGTATAGAGTATGAGAAGGTGGACTACGCATGATGCTTTTTTGTCAGGTTTTCATCATGTTACTTTCCCAAGGCGCCACAAGAAATGGTTTTCACCATAGGATGGATTATTTATCTTTACTTTTTCTTTCTCTTTTTTATTTTTTATTCTTTTTCTTTCTTTTTTCTTTTTTCTTTTTTCTTTTTTTCTTTTTAAAAATTTTTCTTTGTTTATATATATATTATTTTTCTTTGCTTTTTCCTAATTTTTGGAAGGTAATGAACGTGTGTCAAAAAATGGAGGGACTCAAGCATCTTGCTCTTTGGATAGTACTCATTTGAAAGTTACACTATAATGGACCATGGCTATTGAAAGTATACTCCAAAATGTTGATAGGGTGATAGTAAGGGGATGATATGGAGGATAAAGGTAGATGGTGGTTAAGGATTTATGCATATGATGGAATAACGGGTATGGAGGGATAGAACATTGGTGTTGGATAATGGATGAGAGGATAAGAAGCGTGTATATGTGTTGATTGAAATGTTGGAAAGATCAACTTTGACACACACCTCAAGGGGTGAGGAAATGATGGAAAGAAAATGGATTGGGAAGCTTGAGATTTTAATGGAGGAAAGAATATGGATTTTGGTACACAAGGACCCAAAATGGATGGAGGAGGTACTGATGTATGTAAGGTAGTGGATTTTGGGAAATAGTGATCCAAAATATATTTGGAAGATGGAATGTGTTTAGATGGAGGTGTATTGGAAGCCTTTGGAAGCTTGAATGTCAAATTTGATTTTTATGTTGTGTGCAAGTCTTGTAAGAGCAACTTGGGAATCCACATAGTCTTTGATTTTCCTTTTCCTTATGATGCTTTAGAACACATTTCTTTATTGAGGGATTTAAGAACCCACATTGTCTTTGATTTTTATTTTTTCTTGGTGGAACTTTACGGTCTTTTGTATATTTCTTTTTGTTTTGTATTCACATGTTGATTATATTGGACATGTTGATCTTTGAATGTATGTGGATTCTTAAATTTATGATTTTTATGTTTGACATCCAAGTTGCTTCCAAAGGTTTTGGGGATCATGGAAGGATATGAATGATATGGAGGGTTCACACAGATAGGTTCTTGGAAGTTTCTCAAGTATGTGTGCATTTGTTGATCTTGATATATAATAGGGAAAGTGGGTGGTGAGATAGGAATGATAGGCATGGTTGACAAAGGGATATACGGACCCAAGGGATGAAGAATTTAGCTTTGGGATATAGGGACCAAGAATGGATTTGGAGAATGGTGAAGGTATATTCTTATGTTTAAATGGAAGGATATAGGGTGTAGAAGGGATATCAACATCTTTAGAGTGAGCTATATCACCAAGGTCATCATTTTCAAGATTTATATTGTATATCAATGGGCATGTCAATAGATTTGATAGGAGCAATTGAAGCTCAAGGAGAGTTAGTATCAAGAAGGGGATTAGAAGAATGATAGGTTTTTGAGGTAGACATGGAGGATCATGAAAAGGAGATGATGGGATACTTTGATCTTAACATGGAAGAGGATCATTGGATGGTGCATAAAGGGTACTTTTCTCTTGGTTTTCAATAAGCTCATTGGAAATGGTGGGAGGGATATTGGGATCTTTCTCTTGGTTTTCAATAATCTCATTGGAAATGGTGGAAGGGATATCGAGATCTTGCATAGGTGGTGGATAAGATATAGGAATTGGGGGGATAGTTTGTTCTTCAGATGGAAAGGCATCATCTTGGAAGAAGTGAAAGGGTATGAGGGGATCATCATGGGACTATATGGATATGGGACCTAGGCCAAATGTTTGATAGGATTGGATAGTATCTTGATCTTGATCTTTACTAAGACTTGTTTCTTCACACTTCAGATTACCCTCTTTACATGGAGCCACTTCTAAGGACAAGGTAGGAGTTTGGATATGCATGGGGGATTCTTGGAGGGATGATGGGAGATTATTTCAAATAGGTATTATGGGCATTAAAATACATGATAGCTTAGGATCTAGGATTTTTGAATCATTGGAGGGACTTGCATCAAGATGTGGATTACATTGGATTTCTTTTAGAGAGAGCGCTTGATGGTCAACATAAAAAGTATGATCATTAAGTTCATTGTTTTATGGAGGTAGTGTGACTTGTTGTAAAGATTTGGGAGATAAAGGAATATTGCAAGAAGTAGAGGCTACATGTGGGTCATTGCTAGATATAGGTTCATGATTTTGATCATGCTTGGGATTAGTGTCTTGTTCTTCATTACATGAATCATTAGGTTTTTCACTACAATTATGCCATCATCAATAATATCTTGGATTTTATGTTTCAACTCCTTGCAATTTGAAGTTTTATGTCTATTATGTTGATAGTATACACAATATGTACTCAAAAATATAAGTCCACTTGAGGTCACTTGAGGCAATGTTATGAGATTCTGTTCGACAAGCTCTTTTAATGCCAACTCAAGAGATTGTCCCAAAGTGGAAAATGTTCTATCCAAGGTATATTTGGGTTCACTTGTGTTCGTAGATGAAATGTTAGATTTAAGATTTTGCTTTTGATTTTTAGCCATTTGTTGTTCAATTTTAGCTATTTGTTTTTTTATTCCTTGAATTTGTGCATTAACTAAGATGTCATTTTTTTCTTAAAGGTATTTCTAAGATGTTATTGTTATTGGTTCATTTCTAGCATGTTTTATGTCATGAATCTGTCTCTTGATATCTTGAATTTGTTGAACCAATAAATCCATGGGCATGTATGATAGTTCTAAACTTCACCAAGGAAAAGTGAATGATGAAGTGATATGAGACTCTAGATTATGACTTAATGCAAACTCTATGGTAAGAAGACAAATTTTAGTACATGTGACAGATTGCTTGATTTTCTGAGAATTTGTTAAGTGTTGGTGTTTGTTTGTAAATGGATGAATCATTTTGATGTTTAAGACCATGAAAAAAAAAACACGTTCAAACACTTGTTTTTCCCTAAGATCTACAATATTAAGTGTATGTTTGAATGATTCCCACCGGCTTAGTACAATAAAACACTTCAAACAAGCTACCTAAGGATATTTTTGGATTCAATAGATAATAAGGCATTCTTTCTACTTAACCATGTTGTAGATAGTATTTATTCAAAAAAATTTGAGTTTACCTCCCTTTTACAGGAGCCTCCCACCATCATAAAGACAATGTTTTGTGCAATTTCAAAGAACTACTAGATGAGGGCTATTTCACAAAAGCTTTCCATCATTCAATCCATTAAGGATGAATGCATTTTATTTTAGAGTCGGTCGGATGGCCATGGCTTCTTGGTTGTATCCCACTTAGGTCATTCCCTCTCACCAACCTCGTAAGGAAAATTCTTAGGAGGTTGGCCCTCTATGGCTAAGAATGCATTAAAATAAAATTGAAAGTAAGGTTGAGATGGGTTTGGTACTCTAATCACCTATAAAGGTGAGAGCATATCCCTACCATCTTTTGCCTCCAAACACATAGAGAACATGGTTCTTTTTTACCTTATCTAACTAAGTGGGACTTTGATAGGTTTGACATTTTGATCACCCAAGATAGGGGAGATCATAGGCCTACTATCTCCATCCACCAACATGCAAGGTCTTTTTATTTAATATATGTTTTGAAATCAAATAGCCACAAGATTAGTTCCAAATAAAATAAAGGTAACAAAGTGTGCACCTTTGATAATTATTATGCATTTTTTAGATTTTTAACATTTTATCTTACCTTAGTAATAGTTCCATCTCCTTAGCATCCTCACCAAGTTCTACAAACATTATTCCAACACACTCAATCCAAGGTTAAGAAATCAACAATATCATCAAATCAAATCAAATTTGCAAAGGATAAGTATTTAAGTTGATTTCTACTCCATACCTAGTTTGATACAAATTAAGGATTTTAGCATATCTATCAAAAACTTTTCCCTCTTCACTAATCTTAACCATTTTTTTATCCCAATGTACCTATTTAGCATAAGCATTCACCTTCTTGATAGACTTTTGGACATAATAATGAGGTGGTCTGCAAACAACTTTCCTCAATTTTTGAACTTTTGACATCTGCAATTCATCACAAAACACAACTTAGCCCTCTTTTTTATTTTATTTTAATCATATGTAAAAGTGATATTTCAAAGTAAAAGTGATGCTATTTAAATCAAAAGCAATATTCTTTAAAGTAAAAGCAATATTTGACAACTTAGAAGCAACTCCCTTTTATGCAGAAATAGTGATTGTTGATGTAAAGGCGATGTTCTTTGAAGTAGAAGCGATGATACTTTTTGCAGAGGAGATAATCTTTAGTGAAAAAATAATATTATTTATTGTAGAAGCGATGAGCTTCAATTCCTATAAATAAAAAACTGCAACAGAGAGCAAAAATATGTCAAAGAACAAAAAATTACATGCGATGCTATTTTACTTAGGGACGATAACAAAATAAGCACAAGCGATATAATTTGTATTAAACAAAAGATCACTCTACTTAAAGGCAATATGATGTTTATCAATAGCGATATCCTTTGAGGCAAAAGCAATGATAATAGATCTAGAAGTGTTAATCTTTGGTGTAATAGCGATAATATTCTTTGTAAAAACAATGTTATTTCTATCAAAGATGACCTTCTACGTAATTCGTAACCCGCAAGTGCAAAATATGCAAATACAAAAGCTCAAGAGCTAATTAGGGTTAGTGAGGCACGGGCCCCATTGTGAGCATCATTTGTGTGTAATCTGAATACAAACCTTCATAGAACATTAGTATAATCATTCAAATCAATTTGATAAACTATCTAAAACAAATAAATGAAAGATTATGACCATTCCACAGCTCTCTAGTTCTAGGGACTTGAATTATGCTCTCAGCTACAAATTTGATCCTCAAATGACAACCTAGAAAATGAGAATTCAATTATGTGTGGTACAATTCTATTCTAAATGATCAAGATCTTTAAAATGCTTCATTATGATCTTACTCTAAATGATGAATCTAATTACAATTGCCTATAATAACAATGCTCTCAATGATAAATTGCACAAACTAGCATTATGATGATACTCTAAAATGAAGTCAATATGAATTACTCTAATTATGCCTCCTATTTATAGGATTTCTCAAGGTGTCGGAGGTGATTTTATGTAACCATGATCAAGGTTTGAGTTGAGCTGAGTTTGATGATGTGTCTAATGTGGATGGTCAAGATAGAAAAGCCTATTTTTTATCCTTGTGAGCTCATTCCTAATCTCTCATTGGTTGATTTTGTTTTCTCTTGTAGTGGCAGGTGAGAGATTTTAGGAGGAATTAATTCAAAGAATTAATTAAATTAGTCATGTATGATTTATGAGTAGGTTGGATTTAATTAATTAAAGAACTATATAATCAAATGGTTAATTCAATTACATAATTGATCAATTTTGAATTTAATTAATCCAAATAGCTTGAATTTATTATATTTTCTATTGATCATTTTAATTAACTAGGACCTGCCACACATGATACTAGTTTTCAAGTATTGAATCTAGAACTTGGATACAATATACTCCTAGGAATACCATGGATACATGCCATGCAGGTTGTGCCTTCGATATATCACCAATGCTTGAAGTTTCCTTACAATGGAGTAGAGATTACTATTTTGGGTGATATGGACCCCTTCTTGTATTGCACTAGCCTCAAAGGATCTACCTCAAATCAAGTACCTAACAACCAGGAAGCATCTACATTATCATCCTATAAATACATAGACTCTTCTAGTCTCTCCAAATCCACTGCTGCATCAACATCTGAGATTAAAATCAAGTCCAAGCCAAAGGACTTGGAGAGTATGCATATTCAGATTCATTGTGTGTGGGAAAGTTTCTCATCTCACCCCTAACTTATGGGAAGTTGAGATAGCCACTCAAAAGGAAAGAGAAAATTTGCAATGTTTATGAACCACCTATTGTATTCACAAGATGGTATAAATTGAATGAAGAGTCTATTGAAGAGGATTTATCTTATTGGTTACATAGAGATGATGAACCCCCTCAAGTCATACTTATTGTCCATGAATACAAAAGGGGGTAGACCATTATTCAAAAATAGGGATACAATGGATACACTAGCCTCGGAAAGAAAAATCAAGGAATTCTTGAACCAATATTGCCCAAACCAAATCCAAAGTTTTGAGGTTTAGGGTACCAACCACATGAAAAATGTTCCTCAAATATCCAGTTGCCTAACGAAGATGATAGATGTTCTTTTGACAAAATTGAGGCATTTGAGGAGTACCACTATGAAACAGATTCAAACAGGTATGAGTGGGATAACCCTAAGACTTCTAGTACTCTTTGCCTGAATACCGTCCTTTCTTGATTTGATTGATTATCATTATACAATAGACTAATAGATCGATGTGCCTAGACATAATACTTTTGGAATCGATATAAATCCTCATCTACCTCATCCTTAGAAACCCATGAATCCCTATTTGAGTCCTATATCAATACCCTAACGATTGTTCTTGTGTCCTACATCATAGTTAAAGACAATATTGCCCTAATCTACCTTGAGCTAATTGATTAGGACCAACAAGATCAACTAAACATAGACATCTTTGAGAATGATGATTCTATCACTGAGCTCTTGGGACTCCAAGATGATATACCTATTGGAGATCACAAAATTGGATTTGTGATGCAGGAGCATCTTGGGGTAGTTAGCAATCCTGTATGTTGGAGTGTTTTGACCTGAGTGTTGGAGAAGTGTTGCTCGGTTGTAGTGTTGACCAAGGGACTCGGTCACTGAAGGATCCAGTCTCTAAAGGAACTTGGAAAAAAATTTGGTGCTTGGAAGAACCTATGCTCGATGATGCTTGTGGACCTTGGTTGACATGCTTTCTCAGTGATGTCTGGCTTGCTCGGTAGTTTTGTTGACGCTCGGCAGTTTGGGCTTGCCGAATGGAGTTCTTGTGGATTTGATGGGCCAACTTGATGCATTTAATGTGTGTAGCATGTGTTTCATTATCCTACGTAGATCTGGAGGCTGACATGAAGAATTAATTAGTAGTTAGGCTATGTGAGAGCTGACTGATGTTTCATTTAATATTTGTTTGTATTTAGAAGTCGTCTGGGTTCAAGATTTATTTCTTTCTTCTAGTTGACTTGTGGTTGAAGTAGTATATAAGCATGGCTTTAGGTAGTTGTTGAGGCAAAAAATGAGAGATTCAAGTTAGGAATCTGAGGAAGGAATTTGGTGAGCAGAGCTAGTGGCTGAGGCTTAGGAACAAGGAGATTGCTTGGTGGCTTGCAAGCACAAGTTTAGATCTTGCTGGATGTTTCTACCAGACTTATGTGTGTTTCAAAGTTGGTTAGCTAGGGTTATGGTTTGAATTGGATCTTGAGGGATCTTGTAGAACTATTACTTTCTTTGTAATTGGTTGTGACCGAGAAGGCCTTACAACCTGATACATTGCATGTAATCAGTTATTTTATGAATAAAGAGTTCAAATTATTATTAGATCTTGCTTTGTTGTTGTGATTCCATTGTGTGGTTTTTTAGCTGGGGGCTTGGACATCTCCTATGGGGATTCTTCCTGGCCTTGCACTACATCAATTTTCCATTCATTTAGACTAAGATGCCATTTTTTGGTGTGTCATGCCACTCCTTCAGTTGCAAAATTGAAAAATGAAAATATAACACTACTACATTTGGGGCCAAATTTTGACATAAACTTCTGATGGATTTTTTTTTTATTGAATTTGGTGTTTTTTTTGTAATAGTCCTCGATGGTGTCAAGATTTCGATGGGTTTTAAATAGACCATCATAATTCCGACAGTTTCAGGGTATAGATGAAAAAGAAAAGTGAAACAACCAAAACATTTTTATTTATATTACAGAGAAAAGGAGCAGGAGAAAAGGAGCGAGTGAAAGCTGAGAGTGAAGACATATCTGAAGGTATGTGATTTCTTCATCTTTGATCTGGTATCTTTGACGGGAAACTTTTGAGCCTCTGGCATCATATTCGACTGCAAATTTCAAATGCATTGTTTTTTATTTGATCATGAATCAGGAAATTGGATTCACATTTGTTGATATTACTGGCACGTTTAATGATGCCATTGTATATTGCTGAGATGCTCACTGAAATGACTGCATTCTACTAGTGTCATTCCCTAGCCCGTGCTTTATCTCCATTATTTGATGTTATTGGTGCTTGTGCTCAAGGATATCGATTCATTGTTTTGAAATGTTTGGATTCACATTTGTTGATATTAATGGCACATTTAATGATGTCATTTTATATTTTTGAGATGCTCACTAAAATGACCGCATTCTATTGGTGTCATGCCCTAGCTTGTGCTTTATCTCCATTATTTGATGTTATTGGTGCTTGTGCTCAAGGTTATTGATTCACTGTTTTGAAATGTTGACTGTGGTTATCAAATGTGCAGCCCGTGAGCTTCTAGCTAGGCACCATTTGTATTGATAGCTTAGGGCATCGAATGTATTGTATCATTGATAGTTGAGACTTTGTTAAAAGGAAATAGGACAAAGAATGATTTTGATTTATTTTCTCTATTTTGATCCCTAAGGGGCTGTCGTGATGATTTTTATTTTGAGTGCAACTTTGATAGAATTTTAGTTGGGTTTTCACTAGGGTTTTTAGTATATTGAGCTACAACAAAACATGATTCTTTTTGGTGCTTTTTTCCCATATTCATTAGATAAAAATCATGGCAGCAACCACTTAGCGATCTTTTTGATATTCCAGGTATTTTACAAAGATACAGGTATGTGGATTTATCATTCAGTTGCTTGCAGTTATTGATCAAATGCAAATATTTTGTCAAGTTGAAAGGGCAAGAAATCAGTTTGGTGTTCTCAATTTATGTTAAAAATTGATTTGGTAAAATCCTCAGAAGAAACACTACATGTTCTAAAATGTAAAGAAGTTGAATGTTAAATGTAAGATATATATCTCATCCATAGTAATCAAAAGAAAGGACATGAAACTAAGGAGATTTACCAATCCAAAAATATAAGCGAATAGAAAACATGATTGGTACCTTATGAATTGGTTTTTGAGGTGCACGATCTTCATCAATATCCTCAAAAGAAGACCCCTCCTCACTGCTACTACTTTCTTGTTTAACAATTGGTTTGGAAAAAGGGCAATTATATGTTAATATAATCCCCAAATATAAAATAGGATTACATATCATCATCAGTTAATCAGAATCAAGTAAATAATATAAAAAGATGACATATTTGGAAGTGTGTGAGCCTCACTCACTCCATAATAAGGAAGCCCATAAACTCACCACAAAGAGGCCCAAACATCAGTTCCAAACTCTAGGGATGTATAAATTGACAGGGTGTGGAAAAGTAAGTAGTCCTGAGAGAAAAATGATCTTTGAAGTTTTCCAAAGAAAAAATTCCAACACTAGAAGGAGATTTAATGATCCTATCATTTTCTAGAATCAAAACTATATTACCAGATTCACTGATTCATTTTATTTTGATGAATTAATAAAAAGTAAACTATGAGGACCTGCATGTCTAGGAGCATCAAATCATATAGAAGAACCTATTCACACACAAGAAAAGAGAAAAGTAGAGGCACACCTAATGATTGAGGATCTTCACCAACATAAAAAATAAATCATTGTCAACATCTTTGGTATCCTTCTGCAAATTCATCACATCTTTCATCATTTGGGTAATCTTAGGATACAAATCCTATCAATTCTCTACAAACCATCTATCCTTAAAAATTCTAATACACTAATCGCTCAATTGGAATGTATCAAACTAGTGGACATCAACACCGCCTCCCTCATTCACCTCTAATTTCACCAAAAATGTCACCCACTCCTTCAGCCCACTCTTGGCATGCAGTTCCACAACATGTCAAATCTCTAAATTGGAAGATTATAATCTTTCTTTCCCTAACTAATAGTCTGACTAAAAATAAACCCTACCCTACTCAAACCTAACCCAATACCAATAGCATCAACTTGCTTTTCCTCCTCAGGAGCCCTCAACATAAACAAATTGTCCTTAGTCCCTTGTTGAGGGGGTTCATAAATAAAATCCATGTTAACCCACCCCTCCCTTCTTAATTTATACTCCCATACATAAATCTACCTCTTTTTAACATCAAAAGATAAATTCTCATTCACATATTGTTGAAATGCATTGGTTTCATCTCTATCAAATGAAATGATTTGGGAATGGGCCATCTATACAAACAATTGCTGGTGTATTGTCTTTTACCCCTCCAATAGGCCTCCAAATACAAAGCACCTTATATAATTGCTTTCCCCCTTGATCCCAAACCATTAAATAGTCTTAGTAAATGGAAAAACATAAAGGATTATAAATTTTTTGGGTCTCTAACACTTACCTCTCATCCAAGGTATCAAACCCTCACTTCTAGGGCCTCTAGGCTTGGGCTTTCTCAACCAGGCTCTTACAAACTTCTCCAGATAGTCCCAATGGATCTAAAACATCCCAAAGGATCCAAATAACCAATATCCATCATAAAATACCCCCATCCTTTGGATTATTTACTCACAATAATAGTTGGTGTCAAATTGTACACCCTCAATCAATATTTTGCTCCATGTTTGTGGTCTCTCCTCCACAATACTTCATATCCCTACAAATACCTTCATCCACATTATAATACAATGATAATATACATTATTATGACTCCTCCCATGAATAACATAAGCCATAGGGGTGGGGGAGTCAATCCATCAAGGAGACTTCAATCCACAAAGTGCTGATTACACAAAACTTTGTTTGGGATAGTCAGCACACTAGTCAATTTCTTACCTTCAAAATGTCATGAAACCCCAAAATAAATGCATGGAAATGATAATAAAATAATATAAAATCAATATAATCCATTTCCCAATCAAAAACACATTTTTCCAAGAATTTTAAGTGCCCTAGATTAGGACTGTACACACGGGCCTGAATAACACAGTTTGCAAGAATATTAAATTTTATTGATTCAAAACCATCTCAAATGGTCTCCAATACACACCATACTCCACATACCATTGGAGACTCACATGGATCTTCATAAAAAGACCCTCAAACTCTCCAAAACCTGAAAACCACCCAACAAACCAACTCCAAACTACCTATAACAGTCAAAACTAACTGTCTACACTTATTACAAAATGTAAAAGTTATCAAGTTGATAACTACCATGTCAACTTCAACCATTACATGTTATTTTTGTATTTGTTTTATTAAAATCATAATCTAAAGGTCTTTTATGACCAAATCCTAATGTCTAGACCTTTACTAACCCCTCAAACTCATTACTAGCCCTCATCAGGCCAGATTTTGCCAATAAGGCAATATTACAACTTATAGCACTCTTAGTGCATTTTACACATTTTAATGGCTCTATTATCCATATTACAAAAATTATTGACCTTAAAGGTCATCATCAACCTCATTCACCCTTGGATCATCAAGTGACCCCAAGGTTACTCTACTACTCCCTTATGCCAAGTATGGCTTACATAGCTTTATTGATGATCATAGGTGAAAACCTCTCTTAGGTACCTAAGTATGGAGGACTTGAAATACTCCCAATAAATCATGAGAAATCACCACCGTTAGTAGATAAAACATAAGAAATCAACCTAGGAACTGAAGAAACCAAGAGACTTATCCACCTAGCGATATAATTAATAGTTGAAGAGAGGGAACAATTCATTTAGTTCTTCATAAACTAACAAATCAATTTTGCTTGGGCATATTCAGACATGCTTGGGTTGGATCCAGAGTTAGTCTTACACCATCTGCCACTAAAGCCAGGAGAAAAACCCATGAAGCAAAAGTTCTAAATGATGCATCTAAAGATAGCACTATTGGTTAAGGGTGAGATAAAAAAGCTACTAGACATGGGTTTTATAAGACCCATAGATTACACATAGTCACTAGCTCACTTGGGTGCATTTTTCAATGAATGTTTCTGACGAACCTTGTTGTTTTCTTTGTGTCGTCAAATATTAAGAGGTTAATTGTGTCATTTCTTTTTTTATTTGTTTTCAAACTTGCCTGACGTTCATCAAAATTTTGACAGATATGACTTTTGTCGGAGATTAAGACAAGACTTCATCAGAATTCATATGAAAAATAGAAAATTAAAAAAGTGAAAAAAATCGTTAGGGTTACTCAAGTATAAAATATAAATTGCGATTGTATTTTTCGCAACTGCAACAACCTTTTGCTAGGTTTGTGAAGGTTATAGACCGATTTTTTTATAGTCCAATTTTTTTGCCCATGAAGAAAAATCATGTCAGACAATATTGATCAAGAACAAAATAAGGATATGCTTGCTAGATTGTGGTCTAGCTTGAAAAGAAAAGGTGATGAGAAATATTATTGTCCATGCAAATATTGCAAGGGCTTAAAGATGAGAAGACTTCTAATCACAACAGTTGAGAAGCATTGTAGGAAGCATGGTCACATTGAAGGGGGCATAATTATCATCCATTGGTAAGTTGTTCATCATATGTGTTTATATTTACTGCATTTGAAAATGTTTATATCATTTTGATAATATACATAAAGAATCACTTGATAATGAGATCATGATCATGGTTTATTTATGTTGATCATTATCATATATGTGGGGTGCCCTAGGGCACATGATATGGACTATGATGAACTGAAGAATGGGGTTTTCCAAGTAGAGGAATATGGAGGCATGAACATCATAGCTGAAGATAATGATCTCATGGAAGAAGAAGATCATGCGCCAGAAAACTCTATTGAAGATGATGGTACAAATACATTGATCCATGACACATTTAGTGATGGTCTCGTTGATCATGATGATCAAGAGGACTTTGGTATTGTTCATGATTTACATGTACTTAAGAAGGCATATGATCCCTTGTATGAAGGCTCCCAAGCAACTCTTCTCTCCAATGTATTGTTGTTAGTGAACTTGAAGGTTATGAGTAGTTTATCCAACATAACAATCTCATGTATCTTAAGGTATGTCATACACATCATCTTTTTTCATATATTTTTGTTGTTATATCATCACTAGTAAATAAATGGAAAATATGTACCATTAATATTCTTTATGATGCAGAAGCATCTTGGGTTCCTAGCGATCTAACATCTTCTTGGAGGAAGTTCCTTTTGGTCTAATGAAGTTCTTTTTTTGGGCATTTTTCAAAGATTCTATGTACGGACAATTTGTGATCTTTGGCATGTGTGATGAAAAGGGTTTGTTCCTTGGTGTTCATGAAAGCTATGTCTATAATCACACCTATTTAGGTGGCATGGATTGTGAGATCTAGCATGTTCTTCGCTGATTGTTTATTTTCTTCATGTTATCAGTTCAGTTGTGTTCATTGATTGATTGTTGAGGATTGTGGTGGGGTTTCTAATTGATGGAACTGAATGGCATGAATCTCAAGGTGGACCTATATGTGGTTGAATCATGCTTGGTGAATTAATTAAATGTTGTAATTTATTTGGGATCTAGGCTAACCTAGTCTATTACATTTGTCTTGGGATATATAATATCTTGAATGTCGACCTATGGTGGCTAGTAGGTATAAATTTAGGGCTTACAATTGTAAGAAGGGGTAGCATGTGGGATTTCTAAGCTAGAAAAGAGATGAGAGAGGATAGATCTAAGGTTTGGCATATTGGGATGAGGATTTGAGTCTTGTTTCTTTGTATTGGTCTTAACCAGGAAGGCCTTACAACCTGACATGTTGAAGTCAATTTGATGCAATTGGATGCTACTTGATAATAAATTTGTTGTTGTTTGGTCACATCTTGTTGTGTTTCTTTGTTCCATCTGCTATGTTGGCTCTTGCTACAAAATTGGGCATCTCTTTTGGAGACTTCTATGGTCTTGGTTGCATCAAGTCGTATCAGAGTTGAGTTGATCTTGTGATGGTGTGAATCCTTATGTCTGAACTTGCAAAGCTTCTGGGGTGTTGTTTGTGAGGTGATAGAGTGTAGATCTAATTTGCATCAATGAAGGGCTCGTGCAAGGTGGTCTAAAGGGATTTTCTATTGGAAGATTGAGTCTTTGTGATGATATGAGTGAGTTGTGGATCTTGGAGTGATAGATGTTTGTTCCAAAGCTTGTGAATCTGTGAAGGGCTTTTTGTAGGGTGGTAGAAAGTGGATCTAACCTACACTTGCTATGGATTTGTGTGGGATGTATTAGAAAGAGGATGTTATCGGTTATGAACCTAGGAAGGAGGTGAAACCCTTGAGAAATCCTATTGTCGGTGAATAGATCATTGATTCAAGGTATTTTGTGAAGATGTTTAGTAGATCACCAACTGTGAGGTAGCTAGAATCTTGCAATCAAAGCATCGATTCATGGAAGTGGCATATTGGAAGTGAAGGGAAGAAGCTGATGAGAAAGGTTGACTGGTTGGTTGAAGATAGGGTCTTTAACCAACTTGAAAAGAAGCTGGAGGAGATTTCTAGTAGGCTTGAGGAGATTAGGAGGTGGAATTGAAGTTGGAATTTACCAATTTAGAAGAGGATTGTTTAGCCAGTGAAAAGGCTTTTTCAAGGAAGGAAAAGACAAGTTAGGGTTGTTGTTGAAGAGGTAAAGCTTGAAGAAGTTAACACTAACCTTTGTGAGGTTGAGGTTGTAGATTGAGTCAATTTTCATGATCAGATGGTTGGGTTTGATGTGAAAAATGAAGAGCATCTTGTTGTTAATGAGATTGTTGATGAAGTGGAGGAATTACCATTTTCTAAGGGTATTGTTCAGGATGTTGGCATTGATGAACTTATTGATAGGGTTTTCACTAGAGATGATAATCTTGTTGTTGATGAGGAGTTGTAGGTTGGGTTGTTCTAGTTGGATGTTATTACTTGTGTTGCAAAATTGTAGATGGTGGTTGAGGCTATAGAGGTGGTTGATGAAGATGGTGGACATCTTCAATTCCTTGTTGTTGATAAGTTGATGGTAGAAGGTGATGAGTTTCATGATTTGTTTGTGAAGGAGAATATAGATATGATGCATTGTACTGAGGATGTTGATCAGTTTTCTTATGCTAGTTGATGTATTGACTGGTTGGTTGTAATGGAGAGGATTCAGAGGTTTGACTGGAGGAATAAGAGGTTGCTAGTGTGTCAGTTTATCTTCTTTCCTTTGAGGATTGGGAAATTGATGGTCAATATGAGGTTGTGTTCAAATTTTATTATGGCATCAAAGTGTGAGACATAGTTTTCTATTTACCTCAAGTGTTTGATACATTAGCATCTTGGGTTCCTGTAAATCTTACATCTTCTTGGAGGAATTTCATTTTGGTTTGATAAGTTCCTTGTTTTGGGTAGTCTTTAGATATTCTGTGTGCATATGATCTATGGAGATCTTTGGCATGTGTAATGAAAATGGTTTGTTCCTTGGTGTTCATGGAGGCTACATCTATGATCACACCTCTTCAAGTGGTGTGGATTGTGAGATCTGGCATATTCTTCTTTGACTGGTTGTGTTCTTCATGTTACTAGTTCAGTTGTGTTCATCTATTGATTGTTGAGGATTGTGGTGGGTTTTTTGATCAATGAAACTGAATGACATGGATCTCAAGGTGGACCTATATGTGTAGCTAACTTGGTGGTTTGATCGAACTTGGTGAATTAATTAAATGTTATAATTTATTTGGGATCTAGGCCAACCTTGTCTAATACATTTATCTTGGGATATGTAATATCTTAAGTGTTGACGTATGGTGGCTAGTAGGTATATATTTAGGGCTTGTGACTGTAAGAAGGGACAACATAGGGGAGTGTTATTCTAGTTAAGAGCTTAGAGAACATAGCTCTAAGGTTTGGAATATCGAATGAGGATCTGAGTATTATTTCTTTGTATTGGTCAGAACCAAGAAGGCCTTACAACCTGACATGTTGAAGTCAATTTGATGTAATTGGATGTTACTTGATAATAAAGTTGTTATTTGGTCACATCTTGTTGTATTTCTTTGTTCTTTCCATTGTGTTGGCTCTTGCTACAAGATTGGACATCTCTTTTGGTGACTTCTCCAGTCTTGGCTGCATCATTAACAAATTATTATTTTTGTAGATTGATAGGTGAATTTTTATTACCACCATCAAATATTCTACCTCGCTCATACTGAGAATTATCTGTCATTATGAAAGATATTGGAATAGAGTATCAAACAATGGATGCATGTCCCAATGATCATATTATATATCATAAACAACATGAATTTGTAATAGAATGCCCTAAATGTCATATCAATAGATATCAAACATATCAACTAACAAAAAAGGTACCTCATCAGGTTTTTCATTATATTCCTATTATTCTACGTATACAACGATTACTTAGGTGAGAAAGCTTAGAAAAATTTATGGATTATCATGCACATAATAGAAGTGGAGATGACATTCCTCAAATGCCTATGGATGGTTCTACATTTAGGGATGTGGAGGAAATGGAGGAAAAATGACCATACTTTAAAGAAGAACCTCATAATCTCAAGCTTTCATTGACAGCAAATAGTGTCAATCCATTTGGAGAATTGAGATCTATTCACTCGGTGTGGTCTATTTTTGTTATCAATGATAACATTCCTCCATAGATGTCAATAAAAAGGGAGCACATAATGTTGGCAATGATTGTTCTAGGTATTTTTTTCATTTAGTAGTCATGTCCATTAAATCTTATAAATTGAAGTAAAATGGTTTTAATAATTACATAATATTTTTGTTCATTCAACTAGGTAAGTACCAAGTTAAATATATGAATGTATATATTGAGCCTCTTATCAACAAGTTACTAGAGTTGTGGAATAAAGTCACTATGTATGACATCTCTAGACCAATAGGACAAAGAGAACTTCAATTCTATGCAATGCTTGTATGAACAATTCAACATGCCCTAGGACTAACACATTTTTGTGGTATGTTATAAAGTTCAACTTGTGCACTTTAATAATAATTTTTATTTTTTTTTAAAAGTATAAATCATGCATTTTTTAAATAATTTATTTAATGCACACACACACACAAATTTTTAATCTAATTATACATGATCTTGCAGGTCTTCAAACAAAGGGAAAATTTGCATGTCCAGTTTGTGGTTCAAAGGTGAATCTCGTCATTCAACAAGTTTAGGAAAGCATATGTTTGATGAGTATAGGCACTTCCTCCACAAAAATCATAAGTATCAAACTACGAAAAAATATCTTTTCAATGGAAAAGAAGAGACTACATCAAAATCACAAAGAATGACACCTCGCCTATGGAAGTTTATCTATCATATATGTTTGGAATTTATTTTTTTATATTGTATTTTTTTACTCATGATGTAATTGATGATGATTATCATTATTAACTTTTAAAACTTACATGCTTCATGAAAATTGTCAAGGCATTAATGACTAGCTTCCAAATGGGCTAAAAAGTTATCCCAGAAAATTTAGTAGGTTGTCCTACTATGAGAAGCTACAAATTATGCATTTGTTTGATACTATGCATATTAGAAAGAATATAACTAAGACATTATGGAAAATATTTGATGGAAGACGTAACAAAGAAAAAATTGTCAAAATTTGTAGTGACATTTGAGAATCCAATCATGTAATGAAAAATGTAATTCAATCAAATAGCGATGGAGACCAAATTAATATAAACATCCTTCCTTGGTTATTAACAGAGCAGCAAAGCAATGCTATAAAACAAGTCATACGAAAAAATCAATTTCCCACAAGATTTGTTGCAAACATAAACAATATCATAACAAAGAAAGGTGAATTTGGGCTAGAGATGGAAACACATGATTGGCATACCTTCATTAAAGTAATTTATGTTCTTGTATATTTACTATATATTTGTATACAACATGTACTTTTCATTTTATTATGTTTACTAGTTTTGGAAAAACAATGAAAAGATCATTTTATAATATTTGCAATATGTTCTACCTCTCAAACTTGTTCAACAACAATGTCAAGCAAGTTACATATGATCTTGAAAAATACATGAGGTAAGTAGTGGTGATATTTGTTCAATTTTTTGTATAGATATTATATTTTCTATTTATTTTACTTGTTATGTAGTATATTGTATATTATTTTGTTAAGTCTCATTAATATATTTGTGTCTTGAATCACTTGTAGATGGTTGTCATCTAAAGAAATCCATAAGAAGATATAAATTATTGGAAGAGAAAAATTGCTTGTCTAATGTGTGAATGAAAAAGTGTCCACCTTTAACATTTTTCAATGCACAAGAACACTACCTCATACACCAAGTTGAGGAGATTGAATTGTGTGGACCTGTACACACAAGGTCAATGTGGATGGTTGAGAGGCACTTGAATTTTTTTAAAGCTTTGGTTTGACAAAGAGAACATCCTGAGGGGTCTATGGTGGAGGGATATATGGTATATCAAACTATGGTGTTCATTACTAAATATCTTCCTAAATTTGCAGCAAAGATCTACGTAGATCGCATTTGGGATCCCAACTTCATTAATAAATTTAAAGAGTACCTGATGGGGAAAGGTAGATTGAGAAAATTGAGAGGTGATTATAAGATGTATGTGTACATTAATCTGAATACATTTTACATTATATATATATATATATATATATATATATATATATATATATATATATATTGTAGTTAATTAATTCTTTATCTTCAATATACATCAGTTGTAAATTTCTATTTATTTTTTATATAGTTGGTCAAGACTGGGATGTGCTACATTTGTATGTCACAAACAATCTTAATTAGATGATGGTATGAATTGAATGATGTCAACAATCTAGTCGCACATTAACATGGGAAGGTGTGGCTTCATTGGTTAAAGAAGTTCATTGTAATGGAGATTCTAATGTTACACCAAGGGAAATTGATTTAACATATGGTTTAAGAGAAACAGGTACGTATAAATATATTAGTCACCAATATTACTATTTTTTTCAATTGTATATGTGTGTGTGTTATTTTTTGCTTACTAACTGGTGATGCAATAATTTTTACTTGTTTGACTTATTACAAGTGACACACCACAAGGCTATGTGGTGCAATGGTCATAAATTTTACATCAAAAAGTTGGATGACATGAAGAAAACTTGTGATTCTAGGATAACTACTATCTATCAGATGGCTAATGTTGCAGCTAGAAGCGACATACATCCTCAAGTCTCAAAAAATTGATACAATGAGATTTTGGATGATATACTTGAGTGTGATTTTAGGTCCTTCAAATTAGTTTAGTTCATCATCCAATGGTACAGACTATGATTAAATGAAAATTATCCTTAGATAACTGTTATTGAACATGATAATGCATTTACAATGGTTAGTACAAGGTCATTTGAGTGAGCTGGAAATGAGTCCTATGTTCTTCCAATCCAATGTGGGAAGGTATTTTTCTTAGAGGTTCCACATAAATCGAGTTTGTCATTTATTGTTAGACATCATCCTAGAGGAAGGCCCGTAAAGTATAATGTGTTGGAAGAAGAAGATATCAAAGAACTAGAAGACGTTGTAGATGATGATCAGGATCAACAATTAGTTGATGATGTGCCCAATGAAGATGTTGAAGAAGAGGATCAAGATCACGATGATGTAGGAGTTAATGTTCATGATGATGATGATGATGATGATGATGATCCTTACAATGTTGATTCTAGATTGGATGATACAGACAAAGATTTGGATGAAGAAGAAGATGATGAATGACATGATTGAAATGTATTAGGTATGCGATTAGTATATATATTATATATTTGATATTGATTTCTTGATAGAATTTTATTTGACTTGTATAGTTACATAATTAATTCATTATGTTTCAAATGTTAACACCCATACATAATTAATTCATAGCAATTACTCCCCTTTAATGAATGATAATGACGTCTTAAAATGATAATACTTCCTTTTGTGATTATTAAAATATAATTCAATTTGAGTTACAATTTAGATTTAATTAGGGTTATAATTAAGGTTTTGTTAGGGTTCAATTGGAGTAAACTACTCCATTAGGGTTCAAGTTAGCTGGGTTAAGGTTAAAGTTAAGGTTAGGGTTATAATTCAATTAGGGAGAGACTTTGAGTTAAGGTTAAGAATAAGGTTCAGTTAGGGTTATATTTAAGCTTTAGATTTAAATTTAGTGTTGAATTCTTGGTAGAATTTTGTTTGACATGTATAGTTACATAATTAATTCATCATGTTTTTAATTTTAACGCCATTACATAATTAATTCATAGTAATTACTCTCCTTTAATGAATGAAAATGTTGTGCGTAAAAATGATAATACTTCCTTTTGTGATTATTGAAGGTGATGTTATACCTGATAATGATATGACCTAATGTTAATGTCATTTATACTTTTACATTACAAATATTTGCATCATGTCGTGTTCCCTATTGAAACATTTATGGAAAATTTAATGGATGAATCCTTTTAATGGTTTTTTATGCAATAACACAATGATTCATTACCACAACCTTCTATAACCCTTAACCAAATTAGAATAACTTAACCATCTATTAGTGATGTAGAGATAGGGGCAATAATTTTGAAAGATTTAGAAAACTTGTTTGATCTTCACCAATAGGAGACACAATTAGGACCTTTACCTTCTATTCTTTCTTATGACATTCACAAGGGAAGGAAACATAGCTAAAAATTGTTGGAACATGAAAAATAAGGTAAATCACTATTGGAAATGGTCATAATGGACTGGCAAAGTCTCAACTCCAACTCCACGAATATTCAATGTTATTAATACTTATGTTTTTTTAATATAATTATTTTGTCTTAATTTGATCCTTTAATAAGATGTGCATTTGATTTTGTTAATTTAATCTTTATTTTAAAAATCTAATAAATAATTTAGCCTTAAATATAACACTAAACTAAATTGAACACTAACCCTCACAAACATTGAATTTTGGATGCCTTGAATGGATTGGAACCTAAACCTAATCTTAATTGAATATTAAACCCAATTAAACTATATTCGGTTCTTTAATATTCAAATAAGATAAGAGCATGCAAACATATTTACATATATTATTGTTAAGGTTGAATGTTCTAACTTAAAAATTACAAACATTGTTGTAAAACATGTTCATTTTAATTGTATACTCAATTATGGTTACAATTAGGTTAAATTATAGTTAGCATTAAAATATAATTAATTTGAGTTACAAGTTACATTTAATTAGGGTTATAATTAAGGTTTCATTAGGGTTCAATTGGAGTAAACTACTACATTAGGGTTCAAATTAGTTGGATTAAGGTTAACGTTAGGTTAGGGTTATAATTCAAATAGGCAGAAACTTTGAGTTAAGGTTAAGAATAAGGTTCATTTAGGGTTACATTTAAGCTTCAATACGGTTTAGATTTAAATTTAGTGTTGAATTCGGGTTAGGGATTAATAAAAACCGTGGTCAGGGTTTAATCAAATTTAAGAGTACACTTTAATTAGCATTAGGGTCTATTTATAGTTACAAGAAAAATATTTCATCTAGAATTAGGGTTCCATTTTAGTTAGGGTTAAGGTTAGGTTAGGGTTAGGGTTCAAATAGGGGGAATCATTGAGTTGACATTCGGGTTAGGGTTGAATAAGGGTTAGAGTTTAATTAGTGTTAGGGTCAGTGCTAAATTAGGTTTATAATGGGAGTTCATTTTTCCATTAGAATAAGAGCTATACTAAAGTTACCATTCAAGTTTAATTAATGTCAAGGTCATAATTCAATTAGTGGTAGAGTTCAACTAAACTTAGTATTTAAATAGGGTTAGGGTTTTATTCATCTAGGTGTTTAATTACGGTTAAGGCTAAACTTAAGATTCAATGGAATAGGGTTAGGGATAGAATATAATTAGGATTTAATATCATGGATAGGGTTAGGGATATAATATAATTAAGGTAATAGTTTAATTGAGGTTTAATCAAGATTAGAATTCATGTTTGATTAGGCTTATGGGTTCATGTTTGTTTATCAAGGCACATTTTTATTTATTGAAATTTTGAGGAATGTCAACCAAATGTTTTTTTAATAAATTAAATTAAATTAAATTTAGAAAACCTAACCTAAGTCTTTTATATTTTTTTACATCAAAATATTATACTTTTTTAAATGATTAATGAATCACTTAATAAATACCTTACTCGTTAAACTTAAATGCAAAAATAAATCGAAGACTAATCTAATTGGTTAAAAAAGACTTGGTAGAAAATGAAAATAAAAGCAAAAACATATGATAAAAAAGACTTGGTAGAAAATAAAAATAAAGGCAATACCTTCAAACACAACAACACATTTTTAATTTAACTTTTCAATTTTTACAAGTTGTTGGAGCTATGTCGCCATGGAGAAGAAAAAAATGGAGCTTTGTTGCCTTGGAGATGCCTATGTTTTCATTGCCGCCTCTATGTCGTGAGGGGTTGACTTTTTCTGGCTCTATTATGCATTTGGGTATGTGGATTTTTCTTTGTAAAAGAATGAATATCTCTATGTTTGTATATGCTCACTTGGAATTGTAGAAAAACATTATGTAATCTGGAAATGATATCTTTCTTATTGTGATCTTCTGTAAAAGAGAAAATGTACCACAATAAACAAAAATGCCTCACGTTTGGACGAAAAAAATGCCTTGGTTTCAATTACATTTTTTAATAGATGCAAATTTTGGCTTAAGAAAATCTTCCAATTCAATTACTATTTAACAAACAATTTACTTTTATTTTCTTGTTTACAAAATCATGTATATCTCATTCTTGAATATGCTCCAGGGGTGAGCTTCGATTGTGTGGCCTAATTCTGATGTTGGTGGGTGAGATGGTGAAGATAGGCTACTCAATTTAAAGGTGAGAAACCACTAAGCTTCATCTTATTCGCATTTCAAACATAATCAGATTTATTTATTTCCCTATTGCTATAAATTACCTTATGAAGTTTTCTAGGGGTATTAGCTAAGTCTATGAAGTAGCTAAGATCAAAATTTATCAGACGAAGATATTCCATATTCAACATTTCACATTGGACTCATATCCACCTTCAACACAAATCATGCATTTTTATATCTTCACATGTCCCTCCTATTAGGACTACTCCACAATGACTTTTCCACTCTTCCTATCACCAATCATCATAACACAATAAATTTTTAAGGGTTCATTCATTCCCTTGCCTCAACACAAAAATATCTTCCTCATGCCACTCTTGGCCCATTTTGTACCCCATCCTAGATAAGCCAGTTTTTAGCAACTATAACCTGGGAGAAAAATGAATTGACTAGTCCAAGTTACCTCTATCACTGCAAAAAGCACATGGAATCAGTTAAAAAATGATTGTAGGTATTGAAACAAAGATACATATATTTTCCATACATCTTTAAGTTGGCCAAGGTCCCTTGGAACCAAATCATAGTAATGGAAATTCCATTTACATAGGTCATTAAGTCTCAAGGTAGTGACTGTCTTGTCTTAAGGTTGAATTTCAGTCACAGTCCAATTCATTTCATATCATGTCAATCTTCCTTAAGCATTAAATTCATGCATGTTAGGGTCTATATGGTGAGAGTCATTGTTTGTATCTTGGAGCCTTTATGAAAATTGACTCATAGTAGGGAAAAGTATTGTTGAATCCATAAAAGTCATAACCCTAATTCTAGGACAAACCTTCACCAAGATTTTTTAGTTTCATGTTTTTGTCTCACAAGTGGTTGTCTAAATTGTTCATGAGTACATGGAAGTGTTGTTTTGGCTTTAGAGACCTAAAAGGAGTCTAGTTTGCATGGCTCCCATGAATGAATCAGTGAAGTCTTACACATGTCCCACAAGGAAACACAAATTTATCTTTTGAATTAGTCATAACATTGATGCAAGGAGATATGGAAGATGAGAGTTTGATGTTTGAACAAATCATGGAAATTATTCCAAGGATGAATTATCCTTTTATCAAAATAGGGTCAATTTCCTTTCTCTTCAATCAAATCGAGGGTGCAGAGGGTTTCTTTGCATCATTTGGGTATATCGAAACGAGTGGCATATCAAGACAATGCAAAGCAACCTCTACACCCCTGATTCTAGTGAAGAGAGAAAGGACATTGATCAACTTTGGACAAAGAGGCTTTAGAACATAAAGATGGTATCCTATCATTTCTACCCAAAAAACATTTCCAAGGGATCATCTATGCTCTGTCCTAGCACAAACATGTGTGTGGTCCTTATCAAATCCATAACACAAGCTCTATCTCATGAGGTTCAAGTGGACCTAGCTGATCTGGATCGACCCCTACCAAGTTCCACTTTCTACATTGAAAAAGTACCATATCCTGCTCTTTAGGGGTGCGTTATTCATTACTGCCATGTCGTGTTGTATTTAGTTCTATGTACCAAATTCTAATTAGTAAATACGTTACTTTTACCTGGCCCTAATTGTTTATTGTCTACTATGTAATCTTTAGCATATGTATCATGTGACTTATGTAAATATGATTATGAGACCTTCATATAAGATGTAATCTAACATTGGATACATAAATTTCATATGTAGGAACCTAAACCCCCTTTGGCAAGGATCTTGCGCAATCTAAATAAAGGAAAGACAACAATATTTTCTCATGGATTGACATGTATAAATCAATACACCCTATAAAACCATTTATTATTTTCTTGCTTTCTTTACACCCATCTTGGAGTGGGTTAATAATAAGCCAAGTTTTAGCAACTATACTTTGTCAAAAACTTTGATTTGTTTCTCACCTAAACCACCTTGACATCCACATGGTATAGCTCATTCCACTTTCTTGACCCTCCTATATGCTTTAAGTTGGGCTTATTCAATTATAATTATCAAGAATTGAGGCCCAACTTGGGCTTATTCAAATTTAAATCTCAACCTCAACTTCTGGGCCCACTTCTTCATCAACATTACCCTCAATGATGAATTTGGGAAAAAATCATGAGCCATTCTTATTAATCCATGCAATGGACCTTTGACAACCTGCCCTCAAATCTATTTGCAACATTTGCAAAAAAACACCAAGATATGGTGAACCATCTATTACAACTTCTAGTTGTGTCTCTCCATGGAATCCTAAAATTTATTTCCTCTCACAATAAAAATCGACCCTCTACCAACTATCTCTCATTTGATGGAGTGTAGGTACACAAAATAGGTATTTGTCAAATGTGTCTTCCTTGAGCAAGGGAGATTCAAGAAGAGAAGAGGAAAGCAAGACATGTAGTAGGTCTATAAGAGGAAAATCAACTAGAGGTCAAAATATTAGAAGAAAATTCAATAAACACATGGAATTTTTTCTTGTTCAAGGGGGGTCATCTTCTTACGATGATGAGAGCATAGGCGACATCGAGGTGCCCTTGAGGTACAAACATCTATAGAAATAATGGGTGCCCAAGGAAATTCCTCCAATAAACACTGATTTTTGTGTTAATGAGAGGATATATCACATAGCTACATGGTTTGGACCTATTTTCCATGGACAACATAAAGGTTTGTTACAACAAAGTTGTTGAATTGATGGAGTATGTTAGACCGTGTTACATTTACAAAGATTGGATGCAACTGGTTCGATATAGACAAAGTATGCATAGGTATGCACTGTCAGCAAATTATATACAACTAAAAGATAATGATCAAAGTAAAGGAGAGATTATCTACATTGACAGAAGGCCAAAAGCAATAGGAAATATTTCAGGGTTTATAAATAGTACACAACGTAGGTCAACTAATAGGCAACCCAATTGCATATTTGAGGCACGCGAGGGAAACCGTGTATTCGTATGTGAGATAAAATCAATAAATGTAGGGGAAGAGCTGCTAATCGATTAAAATTTGAATCACATAGATATAAAAAAGTTACTATCATGGGGGTGGCACATAATATATACCATTTAAACAAACCTCCAATTAATGACTCCAATATACCATTTGATTATTAAGTTTTTTTTCATAAGTCTATTGGTTTCATTTTGCTAACATTATATATATATATATATATATATATATATATATATATATATATATATATATATATATATATATATATATATATATATATATATATATATATATATATATATTGTCACAGAGTGACAATGATCATAGGAGGGAGGATCCAACCCATACCACAGATCAGGATGCACCTCTGAGCACTTCTTCCTAGCAGGTAAACCTCATTGTAATTGTACAAAGTAGATAGGAAAAAAATATTATGTTCTTATGCTCTTTTCTTTATGATTTTAGATTAATTTTGATAATGTTACTAATGTTCTTGTCACAGGTGGATGCACCTCCAGACACCTCTTCCCATAAGGTAAACCTCATTGTAATTGTTAAATTATTATGTTCTTTTCTTTATGGTTTTGGATTAATTTTGATAATGTTACTAATATTCTTGTCACAGGTGGATGTTCGGGGAAAAACATCTGCAGTACCTAATAGCCTCCAAATAGTTTTGGACTCACTATTATGTGATGATGACATCACATATTCCCCAAATCCTACTGAAATGATAAGGACGCAAAAAAAAATCAAGAAATCATTACACTGTTATTCATGGAGCCTCAAACTGATGAGAAACAAGAAAGGGCGAAACAATTGAAAGAGAGATTACAATAACTGGAAGTAAGTTGTCATGAAATCCTTAATTACAACATAAGTTCATTCATGGTTTATATTTTATACTCTTTTATGTCATTAACTAAAATATGTACGTGTTCCTTTTACAAAAAAAATTGCGTCCTCATGATGCTATTGGCCATGATCTGAGTGCTCCATGTACTTTAGGTGTTGTCCATGTTCCTATGCATACACAACCTCAGTCGACCCCATCATCTATGCCTATGTTTCTGACTCAAATGTCAACAACATGCAGCAAGCAGGCATCAACTAGTGCATCGAGCTGTGCAGCAAGAGATGTACCTAGGGATGCAAAGGACATTAGTGGTGATGTTTTAGCAACATTTCTTGGATCTTCCCGTATTACTAGTACGGGAACATTGCTGGTCACATTTGTGGTGATCGATGATTTTGTTCCCATAAAGATAGAGAAGGTTCCAGGTAAAAATTATTATTATATATAGTCCAATTGTAATTTACTTATTGATCACTCTTTTTGGACTAATGATCCCATGATTTTTTTTCCAGGCAATGATCTTTTTTATTAAAATCTAAATGATCTTACATTGGAGATCTTCAAGCCCGAGATAAATACACGATGGAATGTCCAAAATAACAATTAAAAGATGAACTCATAAGCCACTTAGTTGTGTTAAAAAATGACACATTCAACAAAACCAAGGTCCTTCAAAAACTTGGCACATATTTGAAGTATGTGAGGGACCAATATAGGACACATTTAGAGAAGAACAAAAAGTACAAGTGTCCCCCATGATTCCAGAGAGGGAGTGGAAGGACCTGGTTTCTGATTTAACAAAGAAAGCATAAAAGAGAAAAGGACATACACTACCGAGCGAAAGAAGATATGTGATACTATCAACAGTGTAATTATGTACTAATTACTTTTTAATTTAAAATAACCTAACATATTTCAATCTTTTCATAGGTCGTCTGACACATCAAAGGAAAGAAAGGCAAGACTAGAAAAATACGGGCATCACAAACTTGGCTCAGCTTGTTATATGAAATTTATCGCGCGAATTGTAAGTATCAATAAATGAAATATTATACTGAAATAATATATTTCAAATAATTATTTTTTTAATCACACAATCGAAGAAAAATTCATGATATTATGCAAAAATGCAGGGCTTTGAATTCAATAGAGCACTGACAAAAGATGACATGAAGATTCCCTTCCAACAAGGCTATGGAGTCATGGTCGAATGCCTAAGAGAATTGAGTGGGCAGACACAAGCTTCCAGTGCATCCATCATGCAGGTAAATAACCTAAATGAAGATTATTTAGAATTGAATACTTGAGCAATAATCTATTCGATATTAATTTCCACCATAAAGTGACTATATTTGTTTTAAATAAGCAAGCAATGATAACAATGAACATGACATTGGAATGCAACATTTTGAGATTGGAGCACAACCTGCACATGATGAAGGTTGTGGTGTGCATCTTGGTACTAGAGGTATTCATGTGCTATGCAAATTTTTTTTTATATAATTATTAATATGATTAAATATCTTTAATTGCAATTGGTGTAGTAATTAATATAACCTTTTCTATTTTTATTTTAGAGCATGTAGAGTGTGGTGAACAAGTGGAGCATGATCATGCTAGACAACATCAGGAACAAGATGTGCCCCCATTAGGTAAAGAGTTGAACCATTGTTATTCTTTTAAATGAATTTGATTGCAATTGGTGTATTGATTAATGTAACATTTCATGTTTGAACTCCAAAGGATTCAAAGGGTGATCAAGGTGTTGAGGATGAGGCTAGATGACATGATCAAGAAGATGATGTGGCCCCATCAAGTAAAGAGCACCCTTGTAATGTTATTTTGATTAATGAAATACTTGTAACAATAATAAAAAAATCTTATGAATTTAACCCATTTATTTATTATTGCAACATACCTCCCTTTGAAAAGGCCTCCACGTCGTGAGTACATGACTAGGCATAGGAAACGACCAGAGGGCACTACACCTGAAGAGAGGAAAAATGATGAAGAAATTGATTCTCCACTTAGTCTTTTCAAAGCTTCTAAATTATTATTTTTTAAATGATTAATAAATTAAATTAATGTGTTAATAAATTTAATTATGTATTAATGAATGTTATGTCATAATGAATGTTATGTGATAATGAATGTTAGGTGTTAATGAATGTTATGTGATAATGAATGAATGTTATATTTTACTAATGGATGAAAGAATGAATGAATTTTATATGTTAATGGGGAATTTAGAATGATGTTAGGAGGGAGGGGCCAAATGAGCTTCCACCTTCACATGGTTGGCCCTGTTAAGTAGAGAATATTAAAATATTCTTGAAACTAAGAGAAGCTCAATAAGGTAATGTACTTTTCAACATTTCATTATGCTCCACTACTAATGTTATTGAATAATATGTATTGAATCTTAATTGTAGGGTCCAACAAAACCACAACGAACAACAACACAAGACGTTACTTAGTGGAGACCATCATAGATAAGCTGCTTGATTAAGATTTTGATGTTTATATTTATATTGTTGATTACAAAAAAAATATTTTGTTGTTTATATTCATATTATTGATTACATAGGCAAATATTCATTTAACTTTTTAAAAGGGCAATCACATCATCCCAAAGTTCATTCCATGCTCACATTCCATAATCCAAGCCAAACCCCTATGGCTTCTCCTATTAGGACCACTCCACAATGAATCTTAAACGCTCTTTCATACACCAATCATCACAATGTTATGGATTCCCAAGGGTTCACTCTTTCCCTTATCTCACTACCCAAGTCTCTTCCTCATGCCCCTTTTGGCCTTCTATACTCCATACAACCTCCCACACACACAAACCACCTAGTCATTCCCTTTTGTCTTAAAGGGAAGTCTCTGCACATTCAAGGAAAATAAATGTCAAATGGTCTTCTTTCCACTTTCTTGAGTCTATTAATGACTCCTTGGGACTCCTCATTGTACACACTAGATTGTGCACTTCTCTAAGTCATTACTTCCAAGAGAATCCATGAATGGAAAACCTTGAGAAAGCGACCTAGAGCTCCCTAGGTATGGAGTCACAAGGATGTGTATAGTGCTCTTAGCTAGAGCTATTGAAGTATGCAACCTTGCTAGTAAACCACACAATGGGAGATTCAATGAGACAAGGGCAACAATGCCAATATCCTCAAGAATCAAGAATGGAAATGTAATGCAACTATGCTAAGAATGAAGATGCAAGTAAGCTATGGAAATGAAAGTATTACAAGCCTTGCTAATTAAGCTATGTGGGCTAATCTAGAGCATAAAAGGAAATCTAAGCTAAGAAAGCATAAACATGAAGCTATGATGCAAGAATGAAAGCTAGAATGCAAGATCTCCAAAGCTAATCACCAAGAAATTCTGCAGCATAAGATTAGTATATAAAGTTGGGATCTAGAATGAGAAGAGAGCTCTCATTTTATAAGAAATAAGAAGGAATGGACTATGGAGATTAAGAAGCAAAAGATTTAATCAAGGGTGGATCTTGAAAGAGGAACAATCCATGTGCACAAATCTCCTCCAATGAGAAAATAAGAGTTGACTTTTGTGTCCCATATGAGACAAAAAGGTCTTTTCTCATTTTTATAAAATAAGAATAATGCTTTATTTGTGCAACTTAGGATAAGAGGAAAAGTGGGGGCTTTTTATTTAATAAAAGGGGAGGAAATTCTTTTTAAATAAATAAAGACTTAGGATAAAATGGTTAGCCCATAGAAGATAATGGAATAAATGATAGAATTAGGATTTGATCAAGGAAATTGATACAATTTGAAAATGCTAATTTTTGAAAATATTGATTTAGGGATTTGTTAAATTGTTGAATGGGGGCCCAAAGTCTAGGTGACCATTTTAGGGTGCATACATTTGCCCCTCTTTGACTAATGTGAGATCGATTTAGGATCACATGTGGTCAAAGAATGGAATTGAAATGTGAGATCGATTTGGGATCACAAAACAACCCAGACGTGTGTTCGACGGATGGGAACACATCAAGACAAAGATAAGTTGATAAAGATAAGCTAAAAGACAAGACCAACATACCTATAAATAGGGAATTGTCAAGTCTCAAATAAGAGATAAGAATCTCAAGCAAGGTTTGATTGATAAGCTGAATCAAGGATTGAAGTTTGATAGGTACTGCCCCCTCAAAATTGAAATTGAAATCAGGTAGAGGAGAAACAATAAATTGATAAATCTGATCAAATCGCTAGAAATCATAATCGAAGATGAAATATGATAGGATAACCATCAAGCAGTGAAGATATGTCCCAGTTTGACTAGGTTTGACTGAGAAAGATATAGGATAAAGATGAAGTCAAACCTTAGAGAGATGAAGTGAAATGAAAATGAATGAAAGACTAGAAGTTTAAAAGAGATGGGGATGAAGAAATGAAGATGCCCCAGCGAAGATCGAAGGATCAGGCCTCAAATGGTCAACCGAGTAGAAGAAGGAGAAATTTGAAATGCAATTTTGACTATCAAGATGAACTCAGATTTTGATTTCGATCCTGAAAATGGATCCAAGACGTCAAAATTAGCTAGGGGTGCAATTTTTACAAAATTCTGAGATGTTTTGAAAATTGGTCAAAAAGTCAAAATGTTATATAAGGGGTAAAAAGGTCATTTTCAAATTCATTTGTCTTATTGTGATTTGAGAATTTTGAGAGCTCAGAGAGAGAACATGGCCCAGCAAGCAGTGATTCTAGTACATAGACATCGGTTCGAGCGCGCCCAGTTGCACAACTGGCCTCCTCAGTATGGTGCCCCGGTAAGTTTTCAAAAAAATGCACCCTTTGAGTCATTTATGAGCATTTATTGCATTTTAAAACATGTTTTAATTATTTTTAAATATTTTAAATTTTGTTCATGTGAAAGTTCATATGATATTTTGAAATTATCGCACACATCGATACTTTTTATCGTGCGATAGTTTGCGGGTCCACAAAGTATCACATGGGTATTTGATCCAATATCGCACAATACTAGATGAAATATTGTGCGAACTATCGGAGAGAAAAATGGAATTGCACTGATATTAAGGGAAGTATCACATGATACGTTATCCAAAAAATAGTATTGCACTAGTATAACAAGAAATATCGCAGTGTTAATTTGAGCAAAATAACATGGGTCTAGACAATTTTTACATTTGTGATGACTTGTATTGATTTTAATCATCCATCGTGATATGTTCTGACATCTGGTTTTGGGTTATGGCTTGCAAGAGAACTTTCTAGTGCTCCTCATCGAGGCACCGAGAGTGATCGGGTTACGCTGCGTCTGAGATCTCGCTACTCCTGGACGAGATGACTTGATCACTATGGGATTCGGGTTCTTGCTGGATATGCCCCATATTCGGGTAGATCATGGGCTACTGACAGCGTTGGCTGAGAGGTGGCATAGTGAGCACAACACCTTTCATCTGCCTACTAGAGAGGTGACTATCACCCTAGAGGACGTCTATCAGATCCTTCGAGTATCCAGCCATGGCAATCCAGTGAGTATAATCATGTTATTAAATGTGCATAGATGTAAAGTTTCCATATGATAGAAACTGACATGATTTGTTTGTTGACATAGGTATACTATGATCAGGATCCGACTGAGGGGTGACAGGCCATCCAGGACATGTTCTAGGATGTCACTATTATTGATAGACACCTTAGTTGGGACTGGCTGATGGAGGAGTTTGGTCAAGATTTTCCAATTCCATGCATAGCATTCTCTATAGTAGCACAGGCATTGATCATAGACAGGAGCCAGAGAGGGTTTCCATTAGGCTATGGCAGATTGGTTTTCAACTTGATAGCACACCCTTGATGGATGGCATGGGGCCCAGCCATCCTAGCAGACATGTACCATGAGCTCCATGAGATCATCTATAGGGAGAGCAAGACATGGGCATGCAGTGCGGTCTTAGCACAGGTATGGGCATGGGAACACATCGTCATTGTGCACCCACATGTGCAGCCTAGGGAGCGAAGACGCCCCTATATCTATAGGTACACAAGATTCATTTCATAGCCCCATAGCGGAGATGTGACATACTACAAGAGGCTTTTGGACGGTCTCACGTCATTTCAGTGGAGACCATATAGGGCCTGTGAGCTGTGGAGTGATTGAGAGTGGGAGCTGGGATATATGCTATGTAGCCAGTCACTAGTAGGGCGACACTCTGAGATAGTTGAGTGTTTCGTCATCTCCCAGGTATGGAGGCAATTTGGTCAACAATAGAGGGTACCCACAGAGATGACCACATATGCCCGGGTCAGGGATGAGGAGGGACAGGGATGGCTACCGATGTTGGACTACCGATAGGTAGTATAGGACACTACAGGTATACACAGGGAGCCATGGGACTATCTCCCGGATATGGCAGATGTAGGTGCAGATGCAGCCTACAAGGTAGAGCGGCAGAGATATCCATTTCCATGATTCACAGTTCCTGATGCACAGCCAGTGGCACAGGGTGGTGACGGGGATGATGGAGATGGGGGAGATGAGGGAGATGGAGGGAGTGAGGACAAGGATCTCGATCCAGTGGCCAGAAATAGTCATGGAGATAGGTTTCTAATGATGAGGGAGATGATGCGGAGAGATTAGTTCACCAACGGGTGGATGCTAGGTAGGATCAGCCTGCAGGGGGAGGAGGGGAGGATCTCAGGGCTAGGATCCAGGTTTTGGAGACTGAGATCCAGTAGCTCATGATTACTATTGTTGTGAGAGATCAGCAGCTAGCGGATTTACGAGCTGAGATAGAGCGATGAGAGAGGGTAGCACAGGCTAATGCAGCAGAGATCCGGAGGGAGGCAACACGAGCTACTTATTATCATGGATTATACATACAGGTTGTACCTATAGCACAATGAGTGCTACTCTACTTTGAGAGGGCTAGGAGATCCAACATGGTACTAGACAGAGCTGCACCACCACCACCATGTAATGGGGAGAGTCAAACTTAGGTCTAGGGTGTTAGATGTATAGAGACATATCCTGAGACATTATCCAAATTTTGTATCCCACATTGTATTTTTTATCATGACATTCATATATATATGAGATTTACTGGATTTATGATATATCTTGTGTATTTGTCCCACTTGTGATGGATGTTTTAGTTTTATATTGTCTTGTAATATTGCTCAAAATGTATGTTTAGAAATATTTATAAATGCTCATGTATAATCTCTCTCATAGATGTATGTTTAGTTCTCATGTTTATGATATAGACTCATGTTTCTAAAAATGATCTCTTTATGATATAGATATGATGATAAGATTAACCCCTTGTGATGATAGGAAAAAGGATGTGATGTGAAAGATAAGGAGCGAAAGACATGATCGAGAAAAGGTGAAAGGTGAGTGCAGTTGACCGACAGGTCCGTGAAAGATAAAAGGATAGCTCTCTCCATATGCAAGATGCAAAACTAAATTATCATGAAACTAAGAATGCAAGCTACTATGAAAATTGGTTTACTTGCAAGGTCACAAAGCTTTTAGACTCTAATATTCATCATCGAGCGTTACTGGTAGCATCGCGAGATCATACAATACACTAGTATAACTATGTGAATCTGAATATGATCTATATCAGATAGGTATGTGGGAATCCCACCTAGGCATCAAAGACATGTAGGTCAAGATGACTAGTGCAGTGAGATTTCCTAAGTTTAATATGGCAAGATTATACTCACATCAAGACACAAGGAAAGTCAAGATGACTATAAGTATGCACTTGCAAAAATAGTTAAGGATAATACCTTGTAGACCCTACTGTCAAGTGGAACAAGCATAAATGCTAATGACAGTTAGAACCAACAAAATATACCCACAAGTAGGAAAAGAGATAAAACATGTCTTCATGTCTCCAGTCTTCTAGTTCAGCATCATCGAAAACTATTAGGGAGAGAACACTCATCAAAGAAATCATCATAGACAGCACACAAATAAATAAAGTGAACCAAGTCACAGCGAGTTGAGTGTTTAAGTGTGTGTGTGTAGGTCATAGAGTCAAACTTTGAGTATCACATCTGCCAGTGAGAGATATCATATCATGCTAGACTGCGGGTAGGATATCTAATAAGTGTTGAGAAACACTTGACGCTAGGGTAAGTGTTGAAAAACACCATTTGCAAGGTGTCCTAAAGACCAACGCATCCTAGAGACCAAAGCTAACATAGTTATGCCCCCTAGACAAAGACAAAGACCAATTCTGACCAAGGCAACAAGGTCAAGGCATGATGGAGAAAGGATAAGTGTCGAGGACACATGTTAAGAAACAAGGGTGCAAAGGCCTCAAGTAGCGCATGTTTCCATGTTTTCACCACTTGGAAATTTTTTCAATTTTTTCAATTTTTTTGTATTTTTGCTACCAAGGCACCTGTTTCTAGGTTTTCACCAAGGCACTTTTCTATTTTTTTGAATTTTTTGGCGAGACATCAAAGCACTTATTGCTAGGTTTTCACTAGGATGCTCTTTTTTTAGGACTTTATATGCTTTTCAGGATTTTTTTAGCATCATATATGAATTTTTTTAAAAAAATTTTAGGATCAATAAATATGTACAAAGGATGCCCCTAGATAGAACAGGCATCATGGATAGAACTTCTTCAGGTGTAAAACATTAATAGGCTCAGGGAGCTGCTCTCCCTCTTCAATAGATAACAAATAAGCACATGTCCCAAAAGTAGCAGTAATGATGTATGGTCCAAGCCAATTAGGTTCAAATTTTCCCTTTTGCTCTTTATGTTGTTGATTCTTAGGGTTTTCTCGTAGGACAAGATCTCCCACGTGGAATTCTCTAGGGTGAACCTTCTTGTTGAATACTTTAGACATACGCTTTTGGTAAACCCTCATGTGGTCAAATGATGCTTTACACTTTTTATCAAGAAGTTATAATTCTTGGAGTCTCCTGGCATGGTAGTCTTCATCTGTAACTAGACCTTTGAGGGAAACTCTAAGTGAAGGAATCTCCACCTCTAAAGGTAACACTGCTTCAGCACCATAGGTAAGGGCAAAAGGAGTAGCCCCTATAGGAGTATGAATAATCATTCTATAAGCCCATAAGGCTAGATTTATCTGTAGATTCCAATCTCTACCATTCTTGTGAACTATTCTATGGAGAATTTTGAGAATGGTTTTATTTGAAGCCTCTACTTGTCCATTTCCTTGCAGGAAGTAAATGGAGGACCAATGTTGTTTTATCTTGAACTTCTTGCATATTTGTTTAAGGTCCTTGTTTTTAAACTGACCTCCATTGTCAGTAATTATTTCAAAAGGCACTCCATACCGACAAATGATATGGTTTAAAATAAACAGAGAAATTATCTTGCCCGAGGCAATAGAAAGTGGAACAGCCTCTACCCATTTAGTAAAGTAGTCAGTAGTGATGATGATAAATTTGTGTCCACCTAATGAGTTGGGATGAATCTTCCCAACAAGATCAAAGGCCCAGCGCTAAAATGGCCAATGAGAAATAGAAGGAATAAGCTCCCTGCCTGGAGCATGTATCAGGTTACCGTGTTTCTGACACTTTTCACATGATTTTGCAAAAATTGATGCATCTATTTGCATGGTAGGCCAATAGTACCCAGCCCTAAGCAACCTTTGAGCCATGGCAAGACCATTGGAATGTCCTCCACAAATTCCCTCGTGAATGTCAGCTAACGCTTGATCGGACTCATCCTTTTCCAAGCACCTAAGAAGTGTCCCATCTAAACCCCTCATACAGATCACCAGAGATAAGGGTGTGGTGAGAGGCATTTCAGGTTAAGTTTCTTCATTCAGAGCGGTTGAAGGTTTCGAGAATAATGTCATCACGGAGATATGAGTAAATGGCACCATAGCGGGATGACTCATGGCCAACAAGGGTACAAACAACTTGACTTTCTTCAAAGTCATAGATAGGATAATGTAGCTCTTCCACCAGGAATTCAAATCTGGACTCATGTTGTTCTAGCTGAAGAAGTGAAGCCAATGTAGCCATAGCATTAGCTGCTTTATTCTCTACTATAGGGATTTATTGAAATGTAACAAAGGTGAAATATTGTCTCAATGAATCAACCATTTTCTTGTAGGGTACCAGTTTCTCATCCTTTGTTTGGTATTCTTCATTAACTTGGTTGACTATTAATTGTGAATCCCCATAAATATGAAGCTCTGTGATTCTCCATTCTATTTCCATTTTTAGTCCATTTGTCAAGGCCTCATACTTAGTAATGTTATTTGTACATGGGAACAATAGTTTGTAGGACTTAGGGATTGTGTACCCATGAGGAGAAACAAATAACACTCCAACTCCTGAACCATTTTGCATGAAAGAACCATCAAAGAACATCCTCCATGTTCTTGCAGTCATGTACATTATGTGCTCATCTAAAAATTCAACTTGAATAGACATGTTGTCCTGAATTGGGAAATCAGCCAATTGGTCTGCAATGGCTTGTCCTTTTATAGCTTTATGCTCAACATGTTCTATGTCAAATTTTGATAAGATCATCATCCACTTAGCAAGTCTACCTGTGAGAGCAACCTTACCAAGAAAATATTTGAGAGGATCAATCTTTGCAATGAGGTGTATTGTATGCACAAGCATGTAATGTTGCAACTTCTGGGAAGCAAACACCACCGCAAGACAAGATTTTTGAATACTAGTGTAATTAACCTCATATGACACGAGAGTACGACTGATATAATATATAGCTCTTTCTTTTCTAGTGTCATCAAGTTGAGCTAATAATGCCCCTAAGGAAGATTATGTTGCTGAAACATACAATATGAGTGGTTTTCCTAGGATAGGAGGCATTAAGATTGGAGGATTGGCCAAGTATTGTTTGATTTGGTCCATGCTTTTCTGACAATCCTCATTCCAGAAACATTTAACCCCTTTGTGCAATGTCTTATTGAAGGGTTGAGCTCTATCATCCAGTTGTGAAATGAACCTCCATATTGATTGAAGATGTCCCTAAAGACTCCTCATTTGGCTAATGTTTTTGGGAGGCAGCATATCCAAGATTGCTTGTACTTTCTCTGGGTCCAATTCCTTTGGCTGAAATTATAAACCCTAGAAGTTTTCCAGAGGTGACTCCAAATGCACACTTTTTTGGATTTAATCTTAGTTGGAACTGCTTCATGCGATCTAGAATGACTTCTAAATCTCCTAAGTGTGTATCCCTTTTTTTAGATTTTGCCAAGGTGTCATCCACATAATCTTCCATATTCTTATGCATCATGTCATGGAAGATAGTTGTCATAGCTCTTTGGTATGTAGCTCCTACATTTTTCAATCCAAATGGCATAATGTTCCAGCAATAGGTACCCCATCTGCAAGTGAATGTAGTCTTTTCCTGGTCTTTAGGAGCTATCTTGATTTGATTATACCCAGAAAAACCATCCATCAAGGAATAGATCTCATAACCCGCGGTCATGTCCACTATCATGTCTATGTTTGGAAGTGGAAAATCATCCTTTGGGCATGCTTTATTAAGATCCCTAAAATCTATGCAGATGTGAATGGACTTGTCATGTTTTGAAATTGGTACAATATTGGATATCTATTCGGCATAATCAATGGTTCTTATAAATCCTACACTGAGGAGTTTTTCTAGTTCAGCTTTAATGAGAAGAGCTATGTGAGGATGCATTTTCCTCAATTTTTGTTTTACTGGTTTTATACCTAGAGCTATGGACAAGTGATGCATAATGAGATTAGTGTCCAACCCTGGCATGTCTGAGTAAGTCCAAGAAAAATTAATCATCTTGCTCTGTAGGAACTTGGTATATGCTTCTTTTTCCTGTGTTGATAGAGACTGAGCCAAATGCACTATTTGTGGAGCCTTTTCTGTACCCAAATTAACTAGTTGTGTAGGCTCAACAAGCACTGAAGACCTGTCTTGAAAGTAACTTGGGAGATGATCAAGTACCTCATCCTTAGGCACCTCGAAGAGGTTTTCACCCTTGGATACATCCTTTATTTTTACTTTTTTAGGTTTTGATACCGCCACACAGTGGTTTTCGCCATTAGAACTCTTTTTCTTTTTTCTTTTCTTTTCATTTTGTGACTAAGGTACTTGATATCTGGTTCTGTCATGCTTGTAGTTGGTTCACTGGTGGAAGAGACTATGGGCTCAAGGGCATTTAGGTAACATGCTATCTCATAGTCATTCTGGAAGGTTAAGAGCTGAGGCTCTTGATAGCATTGAGACCAGTCAATGAGGTGAGGGTTGGCAAGGGGTAGGTCAATGACGAGCTCAATATTGTGGATACAAATGGTATCATCTCTGGTGATTACAGAGTTAGGGTCTGTCAAGTATCCCTCTAAGGTACCCAAATCAGGATTTATCCTACCAAGCGAAGCATCGTCCACCAAAGTGACCTGCGAATTTGAATCCTCTAATCTTACACTAGACTCGTTAGCTACCTCAAGTTGGGAACTATAAGTATGGACAACATCAATGTCCATGTCAACTGTAGAAGAGTCAGAGAGAGATTCCCACTCATACTCATGTGACTCTGTATCTGAATCCCGACTGGGATGTTTACACCAACCATATTTTTGACGTCTTGAGGTAGAAGCTCTAATATCACCAAGAGTGACACCTTCTCAAGCACCAGTCGTGCATTGATGTTCTTGAATAGGATCTCCGAAAGTGGATTCTTCGTGTTCTAGGTTTGAAACTATATTATGGGCAGCTAAATTGTCTGAATCTCTCCAAAGGAGATTGGTGTAAGGGACCCAATCTTTACACCTATCTTTTTTATTTGTCAGATTGGGTATGTAGTTTGATTCATCATCACTATCTGTCACAACAAGGATAGGAGTAATTTTCTTGTCATGATCTTCAAACCCTAGGCCAATCATCTTCTTAGACTTGTGTCCAAAAAGAGCATGATTGAGAGGTTCGGCCTTAGCATCCAATCTGTGACTAAGAGGACCATGTCCTAGATAGCCCATATTTTTTACAAGAGTGTACCCTCATCCATATGCCTTAGGAGAGGGAGAGAAGTTCTCATTATGCTTGTATTTTTCCTCTTTGTAAATCCAATCTCTAATGACCACCTCTTCCTTCTCATCCTGGATAGGGACTGAGGATTCTACAAACATACCAAACAAAGTCATGGCCGAAGATGAAGGTCACATCTCTTGTGAAGGTTTTTCGTAAGACCTAGGTGAGACTGGCAGCTTAGTAAAGGAGTCAAGTTGATACCCCCCATACCAAGGTCTATGGACTTGAACTTATTCGTGCAATGTGCTAGAGTTGCATCAAAATCCTCTACTTCTCTATTTAGGGGAACATGAGTCCCAGTTGAAATTGCATTTACAGATAATGTGCTATCCCCAGGTATACAGACTTCTACAACATTATAGGGAAACTTAACACATTGGTGGTAGGTGAATGGCACTGCTTGCATGTCATGGATCCACGGTCTACCAAGTAGGATATTGTATGCTAGAGGACCAGCATCAACAATTTGGAACAAAATGTCCTTTTCAACAGGGCCAACCCTTTAGAACTTCTCTCTACCTCATCATAGGCTTTAATGGTAATTTTCTTCTAGGTATCAATAACTTGCTTAGAATAACCCAGTATCTTCAACAAACTCAAAGAACAAATGTTGAGCCTAGCACCCCCATAAATCAACACACGCCTGACACGGGTCTTATGAATCATGACATCGATATGAAGGGCAAGATTATGCGGATGGCTCAAAGCTTTGTCATCTTCTTCTGAGAATGTTAGGTAATGAGGGCTGGCAAGGTGGTTAACCATGTTCTAGAATTGGTCAACATCTATGTTGTTAGAATATTTACTGCATGCAAAGCATCCTCAAGGATACGCTTATGTCTTGGAGACAATTCTAAAAGCTCAAAGATTGAAATCTAAGCTGGCATTCTTTGTAGCTGATCAACAAGGTTATAGTTCAGCTGAGGACTCACAACTGATTTGGTGGTGACATTCTTGGATGTCACTTGCTTGGGTTTTCTAGATTGGTTGGAACTAGGACCTCTAATAACCACAGGACCTTGACTTTGACTTCTTGTAACAACGTTAAGAGCTTGGGATGACCTTTGAGAGTGAGGACCCCTAAGCACCACCATAGGTTCTTCATCAAATATAGGAGGAGAGCCCACATCATAACCATAAGGACCTTTGTCTCTCATCATGTTGACACTTTCCTCCACAACCTCAAGCATATTGACCACGTTTTCTACAGTTGTGTAGGTATAGTTGATTTTGGCCTTGCCATTCTTGGGTTTAGAGGTTTCCCCCTTCTCATATTTGGGCAAAGGCTCCTTGAATGCCTTATGGTCTGCATTGGTGTTCAACCCATCAATCTGAAGTTTTCCACTCTCAATAAGATTCTGAATAATGTGCTTTAGTTTCCAGCAATGTTCTGTGTCATGTCCAATGCCATTGTGGAATTTGCACAAAGCTTTTTCATTCCACCAATGTGTCTTAACGTCAGGAATATGGTGCTTCGTAGGATCTTGCAGTTGTGCAAGGTTATTGGCAATAAGCATCTTGAAAACATCCTCATACGAGTCACCCAGTTTAGAAAATTGTCGCCTCTCCTTTTTAGGCTTATCATGATACTTTGGTTTATGCTCTTGTTGGTTGGAGGATGTGTTCAGCTTCATAGCTTGAACTGCACTAGACAAATGAAGGACTCCTTGATCCTTGGGTTGAGAAGAGTCCACAACTCCGTCATTGACTACTTGCTTATTCTTGTTCCAGTGTGAGTTCTTGCCTTTGTCCTTATTAGCATTGTGGTTGTTTTGACCATTGTTTTTATTGTTATGTTTGGTCAAAATCCCTTGCTCTTTCAAGACATCCTCAATTCGACATGTGGTCTCGACCATAGTGTCGAAAGAATCAAAGACCATCTTTCGAACCTCATACCGTATTTCAGGCACCAAATTGCTAACAATGATATCAATCCTTTCATGCTTAGGAATAGTCTTAGAATAGCGAGAGCACAACCGTCTTCATCTTTGTAAGAAGGTAACAAAGGATTCCCCTTGATTCTGTTTCAAATTGCACAAGTCTAACATAGTGACTAATCTTGACAAGTTGTATGCAAAATGTTGAACAAATGTGTGGACAAGTTCTTTAAAAGTTTTGACGGGAGGGGTTATGTTGGTAAACCACTCCATGGCTTGGCCCTTGAGACTCCTTGGGAATAATCTCATAAGGTAGGAGTCATCTTGGTGAAACTAAAAACTTATGATGTAGAACTGACGCACATGATCATGTGGGTCGCCATTGCCGTCATACTTGTCGTATTGGGGAATTTCAACTTTTCTAGAAAAATCCTTCATACTCACACTCTTGTCGAAAGGCTTGGGACAAATAGAGTCAAGTGAAAAGGAACTTTTAGGTGCCAACACCTTTTCCATCATACGCTTGAGTTGTTTGATCTCCTCTTCTTGGGATGGACCCTGTTTCTTGATTTTTCTATCCACATCAAAGTTGTAAGGGACTCTGGCACCCTTGTTGATCAAGTTGTCTAGGAACTTATCCTTGTTTTGATCTAGATATTTCTCCACATATTGTTGGAATAGTGGTTCTTGTTGCATTCTCATAAAGTCTTGATCATCAAAACTTGCACTACTTCCTCCATGTTGGGAGCTATGATGAGCTTGTTGGGAGGGTTGCCTCGAGCTCCTAGGAGGTGTGTGTCTCCTATGTTGTGAAATCCTTCTTCCTCTAGTACTAGGAGATCTTGAAGGGGTTCTTGACCGCCTTCTACTTCATGGGGTTCCTGAAGGAGTAGATGGTGGAGAGTTGTTTCCACTGTTGGTACCCCTGTTGTTGAATTGGTCATTGAGTTGCTGGGCTAAAAGCCTATCTTGTTCTTCTTGAAATGCTTTTCTTTTCAATTCTAACAAGGCTTGTTGCTCCGCCTCTAGGAGTCTAAAACTTTCTTTTTTAGCGGATTGTTCATCCAAAAAGGCTTTCTTTTCACATTCAATTCTTTTAAGCCTTTCATTCGCATACCTTGAGGTTGTTTTGAGCAGAGAGTTGGGCCTTGCATGTTTGAACAAGTCATTAGTAAATGTTGCATTCACATGAGCATCACAAGATCCATTGTTTTGGTCTTCATGTTGTGACCGTTCATCTTGGTGAGCTCGTCTTGTATACCTTTCAGCTCTTTGATGAGCATCTAAATATCTTGTGTTGATAGGGGGTGATTCTAGTTGATTGTCATCACCAAATAACATGTTATCCCTATGTCTTTGGAAAATGTCATCAAGATTTTGATCCATCACTTCTCTCTCCTTTCTAGTCATGGTGTAACTCATGTCCATATCTGATTGAGAAGGTGCTAAAGAGGTACTCAACTCACTAGGATTGCTCTTTGGGTCAAACCAAGCTTCAGACTCGCTCCTAGGGAATTGATCAAAGACAGGCTCTTTTCCCTTCCACTTTTGACAAGTTTGGACTAAGGGTAACTGATCAAAGACAACTTGAGGTCATTTTCCTTGACTAACTTGGTACCTTTTTGTAACCAACATGAAAGAAAAGACCCTTGGTGATAAGATGACCCTACGAAACGTCGATACAAACTAGGATAGTAAAAATGTTCGATTGTCCAAAAGGAGATGGTAAGATAGAAAATTACAAAAGGTGTAAACCAACACTGCCATAGAGGTGTACAATAAAAGGATGAGTATCCTAACACATATGGATCAGGGGGATGGATTTAACCCAAATTATATAATTGAAATTGATTTTTTTATGGAAGTGAATTTGGACAAAAGACTACTAAGACTCTCCAAGCGTGTTACCAAAGAATCTAAAGGTTTACTTTTTCAACAAGGATAACTTCTAACTTATCAATTCCAACCAAGATCACTTGTGAAATCAAAGAATACTAATTCAAGATGTCTAAATACAAGAACCAAAGGTACAAATAGGCTTCCAACGGTAGAGTAAGTCACCTACTAAAATCTGGTCGACCAAGGAAAGACTGAAAATGGCATAAATCAAGCAGACAACAAAAAGACTCTGTGCAACAGTTCACAGAATACTAGGACGATATAATCTGGCCAGGCGATATTTCACACGAAGTAGTGTGACAGTTTCCAGGTAGCCTGTGCGACAAAATCTAGGCAAGTTGTGTGACAATTGTGCAGCAATGAATTATCACACGATAAATCTCAGAACAGTGTGCAATGATATTTTAGGATCGTACAACTCTTGACCAGTGAATGTAAAAAATCTCAGTTTTAAAGGCAATTCGTCAATGTTTCAGTCTGATGGTTGGATTTTTTGATTTTAAACACAGTACTAGTAGTAATCAGACAAGTTTACAAATAGTAGGTGATCAAACATGTCATAAAACACTTGCACAAGAGCGAAAGCAACCTTGCCAAGACAAGCAATTATGATATCAAAGCAAGAAAATCCTACGAATGCTACCGTGATGTTTGATGTTTGAGAACGTTTGCACGGGTAGATCACAGCGAGAACACTTCAAGCACTTACTAGTCTAAAAGACAAAGGCTCAATACTTAACAACTTGGCCCACACTTGATGTCCCATTGCCTCACACAAAGTGGTTACCCACAATAGATATTGGCATTGTCGTGGAAGTGTCAATGACACAACCAAAGGAACACAGATGGTGAGTAATCTTGGGGTGATAGGGGTTAGTCCACTAGGATCAATCCTTGCACAAAGAAGCTAAGCGAAAAAATAGGGTGGCTTCTATCTATGGTTCTTAGTAAGGGCTTTCATTCGTAATACCCCTCTTGCCCCCCAAAGGGACTCCTTACCTTGTGGCAAGTAATGGACCTCGCGGCCACAAGAGTACCTTAAGCATTCTTGCCTAGCACTTTCCTGATGGTCACAATCCCACAAGTACTCACACTAAGAGAAGACAAGTACTACATCTACCAAGGTTTTGTGTCCTTGATAGCCTTGAGTTTATAGTGGGTTGGAATAGCCGGCAAAAAGCTTGTCCCCACTTGGGTCATTCCTCTTGATTGCTTAAGAGTGGGCCCGCTAAAAGATTCTAAAACTAAACAAAGAGTGGATCAACCTTTGAGTGTCAAGATTTATGGTTCACCTCAAGGGTGAAGAGAATACTCTCCTAGCTCAAAAATTTCTCCCAAACACACCAAGCAAAGTTTCAATTACCCTCTTGCCTTCAAAATCCAAAGATGGGTCAAGATTTTCTGGTTCACCACAAGGGTGAAGAGCATACTTCTCCTACCACCAAAAGATTCCTACAACAAGATATTAAGTGCCTATGAAAAGAAACAACTAGTATATGCCGCACTTAAAATGAAAGCAATAAACAAGCACTTTATTTATTTTTATGTTTCGGGCAGCCCTACAAAAAAGGATTAGTAGCCCTTGTGCATTTGGAGCTTTGACATTGTTAAAATAGAAAATAGATTCGAGCTAGGAACAAATTAATCCAATTGAGTAAGGAAAAAGAAAGATTATCATGAATCAAGCTAATCTTTAGAGCATACACCAAAATGAAACAACAAAGGAGACAAGAAGTTTTTGAAGGGGGAAAAGCATAAAAAAACCCCCGTGAATTATGAATGGGCAAAATAGCCAAAAAGAGAGAGATAGAGAGAGCTTTAGCTCATACAATATTGAAGAATGAAAGAGAGAATAAAGAAGAAGTATTGTATAAGAAGAGAGGAGAAATATCTCTATATGTAGAGATAAGAGAAGGAGTTCCAAATGTAACTCCCATGAGAATGAATGCCACCATTCATAAGTGTGTGAGGCCAAGTGTGAGATTCCTCATAAGGAGGAATAAACTAATTTACAAATTACAATAAATATGTGTCCTCACATATCCTACTAGAGGACAAAATAGAATGTAGGAGAAAGAAGAAAAAAGAAATATATTAGGATACCTTGGCTTATATCCTAATATATTAGAACAAGAAAAAAAGAAAAAAGTCTAACCTTGGTTTATAAATACACCAAGGAAAGATTACAACTTCTAACAGACATGCGTTCTTTTAAGCAAATATTTCAAGCAATGAAGGCACCTACAAGCACAACATGTTATCCCTACAAAGGTTAGCACAATAAAATCAAGAATAATCTGTAAATCAAACTCTGTTCTACCACAACAAATCAGAAACCCGAAGCAAATAAATCAAATCTTGCAAAGAAATGACCAAAATTATTCACTGCCAGGCCTGTGCGACAATTCTGTTAGAGAAAGAATCGTACGATACTTCTTAGTATACTGGTGTGATACTTTCTCTCTATGCGATACTTTGTGCTACCTGCATGCAATAGAGTATAAAACACTGGTGCGACAGAGTCTCGTATAACTGAACGATACTTTTACTAGAAAAGTATCGCACAAGTATGTAATAAAATATCGCACGATACTGGGAAACTATCGCAAGATAATCTGTCAAAAAAATAGAGAGCCAAAACAGCAAGCAAAAATGATGACGAAAAATTGACAGAAATGCATAAAAAGGACAAAACAAGAGTGTTCTGCCCCACGGTGGGCACCAAAAATGTACACACTAGATTGTGCACTTCTCTAAGTCATTACTCCCGAAAGAATCCATGAATGGGAAACCTTGAGAAAGCGACCTAGAGCTCCCTAGGTATGGAGTCACAAGGATGTGTATAATGCTCTCAGCTAGAGCTATTGAAGCATGCAACCTTGCTAGTAAACCACACAATGGGAGATTCAATGAGACAAGGGCAAAAATGCCAATATCCTCAAGAATCAAGAATGAAAATGCAATGTAACTATGCTAAGAATGAAGATGCAAGTAAGCGATGGAAATGAAAGTATTACAAGCCTTGTTAATTAATCTATGTGGGCTAATCTAGAGCATAAAAGGAAATCTAAGCTAAGAAATCATAAACATGAAGCTATGATGCAAGAATGAAAGCTAGAATGCAAGAAGATCTCCAAAGCTCCAAAATCACCAAGAAATCTTGTAGCATAAGATTAGTATATAAAGTTGGGATCTAGAATGAGAAGAGAGCTCTCATTTTATAAGAAATGAGAAGGAATGGACTATGGAGATTAAGAGGTAAAAGATTTAATCAAGGGTAGAGTTTGAAAGAGGAACAATCCATGTGCACAAATCTCTTCAAATGAGAAAATAAGAGTTGACTTTTGTGTCCCATATGAGACAAAAAGGTATTTTTTCATTTTTATAAAATAAGAATAATGCTTTATTTGTGCAACTTAGGATAAGAGGAAAAGTGGGGGCTTTTTATTAAATAAAAGGTGACGAAATTCTTTTTAAATAAATAAAGACTTAGGATAAAATGGTTAGTCCATAGAAGATAATGGAATAAATGATAGAATTAGGATTTGATCAAGGAAATTGATACAATTTAAAAATGCTGATTTTTGAAAATATTGATTTAGGGATTTGATAAATTGTTGAATGGGGACCCAAAGTCTAGGCGACCATTTTAGGGTGCATACACTCATATCCCCTACAACCTCTACTTAACACCATTAATTCACAAACCTAACCATTCTCCATGCACAAGTAAACTTCCTCTTTGGCACTTATGACAGTCACAACACAAATTAGGATAGTCAGTCCCATCACCATATTCATTGACTTTTAATGACCACAATGGTTTCTAGGGGCTTGATACCATCACCTTAATACTCTTCACAAAGTCTTTCTTCACAAACATCATCAACACACAATAACAAGTTAGTTACTCTTGTTGTCTAATTAGGACTAGGCATATAAACTCTGAGACATCATCAATATTTCAAATTTGAAACATCTTCCAAGTCCTAATTCCTATGGACCATAACCTACCCCTCCTTTGGACACTATTCCAAGTCCCTTATACAGTGTCAAGCCCTTTTCTCATCCTCCAATGCATACAGATAAATATACAAATACATATGAATATCCTCCAATGGCATGAAGTATTGGATGCCCCAAAGACAAGAAGAGAGAGATATATAGATGAACATCCTCCAATGAATACTTAATAAAGCATTGGATGCCCCAGAGAGAGAGAGAGAGGAACATCCCCTCTCTCTATTCTTGTCTTTGGGGCATCCGAAGCTTCAAGTCCTAATCGATCTTTCAAACTAAGAGAAATACTTAACATCATCAGATTGATTAACAACTTCAGTATTTTGTCTTCAACAAAATTGCCAGAAGAAGGTATTTGTGAGCGGTTTGGTTGTATTTGAAGCCAGGTGATTTGACTAAATTACCTAAATTATTGACTAAATTAAGTTTGTATTCTTGTAATTTGTTGCATTAAATTCTTCACTTTCTACCACGTAAGCTAACATGTAATTGTTGATAAATGTTGGTTATAGATTAGGTGAGCAATTGTTCAAGTATGCTTACCCTTCAAAGACTCATTGATGGCTTCTTGTGGGTTCAATTCAGGTATGCTAAAAATTGAGAGACCTTCTTGTGGGTTCAAACTCATAGCAATTGTGACTCGTTTCTCTACATTTCTTTTTAAACCTAAAGTTTCACCTTGGCTGAGAAACAATTAAAACTACGAGTTTACACCTTGAAACATGTGCTAGGTACTCAATCCTTTAAACATTAATGAGCTCCATCTGAAAATAAAATACACGCTTTGTGGACAAAAAGGTTTGACAATCTTCTTTTTTTGTGATAACTCTGAGACATCATGGCTTTGGTATTATGAAACCCTTATCTTCTATCTGCTAGTATGGATATTGCACTTTGTAATTGTATAGCACTAATATCTGAAACAATGAATATTTTCATTACATCTTATCTATGACTATGTTGTTCTATGGAATCATTCAATAACACTGTTATCACTATTTTCCTGAATTGCTTCATGCTCAAAATAGAAACCTTGATTATATTCTTTTTAGTTGTTCCTAAATCATTGAGAACTATTCATATGCCTTTATATTTACCTTGTAATCATTATGTCAGACATGAATTGCTCTATGAATGTAATATTATTATGCTTCTGCTAAGGGTTGACTATATTAATTGATGCTCAATCACTTCTATTTATCAATGATGTCATTGATCTGTCTATCTTAGTTTGGATTTCTTGGTGTTCTTGCTCTTGGCAATGAAACCCTCTCTCTATGGTCATCTTGATCTTATGGCATATTTGTGCACGTGTGCAACACTTGGTGTAGGCATGCAATGAACATTTATTTGAAACTTCATATTAATGCATACTATTATGAAGTTGAATATAACTTTTCTGACCAAATTGAGTCTATTATCACTTCATTACATATCTCACAATCTTCAGCCTCTTTCTATTACAAATAGCTTCAGATCCTCAGTCATGGCACGGTCCCAACTGTATATGCTTGTGTGTTCTTGATAATGAAACTTTACCTTGATCTGATCACAACATATTCATTAATGGACTATCTTTTGAGCTGAGATTAATGCATTGACTAATTGTTGTTCTATATATTCCATTCTCTTTGTAACATTGCAAACATTTTGACATGTTTTTTTTTGTCTTCATGCTCATATTTGCGTTCAAATACATTTTAGTATCCATAGCAATGCATGTAATTGTGATTTCCACTTACTATTGATGATGAATGTCCTTATATTACAAAATATTGTGTCAACATGCTTAGCATTGAAGTTGTCCTTTTCAAAAAAAGCATGTCCTTTGTTTACTCTACATGGTTGGCCTTTGTTCCATTTGTTGATTTATTGCTCAAGGAATGTATTTCCTTTATGCTTTTATGATTGATTCATTTTCAAATCAATGTCATTTTATTGCTATGATTGTAATATACACTTGTAATGATTGTTTGGGTAAGAAGTACACTGCAATAATAGATATTTAGTCTTTCATTTAGTGTGAAAATATGCTTTGTAGCACCTCTACTTTCTATATTTTTAACACAACATTGAATGAAATTTGTGGTGTCTCAATCATGAGGAATTTTTTGGTTGGTTTCTTATTTGTCTAGAGTGCCTAATATTTTCTATTTTGTTGATGATGCATTTAGGGAGCAGGAAGTTCTTCCCATGAACAAGCTAGTGGAATCGACATATAATAGGCACATGGTAAGCTCTCTAAGCTTAACTCAAAATTAATATTTGATTTTTTATTAGCTATTAGTTTATTAAATATAAACCAATTGAGCAAATTTATGTCATTCTTTTCAACATGTCATAAGCTATACATATATTTATGGTTTTAAATTGTATAGAATTCCTTGTATAATATGTTGATGTTTATTCTTTTCTTCTTCTAAGAGTAGTTCAATTGAGTTGTGGACAAGACACTATTCTTTTGTCTGCAATGTCTGCAATTTACATTGCTAATTTTGTTATAGCCTGCCAGGGCATACATTTTTTTTTGTAATGTTAAATTGTCATCAAAATTGCGACGGTAATTTACCGACGATAATGTTGTACCTCCAATGAAAGTTTGTGTCGGAGGTACAACATTATCATTGAAGTAAAATAGGGGTGCTCGTCTCAATTCTGATGTGAATTCCTAGTAATGATTGACGGTAATGGCGAACGTCCGATGACATTTTGTGTCAGAGGTACAAAATCATTGTCATAGCATAGTTTGGGATTGTCGTCAGAATGTCAACGACTGCCCTCAAAAAATGTCATCAAAAATGTTGATCTTTCGGCAACAAGTCTTGTTAGACGCACATCTTACTCGTTGGAGTATTATGCTTTCAAACCAAACTGGTCTCTGACGCATCTTTGTCGATAATGTGACACATAATCCAACATCATAATATTCGACAAAAAAATAGCGGCAAGTTTCTCACCACCTTTTCGTTGAACTTTTGACAGTCTCGTCAAACATTCGACAATAGTTTGTCGGAAAATGTGTCCAGATGTGTTAGTGAGTGGATCTCCAACCTGGTGCCAATATCTAAACCTAATGGAGATATTAGGATTTACACCGACTTTACAGATTTAAACAAGGCATGCCCAAAAGATAATTTCCCTCTGCCAAATATAGACATCATAGTAGACTTAAGAGTTGGGTATCAAATGTTGTCATTAATGGATGGATTCTCTAGTTATAATTAGATCAAAATAGCACCAAGGGACCAACCTAAAACAAATTTTGCATGTGCATGAGGCACTTCTTATTAGAATGTGATGCCCTTTGGGTTAAAGAATGTAGGCGCAACTTATCAACAAGCAATGACCACAATATTCCATGACATGATGCACATTACTATGGAAGACTATATGGATGATATTCTTGCAAAGTCACTAGAAAGAAAGGTAAAATTGACTATGTTGGTTGATGTATTTGATAGGCAAGAAGAATATAAAGTCTGGTTGAATCCAAAGAAGTGTGTCTTTGGGGTTACTTAAGGGAAAATTCTAGGATTTATTGTGTCGTGCACCATGGGATTGAAGTGGATTGACAAAAATTCAAAGCAATACTAAATATTCTATCACCCACAAATATTTGACAGTTAAGAAGTCTACAAGGAAAGTTGTTGTCTATTAGAAGATTCATTGCACAATTAGCAAATGAGTGTACCCCGTTTCAACATCTACTTCATAAGGGAGTCGCATTTGTATGGACTAAAGAATGTCAAGCTACATTTCAAACACTAAAAGATTATCTCCTTGCAGTGCCAATGCTTATGTTCCCTATACCAAGACCTCTCCTATTATACATATCAATGACATAACATTCTTTGGGGTCATTATTGGCTCAACATGACTCAAAAGGAAAAAAAAAACAAGCAATTTGCTACATCAGTAAGTTTAACATTGAGTACATGGATTGAAAAGTTGTCAAGGGCCAAGCTATTTTGGATCAATTAGAAGACGTGCCAATACCAACAAGACATCCTATGTTAGTAAAATTTCAAGATGAAAGTATAGTCACAATAGAGCAAATATAGTGGAAGCTATATTTTGATGGATCATATACACAAAAGGGATCAGGTGTCGGAGTGGTATTCATTACACCACAGGGAGATTCCATTCCTAGGTAATGCAAAATAAATTTTGAGTGTACAAACAACATTATAGAGTATGAGACTCTAATTACAAGGCTAAAGACAACAGTTCAATGTAAAATCAAACACTTACAACTATATGGTGATTTGCAGCTTATCATCAACAACCTCAATAATAACTATGATACAAAAGATAAAAATTTAATCTCATATAAAGCCATGATAGAGGATTTCAATAAGTATCTTGACCACATCCCCTTTGATAAATTACCTCAAGCCTAGAATAAAGTTGTCAATGCAATGGTGACAATGGGATCTTTGTTCTCCTGATGTTACACATTGTGAATTCCTAGTAGAACATCTTACGATTCCTACCTTTGAAGTCCTTATGTCTGAGCTCATGTGTGGAATTGTTGGTCTCAATTCCCCTTGGTACCAAGACATATATACCTACATTAAAAACTAATAATAATGATAAAACGTCCTTAGAAAAAATCCCCAAAAAATGATAAAATGTCATGAAAAAATCTAAAAAAATCATTAAAATGTCCTAAAAAAATCTAGAAAAAAGATAAAATGTCTTGAAAAAGTCCATTAAAATCATAGAAACGTTGAAAATCCTACAATAAAGTCTCTTTTTATCAATTGTCCATTGTCAATAAAATAATCCTTTTGCATTAACAGACATTGAACGAACATTAAACACATCAAGCTTGAGCTTCACAAAATTGTGCTTTAACTAACAAACATATCAACTGGTCAAACTATCTTATCAATCAATCAAGTCAAAATCAATCATTTTGTCATATGGTCATTATGTCTTATACAAAGGATGGATATACTTGAAACCAAATAGGTCTGTCTTAGACGAGGTACCTCATTCTTGAAAGTAGACATCATTATCATCGTCAATGTCATTGTCAAACAAATGCATAACACATAAATGAAATTAGTATCACTATTGACATGTTGAGTCAAGTTGATCTTATTATATTTTGATATATGCAAGTCATGTTCCTATGCATCTCTGGGATATCCACAAGTGAATAGAAATGTTGGGATGGTTCATGGTTTTCTTTTTCTTTTTATGTTGTTTGTGGGTGTTTGCCATGAAGTCTAACAAAGGCATTTTGGGTGTATGTGATAGGCAGGACAACATATGAGCAATGTATCTAATACAAGAAATATTGCAAAGGACAACCCTGGTGGTGGCCACTACACATACCTTAACTCTTAATGCCCATCCATAGATGGATTGGTCAATATTCCTTGTCTATTCAAAGTGTCTGTCAAAATGCAAAGGGATAATCCTACCTTGATCTTTCATATCTTGGTGGGAAAACACATGTTTTTCTAAAAACAAATCCTCAATGATGAAAAACATAATTGCTCAATTTAGTTGGAATGAAAAGTGGTTAATAAATTCTAGACTTCATTTATGGCTCATTGCCATCCGGTCATGTCATTTGTCTCCTATATATCAAGGCTAACAATTCTCTTTGTCAGTCCTAATAGTCATTATGATATGGTATTATGGCACAACCAAAAATAATTCATCTTTCATCCACAACATGTTAGTAAATGTAGACCATAATTATAGTCATATGTGTCATCATAAGTCCATCTATTACAATGGTTAAATGCATAGGAAACAAAAAATTATATTACATCATATCTACATCAAACATAGTCATTTAGATCACATAAATGCATAAGACAAATACAAAAATATAGCACATGATCTATTAGTAAAGCATCGCATCTAAACATCCATATATGCATCTTATATATCATAGGAAAACATAAAAGCGTGAAATCACATAAGATAGAACAAAAGTCATTATGCATCATCATAGATATAGATCATCATAAGCCTCATAAGTAGGCATCATCTCATAGAAACCATGTGCATTAAAGAAAACACATAAGATATACACTCACCAAAACTACATATCATGTAGATAACTCAAAAATGTGTCATGATACAATGTCATAATGTTTATCTAATATGAGCTTGCAAGCTCACAAAATAAATGCAAAAATATTTCGACAAAACTATCAACTAGTACTGCTTCTACCCTTTGAACTAGTATGCCTAGACACAACAACAGTGGAAGGTCCTTCCTCGACCTAAGCACCAGGTGCACTGGCATATGTTTGTGGTGGCCTCGATGGTTGCATAACTACCCCACTACTCCAAGATCTCTATGACCTCTGGGATGTTGTATGGTTGTTGATCGAGAGAAATCACACTCTCATAATGATCCCTCCAATATTGTATATCTCTGCCTAATCTATACATCTGGTCAATCGCCCCCTGTAGTGTCAAGTCCCACACACTCTCAATAAAAGCCCTCACACCCATCTATGTTTGTCTTCCCCTAGTCTTTATTGTCTGTACCTATGCCTTCATACTACCCTCTCCCTCTCTAATGTGGCTATCTATCCCTCCAAAGCTGCCACCATGCCAATCAAAACGTGTCGCTTTGAATCAGAAGCTACATGCCTACCCTATGTTGCCACTACCCTAGCCTCTGCCTATGCAACCCTCTTGTCTATAGCCTCTAGTCTCTCTTAGAGTGACCTCATCTGCTCCCACAAAGTAGTTATCAAAGTTGTCAAGGCTCTGGTGTCTAGGGTTTGCCACACATTTTGTCCTATGGGTATATCCTGCATGGTCGCCCTACCTCATCAAAACCATCCATGGCCACATCCATCAAGTCTGCATTATCCCCCCTACATATCATGTTCATCTCCCTCATCCTCCTATGATCAGCTGGTCTCATCAATTCTCTCAATGTATGTCTCCTCCTCACTAGAGCCAATCATGTCTACCTCCACCTCCTCCTTCATCAAGTCCTCTCCTCCCACAACCTCTCTCTAACATCCTTTCCTCTGATGTCCATACCCTCACCTCCTCCACCCACTAGTGCGATCATTGGGGCACCTGTTGCCACTCTCCTTCTCCCCTACCAACTCCTTCGTTATCTCCATCGTCTCCCTCTCCAATCTAGTTATTTTTCCCTCCAAAACTACCACGTCCCAGTCAAAAAGTATTGCTCTAAATCATAAGTTGTAAGCCTACCCTCCACTCCCACTACCCTAGCCTCTACATGTACAACCCTCTTGTCTACGACCTCTAGTCTCTCTTGCAAAGACCTCATCTACTCCGACATAGTAGATATCTGAGTTGTCAATGCTCTGGTGTCTAGGGTCTACCACACATCCTGTCCTATGAGTATATCCTGCATGGTCACCTCGCCTCATCAAAATCACCCATGGCCACATCCATCAAGTCTGCACCATCCCCCTCCATATCATGATCATCTCCCTCGACCTCCTCTGATGAGCTGGTCTCATTAGTGCTCTCAATGTCTATCTCCTCCTCACTAAACCCAATCATGTATACCTCCACCTCCTCCTCCTCCATCAAGTCCTCTCCTCCCATAGCCTCTCCCTCAACATCCTCTGCTTTGATGTCCATACCCTCACCTCCTCCACCCACTAGTGCAACCCCTGGTACGATCACTAGGGCACCTGCTGCCACTCCCACTCCTCCCCTACCATCTCCTCCCTCATCTCCCTCATCTCCCTATCCATCCCTCCATCTCTCCTACCAAGGCATTTACCTCCTTCTCTCCCTCCATCTTTCCTTCATCCTCGTCCTCCATCTCTCCCACCTCTCCCTCCATCTCTCCCTCCTCTACCTCCATCTTTGCCACCTCTTCCACCTCTTTGTCCCTGTTTCCCAAGTCTCTTGTGTGGTTGTTTAACCCTTTTCACCATATTAATAGGCGCAAGAACACCAGGACCTGTATATGGCACTGGCTGGTGTTGTGTCCTCCAAACGTCAAACTCTAGAGTCATACCTATGTCCACCACTTAAGAACCCCAAGTTCATCTCTGAGGTACCAACCCTAAAACTGAGTCACTGTTATTGCAACAAGAATTTAATCTATCCCCATCCTCTAATATCTCTACTACAACAGGCAAAATGTGTAGATAGAGTAGGCACATCCTACCTCTCCCCAAATTGACGAAGAACCCTATCTAGAAGATGTATCTTTATAATTCTCTGAGTCTGGATAGTCCGCCCAATCAAGTATCTATTGGGTCTATAGAAATCCAAATGGTCTGCCTCACCCTCCCAAGCCACACATTCTACATATGATCTCCATTGAAACTCTCTCAAAATCTCAAACTAATGTTGTCAATACCTCGTATGTCCAACTTGTGTCTGCACTACCACCCCATAATAATACACATAGGGTTGTCTTGCTTGTAGTGGTTGTATATCAAAAACTAGGTGACACACTACTATGTGCTCCCATGTCCAAACTAGGAGCAATGTAACCCCACATCCTAAAGAGTGCACATTGTGGTAGGCTTTTTCATGCATTTGAAAATAAAGCATAGCCAATATACAAGGCCCTCAAGCATATACAGTACTCTTCATCCACATACTAGAAACAACCTCGCCCCACCTCATTGGAACCCATGTCCCCTCTATCCATGAACCAAAACTCCAGCCACCAATCCACATAATAAACCAAAATACTCCTTGTAGTCAGTCACCATCTCCCTCCACCTAAACTCATAATGATGGATCCCTAGCTCTGCCTTATCAATATTGAACAACTCACATAAGGCCCTAATCCCAGCAAGTGGTGCATAGATAACCATGTCCCCCCTAATTGGTAACCTCAATATCCTATAGACATTCTCCAATGTCACCATACACTCTCCTGTCAGTAAGTGGAAGGAAGAGGTCTCTAAATGCCACCTCTCACATAGTGTTGTAATAAGCTTCCTTCTTACCCTAATCTGAGGCATCATGGTCACATGCAAAAGTCTCATGCCATCAAGTTGATCCCACTCCTCCCGAGTCAGTTGATGTCTATATCACAAGGTCTCGAGATGATTCTCCCAAGTGATAAGAACTGATTCTCGAATCTTAGTTCAACTAAATGCAAGTGCAAGATCACTCAAAGTACACAAACATGTATGAAAATGCATTTATGCTATAACTATGTTACCATATTTCAAAATGCATTAATTAATTGATAAGGTACCAAATACAAGTCAAATGTGTTGTATGAAATATGCAATTGCATCTAATCATTTCTAAATCATACTACGCAAATGCGTTGAATTAATTATCGACATGCAACTCAATTATAATATATTATATCATGAAAATGTGACTATTCGTTGCACATATGCATCTAATCCTACCTACACTTGTGTCAAAATAAATGGACGTGTGTCGTATCAATCACATATGCACCTCAATTACACAAATTATACCTAGTTGATTGTGTCACATAAGCCACACTTGCGACGAATGTGACACTTAGATGTGGTGCATGCATAATTTTTTTTCCTAGACCTACTTATAGAAAAGCACAAAAATCAAGACAATAAATGAACAAGATGAGGTGTACTTACAGGTGCAGGGGGGCCTCTAGATGTTGATATATCCTAACTCGCTTGCCAATGTGAACACCATCCTTGTAGCCTAACATCACTCCTCAAATTGCTCAGAGACCTCTTCTTCTTCACTGGTTGTTTCAAAGTTTAAGAATGCAAATGAACCTAGAAAATGAATTGTAGGACCTATTTATACCCTCCCTAACCCTCCTCAAGTGGGGTGCACACTCCCCTTTTGAATTGATCATGTGGCCTTTATCTTCCATGACCCATAACTTTTGCTACACGCCTCCTTTTTCTGATCTGTCAATTGCATTATGATCCTGGTTACTTTTTTGATAAATTAAGCTATTGCTCATATTTTTCACTCAATTTTTTGAGGGGGCATCATATAAACTAGTCGCTATCGCAATCTTGCTGGGCATACAAGTGCATAATTTGTTTTAATTATTCTTTGAAACAACACTAGAAAATGCATTGTCTCAAAGAGGGGCAAAATTTAGACACTAAAAATTGTCTTGTCACTTGTGCGTGACAATTTTTCTAATTTTTATTTTTAATTGACTAAATAATATGTATTATTTAATTAATTTATATCATTCTTTTTTATTCAAATTTCAATTTTTTTATTTCCCTCCTATTCCAACAATTGAGTGATTTTAATTATCTAATTATTTAGTTTCTAATTAATATTATTTAGAGATTCCCTAATTATTCTTCCAAAATTTAATTAAATAGTTATTATTCAATAAATCTCTTATCTCTAATTTAATTAAATAATCGTATTATTTAACTAAAATATTCTTCATTGTTATTATCGCCACAATTAAGTGATAATTTCAATTACTTGACTACATCTTCTAAAATTAAATAAACCATCAATTTTTTTAATTTTCCATTTCTCCAAGGCAAACTAATTCTTCCAAAAATAAATAAATTTAAATAGTTAATTTATTCCTCACATGTAAAATTAAATAAATTTTTGAATTTATTTAATGCTAATTATTCTTGTAGTTCCACCTCCATGACTAATACTAACTTTCAGTCTGACTAATTAATCTACTTTGTCTTTTGTTCAATCAATTTTCCTGACTAATCAATCAAACCAGTTTCCTCTCCATTCAATTCAGTTCATTGTCCAATCTATCAAGTTTACTTCCAATCAAATGAGTTAATTATCCAATCTATTCTATTATGCAACCCCTTAACTTCCAATTAGTCTCACTTCTCTAATCAATAAAATTACTCATCTATTTAATCAAGCCTAGACATTTGATCAATCAATTCTAGTTATCTCTCTAATCACAAAAACCTTGATTGAAGCCCGAAATTATTTATAATGGGACTTAATTCTCATAATTTGACAATCACAGTCTTGAATTCCCATGTTGTCATAATTGAGCAATTATGAGAGCCCATATTTGCATTGAGAATGAGAGGGGCAAGGGAGGATTTTGGTTTGTTTGCATTTGAATTGATTTGATTTTATTGTTATTGGTTTGCATTCAATCATTTATCTCTCTTGATGTTAGGAGTATTGTTTGTAGCAATCTAGATCTTTGTGGTTGGATCTGACTTGATTGTTGCAAGTTTTCGGATATTTTACCCCTATCATACTAACATATGGACATGAGATGCTATCCCTCGTGGATGGTTTTTCAAGATACAATCAAATTAAGATGACACTTGAGGATTAACACAAACCTACATTCACTTGTCCTTGGCGACCTTTTGTTGGAATGTCGTACATTTTTTCTTAAAGAATGTTAGTGCAACCTATTAGTGTGCAATGACTACCATCTTTAATGATATGATACATACCTATATGGAAGATTGTGGATCGCCTACTTGGAAGATTATTTACCCAAGGTGGACACTTGGAAATCGTAGATAAGATCTTCACAAGAATAGATAAATATAAAGTGAGACTGAATCTGAAGAAATGTGTCTTTGGGGTGACCTCAAGGAAGCTCTTAGGATACATGGTTTCTCATGAGGGAATTGTAGCTGACCCTAAAAGGATAAAAGCTTTATTTGAGATGTCAACTCGCAAGAATATCAGTCAATTAAGATCTTTGAAAGGAAAATTACAATCTATCTGTTGATTCATAGTGCAACTAGGAGACAAATGTCAACCTTTTCAACACCTATTGCATAAGAATATTCCTTTCAAATGGGATGACAAATGTGAGAAATCTTTTTAGAAAATAAAATAATATCTAATTCATCACCACCGTTGATGTCCCCTCAAGGTTACAAACCTTTTCTTCTTTATATTTTAGCAACTATTTTAGCATTCAGTGCACTTTTAACACAACATGACTTAGAAGGAAAAGAAAGAGCTATCTATTACATCAGTCATACCCTAGTAGGATATGAGCTCAATTATACAAGTATTGAATGAGTGTGTCTTGTCATAGTCTTTTCTTTACAAAATTATGACATTACATGCTTACTCATAAAATAAAGCTCATTACAAAGATTGATCTCCTCAAGTACCTTTTAAACAAAGTAGCTCCTATGGGATGACTAGCTAAATGGGTCATGATGCTTAGTGAAATTGACATTGAGTATGTTGAATGAAAATCTATTAAGGGACTACCAACAGCGGACGAGCTCATAGATGCACCTAGGATTAATGATTATCCCCTTATGACAGAGCTCCCTAGAAAATCAGTCTTCACTATAGAACCTACACAAATCTGAACTTTGTATTTTGATGGCTCTTAGACAAAGTGGTTCTAGTGTTGGTGTCCTCTTTGTCACACCACAAGGAAATTGCATTCCTAAGGCATACAAGTCAAGTTTCTAGTGTACCAATACTATAGAAAAATACAAAGAACTTATCACTAGACTTTGTATGGTTATACAATGAAAGATCTTAGGGCTCCATGACTTCGAGGATTGTTGGTTGGTATTCAAACAAGTTAATGATGAGCACAAGAAAAAGGATGAAGATTTGTTTCCTTATAAGAGAATTGTGGTCAACACTACCTTATGATAGGCACATTGGGGTATATAAAGGGCACATTCTAGTGGTCCTACCACAGCTAAGAAACTCCTACGCACATGATATTGTTGGCCAACTATGGAGAAACATGATTATCAATTTATTAAGAAATGCAAAAGTGTCAAATATGTGGAGACTTGATACACATGCTAGTGCAGGAATTTCAGCCAATTGTTATTCCTTGCCCCTTTTTAATGGGGACGACATTGTGGGCAAGATCCATCTGCCTTCCTATAATGGACACAAATTCATAATCACTCCCACTACGTACTTCATGAAGTGGATCGAAGCCATCCCCCTAACAAATGTTACTGATAAACAAATAGCCACATTCATCCTTAATTGCATCATATGTTTGTACAATGTTCCCTTTTCCATCATCACGAATAATGGGCATCCCTTCAAAATCAAGATGTTATGAACTATGTGAGAAACTCCATATGGAACACTACTTTTCTATACCATATTATCCTCAAGGTAATAACCAAGCTAATGCCTCTAATAAAACTATCTAGAAAATCCTAAAGAAGATGGTCAATGATGTTGGTTGTGACTGACACACCCAACGTAACCCTACCTTGTGGCCCTATCACATGAGTGTTTGCACTCCCATAGGTGTCATATCGTGTTCCCTAATCTATGGATCAAAAGTTATCTTGTCGATTAAGGTCGAGGTACCCTCCTTGCAAGTCTCCATACATGATCTAATTAGCGATAAAGACTACAAAGTCTCTCGCTTGCAAGAGCTAGAATTGTCAGACGAATGTAGATAAAATGATCATGGAGCTTACCAACAACACATGAGTAGAAGTTATAATCATCGAGTGAAGCCATGAACATTTGAGATCCATGATCTTAGAAAGAGAATCCTACAAATCAACAAGATAGAGAGAAAAGGGCAAGTTCAAACCTAATTGGTTTGGTCCATATATTATTGTTGTTGCATATGGGTTGGGAGCATGTCAATTAGTTACCCCAAAGGGTGATGCATTGGAAGATCCAATGAATAGTATTTACCTTTGAAAGGTTTATACTTGAACATTTTAGAGTACCCCCTTTAAAAGTCTTGAAAAAATACAAAAAAGTATAAAAAGTCCTTCAAAAAATTCTAAAAATCATGAAAAGTCCTAAAAAACTACAGAGGCAAAATGTAAAATATTTAAAAAAACATAAAGAGAAATAATTCATCCTAAGATGAAAGCCACTTTGGTAGTACCTAGGTCAAGTACTATGGTGAAAACCAGGTAACCAACACCATGTGTACATACTTTGCTCCTCCCTCCAAAATTTGGTTATGTCATCTCACTTTATTGATCACATCATAATAAACCTTTTAGCATCATCATGGCTTGCAAGTTGTTATGTGTTCCCCTCACATCCATCTCACTTCTCCATTCATAATAAGTTAGTCATATCCCTAATTAGGGCATATCCTCAACTTAGCTGTGGGTTTGCATCCTTGGCACATCATAGTTAGAGGAACCTTACCTTTCTCGTCCTCCTTCATGCTCACAAACCATAATAAAGATATGCATTTCATGGGTTGAGAACATTTTTTTAGACACACAACTTTGGACTTCAACAAATCATAGCATGACAAGACACATGCAAAATAAACATGAAAAATTTCTATTAAAACACCCACATAAACTATGACAAGAAACATATGAACATGAAGCATGGTAGTTAATTGTTCAATTTGTTATTGCTTTATGATTTTATCTTTGGTGCAATGTCTTTTATGTCTCTCCAAGATGTCATTGAATAGAGAACTTGTATGTCTCTAGGATGTCTTTGACTACAAAGGGGAGGACTGGGCAGGGTCATTTGTTTACTATTTGTGGATTTTTATTTAGAAACATGATGACTCGTCTTAGGAAATGATTGTCTAAGACTATTGAGGATGTAGGGCTCTCATGTGAAGTAGAGAATTTCTTAGTATTTGATGTATCTTTTATCCTTACAATTAGTATGTCGAATCATTTGAGTGTAACACATATCCAAATGATTATGTCCTTTTGTCATAATAAGCTTAATGATGATATAGCACTTAAAAAGCACAAGATTCTCATCATCTTCCATATCCGTCTCATCACCTTATATCTCATCTTTGTCACCTTCTTTCTTCCTTTGCGTGTCACATCATTTGTAGCCCTGCAAGTGATTGAGTATAATGACACATCAAAACACTAGGATCATCCTTGAATTAATCTGCTTATTTTGCAAAATCAATAGCATATAAGAACATGTAACATTGCATCTTGCATCACCACATGTCAATAATCACACATGCATTATCATTTAGTCTCATACATAAACCATCATAAGAAATAGAACATGTCATATAGCAACATACACTCATCTCATAGCACAATCATATAGAATCTCAAATGCATACATCCATACATAACATAAGAATAGAACATCATAAACATTATACAGCATACATATAATCTGCATCACATAGCGTCATACAAGACATGCATATAGAATCAAGTACATCCATAATGTCAAATAAAACCATAGATATCCACGAACATATAAAATCCCGTAATAGAATTTGTTAGCCATTTTTCTTGTTGTCTTCAATCCTAAGAGACAACCTAAACTACATATTCAATGCTATCCATAGATTGAAGACAAGAAAACGTAGCGTAACAAGGCCTAAAAGCCTTCTTCACTTCGAACTCCATTACACTCAAAAGGGTATTCCCTTTTTACTGATTTGTGTACATGATAAAAAATGCTTAATAGCAAGCACAAACTTCTAACAGTGGAAAATTCTCAAATTAATATAATGGGTTTTTCTGATTCATCATCCCAACTTGCAATCCCATCATGACTTTGAATATTGTTGAGAATGAAATTATATTAATCCTACTCCTACAACGGAAAAATAAAATGATTTTGGTTTTAATCATTTTTGTTCTTCAAATGTATCCCTTCACACCCTAGATAAGTGCCTACTCTATTTGACAATAGAGCCAAAATACCATAAGATGCATTCAATTTAAATGAATAATTTCAAGACAAGTCGGGGTTAATCCAATAGATTATGCCCTCCATTTATGTAAATCAACATGACATGCATTTCTATCAAATCCACCCCACATTTCAACATTCATAGTTATCGTTTTAAGCCATTTAATTCTTTCATTGAAAGAAAGCAGAAAAATGATATGTGCATATCCATAAAATACATAAATGAACTAGAAACATACTTTATATTCTATTCATATGAAATGTTTCAATACAAGGTGAAGAAAAACCTCTCCATTAGAGAAAGTAGAATGGATTCCAATTAATCTATTTTTTACCCATCACTAAAAACCTACATCATTTTCAAACTTCCTAAATCTCACTTCAATGTTTTCCTCTTCACTTGTCATGACTTCTTTTAGAACCAGTTTTAAATATGTAGGGTTCGCGATTGTCACTTCCACTCAATCTATTGGATGGTATACCACATCCACACCCCTCTTTTGAATGATATTATGCTATGATACCACCTAATCCATAGAGAATTGAATGTTACATGCTTCTAACCACCAAATTGCTAATGATGGTCCAATTTTCAATGGTTTTGCATATTATATTACAAGTAAACCTATGCTTTGTGGGGATGTGTCCCTTGCCTTTTTGCACTCGCACCCATCTCGAGGACAACACAGGAATACGGGGACGGGAAATTGTCATCCCCAGAGGCAATCCTTTTTATGCAAAAAAGGGGACTATCCCCAAAATGACACTTTAAACTGATAAGAAACTTGAGGATGACAATATGTACCGAGGACAACCTAGTCATCCCTCGACCGTCCCCAGGACGAATTGTTGTCCCCGACGACCCAACAAAAAGACGAGCAACAATCATTAAAAAAAAAAAAAAAAATCTATTTTTCTCTGACTGGGCGGCCCACACGTGGGTTGAAAAAGGTATAAAAAATATATCAAACCCTATTTGAAGAGATTAAAAGATCAAAAAGGTTTAAAAACTCCTTTATTTTATGATACTTCCCAACAAGAACTTGAAGTAGCAGAAGCTAGGGAAGAAATTTTTCATTTTAGAGTTGCAAGAGGAGGTTTTGCCATCAAATCTTCTTTATTCCAGGTGAGTTTTTCATTTTCTATTTGTTTATTTCAACTTTGTGGCCATTTTTTTCATTCTCATTTATTTTGCAACACAGAGAGGAGATCAGTGAGAGTGAGGGTAGTAGTGATAGTATGGATGTTGCAATGCAAAAAACTCAAATATCTCAAAGAAAAAGACCTAGTACTAAGGCAACCATAGTGGGTTCTTCAACTAATGTGGATGTAACAAAGGCCACAACCTCTAACCCATTTGAGTGCCCTTTCCAAGCCCTCAAAAAGTTTGCAAAAGACCCATTCAACCCCAAGAAACCTCTCCTACAATTTTCCACAAGAGTAGATAAGGATTAAAAAAAAACTTCAAGGGTAGTAGGGAATGGGAGTTTCATTTGTGCCACAAACATTATTTTGGGAGCTATACTAGAGTCTATTGCCATCTTGATGCAGGAGCATCCTGGGTGTAAGAGCAATCTTGCATCACCCAAAAAAAAAATATTTCTGTTTTTGTATTCAATAAGGGCTATTTTGTGCAGAGCTACTATTTATGGAAAGTTACTATTTTTAGTAATTTTCGTATGTGCTCAGAATGATCTGATTTCTTTCTTGGAGGTTCATTTTGGTCATATAAGTCTGCCAGTAAAGTTTCATTGCCAGATCAAGTGTATATTGGAAGATATTGAAGATTTTCGGTATTGGCAGCAGGGTACAGAAACTTTGAACTCAATTTTGAAGGCTTTAGAGGCCCCGGATGAGGTCGAAAATTTGAGTGATGGGCGCTTGCGCGGGTCAAGCCTGTAGAGCGCTTCGTGGCGTTTCCGAAATGGGGTTATAATAGCCGATCGGGTCAACTGGTGATGACTTATGGTCTTCGGAAGTTGGGCTACCTGAAATGGCGGAAAATAATTTTCTTCAAAATTTTTGTTCGGGTTTCAAAGGTTATCTTGAGCCGACTATGATGTAATAAAATGTAAAATAAAATAATTCTAAGTTTGGTCGGCCTTATTGGCTAAAAATTCTGGAACCTTCCCAGGCGGTGGAAAATTGCCTATATAAGGAAGGCTGTATTATTGTCTTAGGCAGTTCAGAATAGTTCTGGGTAGTAGATCTGGGTAATAGTTCGAGGCTTTGTCCTACAGAATATTGTAAGGGAATGCCCATGTGGCTTTGCATATTGTAATTCTGAAAGTTTGTAATTCCACATTTGTGGAGATAATAAGAAGCCAATTTTCTGTTCTTGCATATTGTTGCTGTTTCTCTATATCTGTTATGTGTTTGTGGTATTAAGGGGAGCATCCTTCATCACATCTTTTTGTGGATAAGTGGTCAAGGGGTCAAAGGTTGCAAAAAAATAACAAGAACAAAAACTTGAGGTAACTAGATTGCACAAGGAGGGGGAAGCATTAAAATAAAGGACTTCAATAGAGAACGTGCAAGCTAGTATGTCTTTGACTAATCCTTCTCATAAGAAAGAAAGTCGCATACCCACTCTCACTTCTACTAAAGGAAATGTAAAGAAGACTAAAAGATATACCAATATTGCTTATTTGTTTAATTTGCAAGCAAAAGAGGTGGTTGAATCATCTACACTATACTATACTATCCCATACTATACTATACTATCACGTGTCAGGTTTCTCATATTTTAAACAAATGTGCAAAGATATATATGCTACTGGTCCCTCACTTGTACCACCTCGAGAAACAAAACTATGCACCACCCTTCTTAATAGAGTACTCAAAAGTGAGCATTTTGATGGAGGATATTAGATAGACATGGTTGAGGTATGGATGCTCCATCATCATGGATGGGTGGACTGATATCAAACATCGGCCACTCATCAATCTTATTGTCACTAGCACAGTCGGCTCTTATTTTCTTAGAGCTATAGACTGTTCAGAGAAAAGGAAGGATGCAACCATCCAATTTTATATTTTGAAAGATACCATAGAAGAGGTTGGACCCGCTAATGTTGTGCAAGTAGTCATTGATTCATCTTGAGTATGTAAGTTAGCTAAATTGATGGTGGAGGGTGCTTATAAGCATGTTTTTTTACCCCATGTGTACATTCATTGAACACCTTTAAAGACATTGGGAAATTTGATTGCATAAAGGCAATGGTGTTTGAGGCTAGAGATGTGCAAATGTTTATTTGCAACCATCACACATCTCTTGCATTGTTGATGACATTTTCCAAGAAGGAATTCTTCAAGCCCATGGAGACTAGATATGTTGGCTACTTTATTTTGTTGGAGAGGATGCTTGAGGTACAGAAGAGCCTACAATCCATGGTGGTCAATGTAGATTGGAGTAGATGGCACAAGTCCAGCATGTCAGAGGGAATAAGTGTGAAGCAAAGAGTTATTGATGATGACTGGTGGTCCACAATGAGGTAAGAAAATTGTTATTGCTGATATAATAAAATTATTTCTGATTTTGACATTTGCCGATTTTTAATATTTAAGAAATAAGAATTTTGAACGTTAAGATGTTTCTAACTTGTAACTTGCTTGCACTTGCAAATACATTTGTTCTTTCATTGAGTCTTATCATGCAAGTCATTAGATATGTTGATACTGACTCTCCTAACCTTGGAGAGATTTATGAGATCTTTGATAACATGCTTGGGTGGATCAAGCAAACTATTCATAGCAGGGGCCCTACTTTGGTGTTTTATGAGGAGCATATTAGGCCCATTGTGACAGGACAATGGAACATTATGAACACCTCGCTTCACATGGCAACCTATGCTCTCAATGCCAAATGGTATGCACTGAGACCTATGAGTCTCAAATTTGAAATCTCAAGTTTTCAATTTAAATTTCAAGTAGATATCTTATGATTATCTTGTCATTTTGATTTAACATTATTTAAAAAATAATATGTTATTTTTTGTGTTCAACTTAGGTGAAGGGGGGCTTCTTTAAGGCCCTTTCAAAAAAGTACAATGAAGATTATGTTATTAAACGTCAACATCGGTGGCTTGCATTTGTCAATCTTCATGGTCCAACCATTGGTAGACTAGAGGTAAGGTCGAATATAGCTACATTAGCTCAAACTGACCCTATTGGATGGTGGATGTGGCATGGTAGGGATGCACCTGAACTGATAATACTTGATGTTCGTCTTCTTTCACAAGTTGTCAGTTACTCTACTACAAAGAAGAATTGGTCCACATATAGCTTCATCCAATTAGTCAACAAGAATAATCTTACCTCTAGACGATCGGAGAAGTTAATCATTGTTCATAGTGCACTTCTACTATAGGATTGACAGAGTATCAGCTTTACATTGGGATGTCAATCCTGAGGATGCTATGGAGGTGGAGGATGACACACCTTGTAATGTCCCTTCTTATCCTCCTTTTATAATTTCCTACAAAATCGACGTTAGTACAAAATATTACACAATATTTACATGACTTGTACTCTACTCTAAGTTAGTAAGGGGGGGGATTTGATTCTTAAGGTTGCCTCTAGGTCGGGCTTCACAAAATTCCTGATTCTTGGCTTGAGGGATATAAGATCCACTCTAAGCAATCGAGCTATCAACACGTCATCCCATAGAGAATTGTCCATAAAAATATCTTGGAAGCAATAAATGTTATTCAAGCCTACGCATATGCATATGACTAGCATCAGTATATACTGCCTACGTGAGATTATAACAATCTCGAGTCTAGAGAAACTATAACAATTTCCTCTAGCCCCCTCCAGATATGGGGATCCATCTCTAATGAATATAATATTTATTTTATATGGAATCTATATCATCATCTATGGTGAACATAAAAATGTACAAACCTTAATGTTGATTATATAATCGTTATTTTTAGATTTACTCGTAAAAGAAATTCAGAATTACTCAAGAAAGCATTGATTAAGAATTTTCATAATATATATATATGACATACCACTATGTTGAATTTTCACTGAAAGTCTTTTATCTTTTACTCTCCTTTGTTTTCCGTATATTCTTTTTTCCACCCTTAAGTTCCTCCTATGTTTCCTCTTTTATTTTCTCCTTCATTTTCTCCTATACTATTTTCTCCCAAATTTTCCATATTATTTCTTCGTGTTTTTTCCTTTTTCCTCGTAATTGTTTTCTTATACCTTTTTTTTTTTACAAAAGTCACGTAGTTTGAATTATATTAAGTTATTTTGTTTATTTATATTTACTACATGAATAATATGTTATAAATAATAATAGATTATAATTATAGTGTGATTACTTATTTTTTATTTATTATATTTAATAATTTATTAACATTATTATATTGATTCAATCAATATATTATATTATATTATATTTATATATCATATATTTATTATTATTATTTTAATAATATTTTATATTAATAATATATTAGTATGCTTATATATTATTTTATTAAAAAATTATTATTATTTTATAAAATATTAATTTCTATTTCAAAATGGGGACATCACACACCTCCAAGATTGCTTCTTAGACCTACCATGTGTTGTTTATGGATAGCCCTATTTTTGCAGATACATTATTGGTTTTGATTATTATGGGTAGTTAATTATGGAGTTGCACTTCTATGTTATTGTTTACTATTTAATATTTTAGTTATAGACTTGTAATAGCATGTTTATTGTTTACATTGTCAATCCCAAGAATTCTATGCAGGGGGAGGATGACACACCTTCAGGATTGCTTGGGGTTCCATTCGATAAGAAAAATCATCCTACTAGTGACTCAGAGGATGACTTTGATTTGGATCTAGATTCCTAGACCTACCATGTGTTTGTTATGGACAATTGCATATTTGCAAAAACATTATTGTTTTTTATTATTATAGACAATTGATTATGGAGTTGGACTTCTATGTTATTGTTTATTGTTTAGTATTTTAGTTATAGACTTGTAATAGTATGTCTATTGTTTACATTTCAATATTTTATGTCATTTCATGTATGAAACTTGGAGCCTTTGGGGCATTCATGCTATATGTACGCCAAATTTTTACAATGAAAAGTGAATGGTTTACCAATGTTATGATATGTGTATATGAAATCTATCTGTATATAAACATTTCCCTATTTTTTCAATAGCCATCTCCTATCATCCCCTAAAAATTGGCCCTGAACCATACCCATACCGGAAACACGTCCCCATCCCGGAAACTCCGTGGAACATAAGAGTAAACCATTTTAATATAAGTAAATGTTTTAAGTGCCATTTGCCAACAGATTAGTTATACATAGCTAAAAGAAGAGAATAATTACATTCAGAAGAATTGGAAAAATTATAGGCTATCTCTGGACCAGCTGTAGACAGCTCCCAAGGATGTGACTGTTAGAGCTGATGGCAATCATAATAAAAAAAGAATAATCATGCAAACTGGTGCTAGAATCTCGTGGCCCAGCTGGTTTGTGCAAAGTAAAAATATTAATGATTCAAACATGTCCACCACAAAAAAAAAAGTTTAAGTGTTTATGAGACAATATTTTTTTAAAACGAATAAAATACTACATAAAACAAATCTAATTAGAAAATGAGAAACTTGGTACTAAAAATGAGAAGACATCAATCACATGATCTTCCATGATCCTCAACGGGTTTTTTTTCAATATTTTAACTAGGCAATCAATACATAACGGATATATTTACACACAACACAAAACCATGGTACATAGTGATGAAAAGAACATCAATAAGTTTGAACATTAGATAATAAACCTTCTTGTCACCCTGTAATTTTTTGTTTGAGCTCCTGAATTGTAGCTGCTAGTTCCTCTCTGCTCTCCTGTAGAGCACAAATAAGTATATCATATTCCATCCTTCCAAAAATATCTTATATGCATTAAGTATATCAGCTAGGGAGCATTCACCTTAAAAAGTAGATAACGGTACACAAACCAAACTGTGTAGCCAAATCCGACAAACTCCATAGCTTTTGGGAACTGTAATAGAAATTCAAATGGAACGTAACCATAATCAATTTAATTTCTGAAATTTTTATTTCTTTGGTTACTGTAATTCTTAGCTTTTCATATGTACCCCTGAACTGCAATCATCTACTCTCATTACAGCAATCAAAATGTACAGTATGTTATGGAAAACAACAAAACGTTTGTAGCTATGTACCAAAGGAACGGATTCGATTGCTGCAACAACAGCTGATGTGACCAATAAAGCCACCACAGCAGCACTTCCGTATATTAATACTGTTGGCTTGTCCTCAATTGAATCAAACTACAAGAAACAGCAAAAGAAAAGTTGATTCCACATTTGTCATTGACTCATTACAAGTCTATAAACCTAGCAGAAAATCAAGTTATAATGGGGAAGAAGGTACAAATAATTAATGTACCATCGAACCAAAGAGGAAAAATTACTGTTTCTGCTAAATCAATATTATTTTTGCAGTTTTTAAACTGAAAAGCGTCTTTAAGTAGAATTGATCAAGGAGTGCAGGAAAGTTATTTGAATTTACAAGATGGACAAAGCAAAATCTCTAGAAGAAGTTGATCCAAACCTTTCTTTTTAAGTCGCTAAATGTGTTATCAAACTGCTCAGTTACATCAGATGAATTTTCTTCTGTTATTTCTCCTTCAGAAAAAACCTCAAACTGTTTTGATACATTTGATGAATTTTCTTCAGGTGATTCCGCTCTTACAGGCAATTCTTCAAGCTTGTTTGGTACATCAGTCGAAGTTTCTTTTGATGTTGCTGCTCTGGCAACCAAATAAGCAAACCCTGAAAACACTACCAGAACATAAAGTTCTCTCCAAAATAAATTGAGTCCTAAGCATATTTATTTTAGTAACTTGAAGAAAACATTATCCTAATCTATCTTTCCAACATTTCGTTACATATAAAGACATGATAAATAAGCATGCTTTGCTTGCGTAACTTCAAATTAGGATATCTGAGCAAAGAAAACGGGCAACAAATGTAAATAGGAAAAGCATTCCCTGTATGGAAATTTCTTAAATTTGTCATTTAAAATACATGGAATTTCTGCTCGTCACATAAGAGGATCAAGAGAGCTGAGCTAAAGAAAAGAAGACCTACATTCTATGCATTTTTATTAAAGCTGATGGCATGTTTTGAAGAAACGAATCTTTTCATCAAAACCCTGATGAAATGTCCACCCCTGATTTTTTAAAAAAAATTGTTCTTGCTGATGTAAAGTTAGCATACAATGTCTTGCCAATTTAGAGGATTTGCAAGCAATATTCCAATATGATTGTTTCTCAAACATTCAGAACTAACATGCATTTGTGATAAGCAACTTGAACATCAAACAAGAAATAATAATACTGCTGTTCATAAAATCTGATTTTCTTTGTCATTTAACATTGCAATATAAACAAGTAAATACAGTGACAAGTCAATATAAGCATAAAATACCTACAAAAAGTTAAATATATTCACCGTCATAGGACTGATACATATTCAAGATCACCTTCAAAGGCTCTCGCAAGCAGCTGCAGGTCTGCCATGAAGTTTCCAACTTATCACCAAACTTAAACACAATGATCAAGGCTTAAATTACTCAGAAATGTATTACAGTAGGTCTGGAACAGCAAGCTGGAAGTAATGAATACACGGGCAATTCATCTAAGAACACGCTGTTAGAATGTGAAGTTGATGCTATTATTGCTGTTGTCATCAATGGTTGCCATTGATGTCAACAATCCGATGCATAGGAGTTAAGATGTGGTTTGGATATTTTGGTTATCGGTATTAGTGTGCACCAGATGATGTACTTTAAATATTTACTCCTATCCATGTCGGAGCTGGTTCTATTCAGTGTGCAACATATTGTGGAGCGTTTGTTTTGGTTTGGTCCTACCTTGGACATATTCGTTGTGCTTTGGTCGATGCATTTGAATTGTACTTTATAGATCCTATTCATTGGTACCGAAGATCTCGGTGATGGTGTAGCATGTTGTATGTGCGAGGCATGTTGATTTGAGTGAGGTGGTCCACATTTCGTTCCTTACCACCGTGGGAATGCTTTTGTGTGACCTATTTTAGAATGAATTAGGCCGACCTTGTTGTTGACATAAGTTAGTATAAGAGAGCGATGAACTCATTTGTTGGAGTGGGCTTGTATGCGAGTAATATGTGAAGCGAATGCGAATCTGACAAGGGAAGATTTGTATGTTGATGTATGTGCGAGTTGATGCAATCGGTAGTAGACTGTGTAAGATTTGAAGAAAAACAAATCTATTAAGCCCAAGAAACCTGCATGCAAAAAACCTGTCACAAGGAAGAAATCTGTAGGAAACAAACAAGGGTTTTACTCTGACAATATGAAAGTTTATTATTATCAGTCAAAAGAATGAATAAAAATATACAATGGATCAATCCTTATAGAAGGAGATCAAAAAACCTAATAGGTAAATAGGCATTTAATAATTAAATTTAATTATTAAATGACTAATGCAATTGCATAAAGTGAAATCTTAAGAGGTAGTAAAGTTAATTTAATCAATGTAATTAAATTAATTCTTTACTCTAACAGATTGTTATATTATTTATGTATTGCAGAGCATCGGTGACAGTGACTTCACTGGTTGGTTCTTTTATTTCTTATATTCTAGCAGTGAGCCTATTTGTACTGGCAGTGAACCAATTTGCAATGACAGTTCACCTTTCTTATTCCTGGGTAGTTAGCCCAACCGACAGTGAGCCAAGTGGCAACGAGCCCTTGTAAAAATCAGCTTAACCGATGTTCATTTCTGAGAATTAGCTTCTCCGTGGTTTTTCCCAATTTGGGTTTCCACGTAAATTATGGTGTTCATTGTGTTGATGGTTTTGTGCTTTCATGTTAATAGCTGTTATAAGTTTTTGATTGGTTTAAGTACTTACCAGTTCAGTAAAATTTAAAAAATTGTTTGTAAATAACTAATTCACCCTCCCTCTCAGTTATTTGGCATGTTCAACAATTGGTATCAGAGCTTAGTTCCTCGGTGAAGAGCTTAACCGCTTGAGGCAGATCCAATGGCACATAAACTGAACATTCTTATGTTTGATGGATCCAACTATAGTTCATTGAAAGAATAGATGAGAGGATATATGATTTCAATTAGTTACACTACCTAGAAGCATGTGGCGAAGAAGTATGTTGTTCCTCATAATGGCCTCAATACACAAGATGAAATCATAGCCTATGAGAATGAGAAAGCAAGGTGTGCAACCTTTAGTGCTTTATTAAAGATTGAGTTAGCTAAGGTTATTTCATTGAAGTCTACTTATGAAGTTTGGGAAAAGTTAAATAAAATTATGGAGGCAATAACATAGTTAAGTTATCCAAGAAGTTAACAGCTAAGCCACATTATGAGAATCTAAGAAAGGAAGAAGGTGAAGGCATTAGAAGCTACTTTCAAAGGGTTGACAATGTAGTGAATGAAGTCAAGAATCAAGGAGGCAATATCATAGATGAAGATGTTATGGAAAATATTTTGATGTCCCTACCGGATAGCTACAGTGACAAGATTTCAGCGATTGAAGAAGTTTACGATCCACAAAAGTTTACCAAAGAACAGTTGTTTGGTACCTTGACTCCATTTGAATTGAGGAAATTCGAAACTAAGAAGGGCATATTTGAGACAACATTTAAAGCCACAAAGATCTAAATGGTGATGAAGATTTAGATGAGATGGAAGTGAACTTTGCAAGGGAGTTGAAGAAAGGTACTAGCAAATACAAAGGTATGTTACCCCTTAAATGTTTTATATAGGGAACGATTGGTCATTTGGCTACTAGGTTTCCAAAGAAAGGTCCTAGGCAGAAATTTATGAAGTTCAATAAGAAAGTTTACTATGTTAATGAAGATGCTAGAATTTCACATGACGAGTCAGAAACGAAGGATTGTCTATTTTATGTTGAAGAGGAAAAACCTAGATTTGACATTTCTAACATTTGCCCGGATATTGAAAATAATTTTGAGACTACTTTGTATGTTAGAAGGAACAAGAATAAATGGTTAATTGATAGTGGTTGTTCAAATCATATAACTGGGGATAAAAGTAAATTTGTAACACTTGAGAAATATGATGATGGTCCTGTTAGATTTGGTGATGATAAAGTAGCATATATTGTTGGTAGAGTTTCTATTACTTTCGATGGGAAGCATAACATTGACAAGGTTAATTATGTGAAGGGTTTGTGTCATAATCTTTTGAGTGTTGGACAGATGTGTGAGAATGGTTGTGATGTTGTGTTCAAGGATGAAGGATGTGAGATTCGGAAGAGATTTGGAACAATGATTGCAGTTGGCAAGAGGACAAGAAGGAACATGTACAAACTTGAAGGAGCTACACAAGGATATTTACTACCCCGGACTGATGACAGTTGGCTTTGGCATCGGAGGATGTACCGCATCAACTTTGACAATTTGGTAAGAACTAGTTCCTCGTGTGCAATTAGAGACTTACATAGATTGTATAAACCAGACTATTATTTGTAAAAGATGTCAAGAAACAAAGAAGAGAATCATTCAGGGCAAAAAATTATTCATCTACCAGTTTACTGGATCTAATGCACACTGACCTATGTGGTCCTACCAAAACAAGGAGTTTACAAAGTGACATATTTCATACTTTTCATTGATGATTATTCAAGATTATCTTGGGTAGCATTTCTACGAGAAAAATCAAAAGCATTTGAGATGTTCAAGATTTTTAAAGCAAGAGTTGAGAATGAATGTGGTAGGAAGATTAAATGTTTGAGATCAGATAGAGGAGAATTTACTTCTGATGAATTTGACATTTTTTGTGAGAAACGTGGTATCAAGAGATAGTTTTCAGTGGCTAGAACACCACATTAAAATGGTGTAGTGGAAAGGATGAATCAGACAATACAGGAAGCAGCAAGGACAATGAAGGAAGCAAGCTTACCGGAAGTTTACTAGAGAGAAGTTGTACATATAGTTGTGTACACTCTTAACAGAGTTCTTTACTGGAATAAGTATGGCAAGACATCATATGAGCTATGGCATGGAAGAGCACCTACGATGAAGTATTTAGAGATTTTTGGAAGCATATGCTACATTAGAAGAGATGAGGACAATCTTGGCAAGTTTGACAATAGAGCAAATGAAGGTATATTTATGGGATATTCTACAAAGAGCAAAGTGTACCGGTATTACAACAAGAGACTAAATAAGATTGTTGAAAGTGCGAATGTGAAGGTTGATGAAGATTTTTAGAGAACTCCTAAGAAACACATTGAATATGAATTTGATACAGAAGACAGAGGAAAGGATGACAAGAAAGATGAGGAAGAGACAAGGCAAGCTCCAACATCTACAACTAAGACACCAAGTTATGTACAGAGAAATCATTCTAAGAATCAAATTATTGGTGATAAGAATAGAGGAGTTGTTACTAGAAGTAGAGCAGCACAAGAGCAATTTTTGTTATGTTTACTTTTGAAAATTGAGCCTAAAAATGTGGAAGAAGCATGTAATGATCAAAATTGGGTAAGAGAAATGAAGGAAGAACTTGATCAGATAGAGAAGAATCAAACTTGGGAGCTTGTGCCCAGACCGGTTGACAAGAATGTGATTGGTACAAAATGGGTTTTTCGGAATAAGTTGGATGAAATGGAAAGGTAATAAGGAACAAGGCAAGATTGGTTTGCAAGGGTTATACGCATATTGAAAGTATAGATTTTGATGAGACTTATGCCCCTATTGCCTAGATGGAAGCGATATGGACATTTCTTGCATTTGCAGCGTTCAAAGATTTCAAGGTTTATCAAATGGATGTTAAGTCAACATTCTTGAATGGAGAACTGAAGGAAGAAGTTTACATCAAACAACCACAAGGTTTCAAGTCCAGGAAGGATCCAAATGTTGTGTGAAGATTAAAGAAGCCATTGTATGGATCGAAATAGGCACCGAGGGCCTAGTATGGCAAATTGGACAAAGATTTCAAAAAGGATCAGTTGACAACAATTTGTATTACAGGATTTATTCAAATCAGATTTTGATTGTTGTAGTCTATGTTGATAACCTAATTTTTGGAGGAAAAAATGATTTGTACAGAAAATTTGCACAAGCGATATAAAAGGAATTTGAGATGTCTATGATTGGTGAGTTGAATTTCTTTCATGGATTGCAGGTAAATCAGAACAGTAAAGGAATTTTCATTTCTCAGTCCAAGTATGTCAAAGATTTGTAGAAGTTTGGTTTGGAGAATTCTAAAACGGTATGTACTCTTATTGTTACCGGATGTAAGTTGACTAAGGTAGATGATTCACTGAAGGCTGATGCAAGTAAGTACAGATCAATGATTGGAGGAATATTATATCTAACTGCTACTAGGCTAGATATTATGTATACAATATGTTAGGCAACTAGATATCAACAAGAACCAAAAGAGTCATATTATGGCAGGAAAGAGGATTTTTCAAATATTTGAAAGGTACAAAGGAGTTTGGATTATGGTATCCAAAAAGTTCAGATTTCACGTTGACAACTTACACTAATGTAGATTGAGCTAGTTGTCTATATAATCGGAGAAGTACTAGTGGTGGAGCTTATTTTCTTGGCTCCCAGTTGGTTGCTTGGTCAAGCAAGAAGCAAGATTTTGTAACATTATCTATTGTTGAATCAAAATACACTACAACATCCTCATGTTGTACTCGGGTATTATGGATGAAATAGACTTTGAAGGATATATGGATAACTTTTGATGAGCCAATTTCAATTGTGTGATAACACTAGTACTATAAATATTTCAAAGAATCTAGTCCAGCATTCTAGGACAAAACATATATCTATCAGGTATCATTTCTTGCGAGAGAAGGTATTAGACAAGGAAGTCAAGCTTGAGTATGTGCCTACAACGGAGCAGATATTTTTACAAAACCATTGCGCAAAAATACTTTTGAGTATCTCAGGGGGAAGCTAGGTGTTATGCCGCTTCCTAGTGTTCAATAATGCACTTATGTGTGCATTGGTCCAGTGAATTGCATGCTTATTCTTCTCTGGACCAATGCTTGGCGACTTCCTCTCAAGGGGAGAAGAGTGAGTCAGTAAGGGGGAGTTTGGCCCTTTGTCATTGTTGTCAAAGGGGGAGAAGAGAGAAGAAGAACAAAGAACTTTGATACTAATATCTTTTGATAGTAAGGTGATTGCTTTGTTATTGATGAATGTTGTCATCAATAACAAAGGAGAGGATTGTTAGAATGTGAAGTTGATGCTATTATTGTTGTTGTCATTAATAGTTGTCATTGATGTCAACTTATCTGATACATAGGAGTTTAGATGTGGTTTGGCTATTTTGGTTATCAATATTACTGTGCAAGGGATGTACTTTAAATACTTACTCTTATTTGCATTAGTGTTGATTATATTCCGTGTGCAACATATTGTGGAGCGTTTGTTTTGGTTTGGTCCTATCTTGGACGTGTTTGTTGTGCTTCAGTCGATGCATTTGAATTGTAACATATAGATCCTATTCGTTGGTACCGAAGATCTTGATGATGGTGTAGCATGTTGTTATGTACGAGGCATGTTGATTTGAGCAAGGTGGTCCACATTTCATTCCTTACCACCATAGGAATGCTTTGGTGTGACCTATTTCAAATTAAATTAGGCCGACCTTGTTGTTGGCATGAGTTAGTATAAGAGAGTGATGAACTCATTTGTTGAAGCGGGCTTCTATGCGAGTAATATGTGAAGTGAATGTGAATTTGACAAGGGAAGATATGTATGTTAATGTATGTGCGAGTTGATGAAATCGATAGCATAATGTTATATCATTTATGTATTGCAGAGTATCGGTGACAATGACTTCAGTGGTGGATTCTTCTTTCATTTCTTATATTCTAGCAGTGAGTCTATTTGTACTCGTTGTAAGCCTATTTGTATTGGCAGTTAGCCTTTCTTATTTCTAGATAGTTAGCCCAACCAACAGTGAGCCCTTGTAAAAATCACCATAACGTGTTTTTTCCCAATTTGGGTTTCCACGTAAATTCTGGTGTTCATTGTGTTGATGGTTTTGTGCTTTCACGTTTATATCTGTTATAAGTTTTTGATTGGTTTAAGTACTTACCAGTTCAAAAAGTTTAAGAAATTGTTTGTAAATAACTAATTCACCCCCCCCCCCCTCAGTTATTTGGCATGTTCAACACACAAACCAACCACTACTTCCCAAATCAGTCCCAAACAACTGCACCAACTCTCACCAATTTAAATGCCTCAATTGCAAGCCAAATACGAACCGAAAAAATGCAGATTTAATTCACTAAACCCCATGTGCCAATACAAGGAAGGTGTATAGCACTCAAGAAGGGTGATCTGATCTAATAATTCAGTCCTCTACAAGATAAGGAAGTCCAATGAGAAGTCCAATGGATCAACACCCAAAATACTATTAAATTTATCCAATGAGATATGAGCATGAATCGGTTTCCTTCATATCTAAAATTAATGTCCAATAGATCAACACCCAAAATACTATTAAATTTATCCAATGAGATATGAGCATGAAACGGTTTCCTTTATATCTAAAATTAATGCCCACCACACTGTAAAAAGCATTAAACCCCTACCAAAATTGAACAGCATTATCAAGAGGGATAAAACTCACCAAAACAAGTGAACCCACATCAAAACGCCTTGAAAACCCTTGTGATCATCAAACCAAATTCACCCACTGTAACCCAAAATCTCTAAAAACTCGAACTATAGAACACAACTGGCTAGGGTGAATCTTTCATCACCGAAACTAGGGTGACTCTAATGAGGGATTTTGACCCCAGTTATCTTTAGAAGAACTCCAAGTTCATTCCAACAGCATTTGTGTATCTTCACAATACTCGGTATATCCAAAATGAAGGCAAAACTCCAATATAGAGAAACTTGAGAAATTAGAGTAACACAGAGGTAATAAAATAATATTATTTTGCCCTTTAATTTTTTTTTTCCTCACCCTAAGTGGATGTCCACTTTGCTTAAAAAAATTGCTTTAAATCTTTTGATTTTCTCCCTCAAATCCCACATCCACTTTTGCCTTTTAATTTTCAATTAAAGACATCTTTAAATTGTCACTGGCTAGGCATGGCCGAGGGGTCTTTGAACACTTTATTTTACTTAAACCATAAAGTCACTTAAGAAAATATTTAGGTGAAATAATAAATATTATTCCCAGCCTTGGGAAATCACCAACTCTTGACACTGAAGAATCTGCACTTCAAAGCTAAGGAAAGTCTAAGACTAAGACCAGTTACCCAGACAACACTAACTATAAATAAAAATGTTCCCAAAGTCCAAAAACTGAAAATGTTGCATGTTGAAGCTAAGAGGAGAGTAAAGCTATGACCAGTTGCCAAAACTAGGAGTTACTAAAAATAGTAAGTCGGCCAAAACTCCTAATTGACCTAATCGGTGTCCAAAGTAACTAAAATAGTAAGTACAGACAAGTCTGAAATTGCTCTAGCAAATGTCATTCATCTCCAATAATCCATCTGAACACACAAGCAACAACAAAATACTCCTCTGATCATGCAAACACGAACCCAAAAAGACAACACCAACTACACTACAAGAGAATCTAAAAATGGAGACATTAAACTTGAGTGGTAGGTCGGAAAACAAAGCAATAAAAGGGTTTTAAGATAGTTTTGTGAACAAAGATTTTGTCAGTTGATCGAAATGAAAATGAGACGTAGTCCACGTAAGTAGCCACTGCTGGTAAGATATAGTTAAAGTCTGACTTGCATTTGCAATTTCCTTGCAATTAAAAAATAAACATAGAGAAGAAATTTTATAGTTGTCACCTTCTTAAAATTGGCCATCTGTATCATTAGGAGCTTCCTAAAACTATAGGTTATGTACCACTATCATACAGTCATGTGCAAAGGGAAAAATTGTTTCATACATTTCTAAATATAAGATCTCCACTCGAAAGATGTACAATATTCTCCTAACATTATCTCCAGTATTATCCTCCTGACATCACATTGTATGGCTTAGATTTGTAATGTGTAACAAAAAATAAACACAAAAGGCTTACCATATTTTAACAGATTGGCATACCTACAAAATAAAATATTTTTGATCATCTTACATCTTATACATGTCTTCTTTGTCAATGTGTCTAGGATAGTGAACCGCAAAAATGATCTTCAATGTTGGGCATATGGGTATGAAAGGAGATTGTATGAATTGATTTGGTATCGAACTGCTTGACTCTTTGATAAATACAGTGCATCAATGCATAAAAAAGAATCATCATTCCAGTGTTTGCCAAGAACATGCCCCCAACCTTTCTTCCATTTTCTAAATGGGGGAAAACTTTTGGGGGTGGGGGCAGGACATCCATACCCCATCTCCTTTTTTTCTGAAAATTTGAGGGTTAGAGGGGCATCCCCTCACTATGGGGGCAATCTCCTGGGAACATCCCTTAAAGGGGGATGCCAAGGACATCATGCTGTCCCTTGCAAATTTTATAACCACTTTTGTACAATTTTAAATACCTTAAATTCGTGATAATAATAGTATTGTGCAGCATTTCAGCTACTAAAATGTGTATGATTATTTTCCAAATTATCCAAGTCAATTACTTTCTTTTTTTGGTAACTGGCTATGGATTACTACACCCACATCAGTAATATGACATTATGTTTTTCTTTTCATAGAATAACTACCATAATATTTCAGCAAACTGCTACTGTTGGACCTCAGGATGCTGCAAAGTAAAATAGAAATTACCCTTCTATTTGGCAAGGTAGATTTTGTAAGAGTTGGTATCAAATGTTCTATACCATGCAACATTTGGCTACACATATAGCCCCCAAAGATTTCAAAGCTTCAATGAAGGTATGAGAGATACCAAATCTAAGAATAATTCTATTCCATCAAAGAACACAAATGCACAATGTCTACATTGTAATGTCCCCTTCCTAAGCAGTTTAGCATGGTGGATCATTAGCCTATCCAATGGGATTCCCATAGGCTAATGAATTAGGGTTAGCAAATTTTGGAGACAGTTTATCCAGGAAGATGGCAATATCAGATGTGTGTTTGAGCTCCAGCAGTTATGATGTTTATAATTCCCTTTTCTAAAGTAATTTTGTTTTAGTTCTCCAATATTTACTATTTTTAGTGAGTCAGTTTGGACACCGACTAAGCAAGTTGACATTGTTACGCAGAAGTTGTGGATATCAATATCTCAATATTTGATATAGTCTAGTGATTTTTAAGTAAATAACGACAAGTTATTATTTATAAAGTTGAATTAAAAATTTAACATTATCATTATTTAAAATATTTTTTATAAAAGGCTATATGGGCGCCAATATTAGTTAAGTGATGAAATTTAATAAAGGGCCCTTTTGAAACTTGGATGCCACTTTGGGGAGAAGTGAATTTAATTAAATATTAAAAAAAGGCAAAATACGAGAGGGGTGTAGCATTTTGCGGTGGTATAAAAGTAGATGTCTAGAATTAATTTGGATACACTGAGTTTGTTATTTAATATTCTTCTTGTTTGGAGGAGCTTGTTCTTCTTGAAGGTTTGTGAGAACACAATCCCTTACAGGCAACATCTTCCATGTTAGTAAGAGACCCAATCTGGAGTATTTTGGTGATCTCATTCAGGAATCAAATTGGAGCTTAATGGTAAACTGATTTGATCTTTTCAATTCAGAGTTGCAAATTTACCAAAATTATTCATAGTTGTTGATTGAAGAAGGATTGGAGGGGCTTTATTGTTGTTCATACCTTGTATTGGCTGGTCGTATCTCCCTGATGGTTGGTTGTACTTCCTTTTTGCTAGGCCAAACCACTTCGTTGTTGGGCTTAAACGTTCTAGGACTGTGCAATTAAGGTTTGGGTGTGATAATTTGATATTTTGTGGCACTTTGGGCATTGATTGGCCTTTCTTCTTCAAGTCATCCCAATTGCAGGAGTTTTTGATAGGCGCCTAGGGTTTTTGGACATCATTTCAGCTGGTTATTGTTTTTGCAGTTCATTATTTCACAATTCAAGCAAATGGGTATGTCAAATAAATGTTTGCAATAATATTTGAACTTCTAGGCGAATTTAATTTTATCTGTGTTGTATGTTCAGAATATAGCTGGTTAAGAGCATTGCTATTGCAAGCTATTTCATTGTTATTTGTTGTTATAAATCTGTAAATCTTGCAAAATATATGTTTGCACTTTCTATCTCCTATCTATGTCTATCAAACCAAGCAAACAAAACAAAATAAACACAAAAGGAGGGTGCATTCTATAGCGATATCAAAGAAGTGTATCCTACCATCCTATAGTGTTCAACATGATAGAGCAATGATATGCCAGGGGCTGACCAGCAACCTTTCACACGTCATTACAACACTCGCAAGAACGGGTCTGTTATAAACTCGGCTGCAGATTAAAAAAGGACATTGGAGGAGCAAAATACAGGCAATGTGGGTGATAAAGATTCTAGAAATCCAATTAGACTAGAAGGAGAATGATTTCTGAATTTACTGGATGCTTCGGTTAGAGGGCAACAAGCTGCAAAATAGAAGGCATGAGAACAAAATCAGTGGTTGGGTCTTTTGACAAAGTTGATGGTTGGGCAGTTGGGAGTAAATATTGCAACAAATAATGCAAATAATGTCAATAATGTCAATAACGCAGACAATGGTGGCAATAATGGAGGCAACAATGGACAAGGGGAGAACTCAATTCACAATGGGAATGTAAATCAATGAATTAGAACCATAACTTCTAGGCATCTAATGCCTATCTTTCCACCTAGGGCTCAACCACAGATTGACAATGAGCCCCCAAAAAACAGATTTACAAGACCAGTTTAGGAATGATTGGGAGTGTGGGGTTGTACAACATAATAACTCAGCCAAACTAACCTTGAACAAAATAACCTAGTCACAATAACCCAAGGATAAAATTTTAAATAACCCAGGGTCATAATAACCCAAGATAAAATAACCCATGGTCAAAACAACCCACAGACAGAATATCCCTGTAAGAATATAGAAAAAAGAAAACAAAATTTATAAATTACATGTGTGTTGCCAAAAAACTCTATTTTTCAAATTTTCAATTAAAGTATCAAATTATGAGCGACGCCTCTTACATAATCTAAAATGTTATGGTTGTCATAACCATCAACCAGTCTTTTTATTCTTTTTTTGAGTTCACGGTAATTTTTCTTGCTTGGTTGCCCAATGGATCCAACCATATATTTCTCTATTTTATTCTCTTAGAGACTCTGTTCTTTTTTCACAGCTTTGATGAATTTCCAGACTGAGTTGTGTCATGCTTGAAACAATTCACTAAATCCTTTGTGCCATCCCTCAATAGTATTATTAGTTTTGGGAAGATCATCTTGAATAGCTGAATAACAATTTCACATTGTGATTGGAAACTTAGGTGATCGTTTGTTGCCTCTTCTAATTAGTCTGTCAATCCATGTGTCTTCAAAATAATCAATCATGGGTTGTAGAGACTCCTCGTGTTTTGTATAATAAAGAGATTGTATTAGTGTTTCAAATCCATCAATTATGTCTACATGAGACACAAAAGCTAATGCAGCAAGTTTCTTGATCTCAAATGCAAATACTTCATCAACACTGTAACATGTTTGTAGACCACCTTCTTGAACTTTCCTCCACAAGCATTGAGAAAAATGGAAAAAAATCCCCAGATAGTGACATTTGGAAAATTTTCACAATCCTTTTTTTTATCCTAATGATTAATGTTAATCTTTTGTCATGCTTGTTTATGTTCCTTGTAATCATATTTATAATTTAGTTTAATAAATAGTTTTTGTGACTATTTATGGTCATTTGGGCACATGAAGAGATAGCAATGCAAACTGGAGCAAAAATCTGGCATAAGAATTGGAAAGATATCCGCACTTCAAACATTCGGGATGCAATCATTCACTGTATTCCCTTCTAGATATAACCATATGCATGATGGCTTTTAATATTGTTTAACTTTTATAGTTTCCATGGCCTCGATTTAAAATATTCTCTCAACTTGGTTTAATTCCTTCTACATGATCTAAATTCTAATGTTCTAATTGATTTTATGTCATTTCTAGTTTACTAGCTTGATTTAAAATGACCACGGGTTATTCTGTCCATGGGTATTTTAACCATGGGTTAATCTGTCCATGGGTATTTTAACCACAGGTTAATCTGTCCATGGGTTATTATGACCCTAGGTTATTTTGTCCCTGGGTTATTATGACAAGGTTATTGTGTCTAGGGTTATTTTGGCAGGGTTATTATGTCTGGATACCAAAGTATGGAGGTCCTAAGTTCCAAGTTGCTATTTCATTGAGAAACTATATTGATGTTAAGATGAAGCATAGACCCCGTTTGGTAAAACACAAAACTATGATCTATAAAAGGTGGGCAAGTTATAATGATGGTTGAGGGAAGACTTTATCTCGAGATTGGGTTCAAAAGGTAAACACCTATTTTTAGTTCAATCCTATGCTATAGGAAGAAGCCATTAAGTATGCAACTATACATCTGGATGGCATTGCACATGAGTAGTGGATCGTGGCTCATGGGGTAATCATCATGGGACATGATGATATCACTTCTTATGTTGAGTTCACGGAGAGATTGATTGAAAGGTTTGATAGGAAAGATCCATAGTTGCATTTTAAGTAATTGGCATAGCTAGTTACAAACATCTTAGCGAGGAAGCTCGTGGTACTTTTCATGAATGGCTTGACGGATACATTGAGAGGTTGAATCAAGACTCGCAATCCACCTACTTTGCAAAGGCCATCAAGAAGCCTAGAGATACAGAGGCTTTTGCTTCTAGAAGAAAATATCAATCAAAAGAATTCCCTCAAAAGAAGGACAAGAAACAATTTCATATGGAATCACATAGGCTAGGTTATGAGACCAATAGATTGGTGATGCAGGAGCATCCTGGGTGTAAGGGCAATCTTCCATCACCCAAAAATATTTTCTAGTTTCTTTCAATAAGGGCTATCTTGTGCAGAGCTGCTATTTTTGGAAATTTACTATTTTAAGTAAGTTTTTCGTTTGAGCTCAGAATGCTCTATTTTCTTCCCTAGAGGTTCACTTTGGTTATATCAGCCTGCCAGTAAAGTTTCATTGCAAGATCAAGTCTAGTTTTGAAGATATTGAAAATTTTCGATATTGGTAGCAGTGTACAAAAACTTTGAACTCAATTTTGAAGGCTTTAGAGGCTCCGAAAGGGGTCGAAACCTCGACTAATTGGACGTTGCACTAGACAAATGCTATAGAGCACTTCACACCATTTCAAAAATGGGGTATAATAGTCAATCGGGTCAACGGGTGATGAGTTATGGTCTCCGGAAGTTGCATTACCTAAACTAGAAGAAAATGAAATTCCTTCAAATTCTTTTTGAGTTCCGAAAGTTGTTTGGGCCTATTCTAATATAATAAAAATGAATAATAATATCTTAGGGATGGTCGGCCTCAAACTTTAGGGTTAACATTTCTAGAACCCTCTTGGGCGGTTAAAATTGCCTATATAATGAAGACTCATAGGGTTATCTAGGGCATTTTTGAAAATGCATATGGTGGCTCTGGCTTGCAGAATATTGTAATGAAAAATGCCCACGTGGTTGTGCATGTTATATTTCTGAACATTGTAATTCCATTTCATTGGAGATAATAGAAAGCCCATTTCTTGTCCTTACAATTCGTTGTTATTCTCAATTATGTTGTGTGTTTGTGTTAATAAGGGACTACCCTTCATCAAGTGGTATCAGAGCAAGAGTTCTTGAGTGTGTAGACAGATCGCTGACTGTGAGGCAGTTTGCACCAGGATTGTGATTGTGGGTTTGAGTGATAGGAGCCAAAACTGTCTCCACAAAGGAACCGTGTCGGGAGAGTTGCAGGTGAGACAGAAGAGGGTTTTAGAGCCCTCCAAAGATAAGTGCAAGCATTGCAAGAGGACATGCGTAGAGGAATGAATATTGTGGTTAGAGATGAAAGTGAAGAGGAATTTGAAGAAGGACAAGGTGACCAAGAAGCCCTAGAAGCACCTAGAAATCCCAAAGAGGATAGGTTTTTGAGGGCCATTTCCAAGATTAGAAAGAGACCCAAGATTGAAGTTTCCACATTTTCAAGAAATCTTAACCCAGAGGAACTGATCGACTAGATCAATGATCTAGAAGAATATTTTGAATATGAAGATGTTGAAGATCTAGATAGGGTCAAATTTGCGAAGGCCAAACTGAAGGATCATGCAAAAATCTGGTGGCAAGAGATTCAGTTGGAGAGGAATAGAAGAGGAAAGGAGAAAATCACAAGATGGGACCAAATGGTGGAGAAATTGAAGAGACAATTCATTCCTGTTGATTATGAGCTCGATCCGCTGAAGAAAATACAAGGGTTGAAACAAGCAAGAAGATCTGTGCAGGAGTATATAGAAGAGTTTTACCGAGTCCTCGTTAAAACAAGTCATGCAGATGCTGAGAAGGAAAAAGTGGCCCGTTATCTTCATGGGTTAAGGCCAAATATTCAAGATGAGTTGAGTTTGGTTAGAATGGCTAATATTGAAGAGGCATACCAGTTTTCCTTAAGGGTGGAAGAGAAGCTGAACAAGAAGTTTGAAAGCAAGCAAGGTGGAAGAGGTCATGGTGGAAGATCCAGCAGACGGTCTTATGGAGGCCGAAATGAAGATCAGGAAAAGAATGATGAGTGAAGTAGCAGTCAGAATCAAAAAGGAAATAATTTCAATCGTTCCCATGACCAAAATAACAACAATCAGAGAGGAAGAGGAAGAGGGCAAGGACCTGGAAGAGGAGGTTTTTGAGGGACATGTTTCCATTACAGAGAAGGACATCGAGCTTATGAATGTCCCCAGCGTCAAGGAAGGACGAACAAGAAGACTGAAGGCCATGCACAAGTTGCACATGCAAATGAAGAAGTTCAATTAGAACACTTAGATGATGCTGAGAAAGGAGAAACCGTAGTTATTAGGACCCTAATACATGAAGAGAAAGCATTAGATCGGAGGAAGAGCCTATTTCGCACTAGGTGCAAGTGCGAGGATAAGTGTTGTAAAGTGATTATTGATGGTGGAAGCACTGATAATCTAGTGTTAGAAGAAATGGTCACAAAGTTAAAGATGAAAAGGGAAAGACACCCCCGTCCATATCGAATTGCCTGGGTGCAAGATGACCACAAGGTCTTGGTCAATGGGCAGTACTTAGTGAAGTTCAAGATTGAAAATTACAAAGATGACGTACTCTGCGATATCATACCCATGGATGCATGTCATTTGTTGCTAGGAAGGCCTTGGCAGTTCGACAGGCACGCTATACATGAAGCTCGTGCTAATTCTTATTCTTTGACAAAGGATGGAATCCGACACAAGTTGAAGCCATTGAAGGAAACAGGGGAAAAGGTATGTAGTAATGTCAGAATATGTTTAGTTGATGGAAGGAAGTTCTTAGAAGGTATGAAACATGAGCATATGTGTTTTGCTTTAATTCCAAAAGTTGGTAAAGAGGAAGTAGAAGATGTACCTGCAGAAGTTGCAAACTTGTTGGAGGAGGTTCAGGATATTGTATTCGATAATGTACCTAATGGATTGCCACCAATGAGAACGATCAGTCATCAGATGGACTTGATTCCAGGGGTCAATTTTGCCAAATAAGGCAGCCTATAGGATGACTCCAACAGAGAGTGAGGAATTGAATAGACAAGTGCAGGAGTTGTTGCAGAAGGGATTGATCCGAGAGACTTTGAGTCCATGTGTTGTACCAACGGTATTAGCACCAAAGAAAAATGGAGAATGGAGGATTTGTGTGCTCTCGAGCTATCAATAAGATCACTATTAAGTACAGATTTCCCTTGCCAAGGATGGATGATATTATGGATTATTTGAGTGAAACTGTGTATTTCACGAAGATAGACCTAAAGAGTGGACATCACCAAATCAGGATCAGAGAGGGAGATGAATGGAAGACAGCCTTCAAGACAAATGAGGGCTTGTGTGAGTGGTTAGTCATGCCTTTTGGGGTAGCCAATGCACCAAGCACATTAATGTGGCTCATGAATGAAGTACTAAAAGAATTTATGAGTAAGTTTGTCATTGTTTATTTGGAAGATATTTTGATCTTCACTAAGATATTGGAAGAACATGTAATGCATGCTCATCAGGTGTTTGAGAGGTTAAGGGAAGAGAAGTTGATTAATCTAAAAAAGTGTAGTTCTGTGAAGGAGTTAGTGTATCTGGGATTTGTAGTTTCGGCAGAAGGTCTAAAAATGGACGCAAGAAAGTGAAGGCTATCCTCGAATGACCTACTCCAAGGAGTGCTACTGAGGTAATATCTTTTCATGGTTTGGCTAGCTTTTACAGAAAGTTTATTTGAAATTTATGTAGTATCTGTGGACCCTTAACTGAAACGATGAGAGGGGATAGGAGAGAGTTTAAGTGGACAGCAAGAGCCAACAAGAGTTTTGAATTGTTGAAAAGAAAAGTTATAGAACAACCTGTTTTAGCTCTTCCAAATTTTAACAAGGTGTTTCAAGTAGATTGTGATGCTAGTGGTAATGCTATTGGAGCCTTTTTGAGTCAGGAAGGTAAACCCATTGCTTATTTCAGTGAGAAGTTGAATGATGCCAAGAGACAATATTTTGTTTATGATCAGGAGTTCTATGCTATAGTTCAGGCATTGAGGAAGTGGAGACATTATCTTTTGACAAAAGAGTTTGTTTTATTTACTCATCATCAAGCTTTGCGATATTTGAATAGTCAAGGGAAGTTGAATCAGAGGCATTTGAAATGGGTTGAGTTTTTGCAAAGTTACATTTTTGTTTTGAAACACATGAGCGGGAAGTCTAATAGGCTTGCAGATGCCCTTAGCAGGAGACAAATTTTGCTGACACAGATGCAAATTGAGGTTGTTGGGTTTAGGGAACTCAAGAGTTTGTACCCCGAGGATCCTGATTTTGGCGAAGCTTGGAAAGCTTGTACAGAACCTATTACTCTAGATAGAACCAAATGGTTGAACTTCATAATCCAGGATGGTATGTTATTAAAAGGTAGTCATTGTGCATTCCAAGGAGTTCCATGAGGGAGAATCTAATCAAAGAGAAGCATAGTGGAGGATTGGCTGGACATTTTGGTCGAGATAAAACCATTGCTCTGGTTAGTGAAAATTATTATTGGCCACAGTTGCAACAAGATGTTAAGAAATTTGTATAAGGTTGCACGGTACGTCAGATGGCAAAAGGAGCCAAGCAAAATACAGAGTTATATCAGCCATTACCTGTACCAGAGAAGCCATGGGAGGATATTAATATGGACTTTGTTCTTGGCCTACCAAAAACTCAGAGAGGGCATAATCCCATTTTTGTACTAGTAGACAGGTTTTCAAAGATGGCACATTTCATTCCTTGCAAGAAGACTAAAGATGTTGTTCATGTAGCGTAATTGTTTTTCAGGGAGGTGGTGAGACTACATGGTTTACCAAAGAGCATAGTTTTAGTTCGGGACACCAAGTTTGTTGGGTACTTTTGGAGAACCTTGTGGAAAAAGTTGAAGACAGATTTGAAGTTCAACTCAACACACCATCCACAGACTGATGGACAGACAAAAGTGGTGAATAGGAGTTTGGGGAATTTGTTGAGGTGCTTGGTTGGAGATAAACCAAAGGGATGGGATTTGATTCTACCACAAGCAGAAATTGCATATAATAATTATGTCAATAGGAGCACCGCTAAATCACCATTCCAGATAGTATATGGAAGTAGTCCCAGAAATGCATCTGAATTAAGAAAGTTGGACAAAGGAGAGACAAGTAGTGCTGACGCTGAAGACTTTCTAGAATAGTTGAAGAATTTGCATGAGGTAACGAAGCATATTAATAAAATGAATACACAGTACAAGGCTAAGGCAGATAAGAAAAGGAGGCATAAAGAATTCCAAGTGGGGGATGAAGTCATAGTTCATTTGAGAAAAGAGAGATTTCCAATAGGAACATACAATAAGTTGAAGATGAAGAAGTTTGGACCATGCAAAATACTGAAGATGCATGATTCAAGAAATGCTTATGAAGTAGAGTTACCCAATGAACTCAATATTTCACCAATATTTAACATTTTAGATCTGATAGAATATCATGAAGGAGGTGATGAGAATCAGGTCACAAAAGCACAATGGAATATTCCAGCAACTAATTCAACTACAGAGGAGATTGAAGACATCTTGGATAGTCGTGTTTGCAGAAGCACAAGGAACAGGACATATGAAGAATATTTGGTCAAAAGGAAAGGATGACCTGTGGAAGATTCATCATGGCTATCAAGGAAGGAGGTTAACCGTCTTGGTTTTCCTTTGAACACCTGAGATATGACAAAGTCACTTCTCAAATTACCCCGAGTGTTTGATGCAGGAGCATCCTGGGTGTAAGGGCAATTTTGCATCACCCAAAAATATTTTATGATTTCTTTCAATAAGGGCTATCTTGTGCAGAGCTGCTATTTTTGGAAATTTACTATTTTTAGTAAGTTTTTCGCTTGAGCTCAGAATGCTCTATTTTCTTTCCTGGAGGTTCACTTTGGTTATATTAGCCTACCAGTAAAATTTCATTGCAAGATCAAGTCTAGTTTTGAAGATATTGAAAAATTTTAATATTGGTAGTAGGGTATAGAAACTTTGAACTCAATTTTGAAGGCTTTAGAGGCTGTGAAAGGGGTCGAAACCTCAATTGATTGGAACTTGGCCAAATGGGGGGTTGTAGAGCACTTTGCACCATTTCCAAAATGGGGTTATAATAGCCAATCAGGTCAATAGGCGATGAGTTATGGTCTCCGGAAGTTGCGCTACTTAAAATAGAAGAAAATGAAATTCCTTCAAAATTTCTTTTTGAATTCTGAAAAATTGTTTGGCCCTATTCTAATGTAATAAAAATGAATAATAATATCTTAGGGATGGTCGGCCTCAAACTTTAGGGTTAAAATTTCTAGAACCCTCTTGGACGGTTAAAATTGCCTATATAATGAAGGCTCGTAGGGTTATCTAGGGCAGTTTTTGAAAATGCATATGGTGGCTTTGGTTTGCAGAATATTGTAATAAAAAATGCCCACGTGGTTGTGCATGTTATATTTCTGAACATTGTAATTCCATTTCATTGAAGATAATAGAAAGCCCATTTCTTGTCCTTACAATTCGTTTTTATTCTCAATTTTGTTGTGTTTGTTTGTGCTAATAAGGGGAGTATCCTTCATCAATTGGATAGTGAGCAACTTAATGATCTCTGCAGATAAGAAATTGTGCTTCCATTACAAAGAACTTTGGGACCCATCTCATAAGTGCAATGTGAAAGCAAAAGCCAAGGAGTTAAAGCATTTTTCTGCTGAGGAATCTGCTTCAGAAAAATCAGAACAGCAGTTTGATTTGGACAGTAGTGAAGAAGAAAATTCATCTAAAGAGAAGCCAAATGGTAGTTGAACCATTGCACAACTTAGCAGTGCCCAAAACTCAGTCACATTCAAGGCGAGAAATGCAATAAAGGGGTAGCGAGTAATAATGCTGATTGACATGGGTACCACACATAATTTCATTGATGAAGGCTCTATAGCTAGGAGAGGTTTGCAAATAGAAGAGCATGATGGGTTTAGAGTGATGGTAATTTATTGGTACAAGCTTCCTTGTACTCGTCAGGTCTCTAATCTAGGTATGTAGTTGGGGGATTATGAGCTGAAAGACATTCTATATGGTCAATATTGGAGACAATGATGTGATATTAGGAATGCGTAATGTTGTCCCTAGTGGAATTTTCTTTCAACTTGGAGAAATTGGAGATGGGGTTCGAATCTAGTGAAAAAGAGACAGTACATAGAGGGATATCAAATGGAAGGCCTAGATTTGTATCACTAAAGAGGATGGAACAATTGATTAGACAAGATCAAGTGGAGTGGGTAGCAGTGTGTCATATCATGCCTATAGTTCCTACAACTTCAGATCAGCAAAAGAGAAGTTACCATCCTAATATTCAGAGGTTTATGTCCAAGCATACCAAGGTATTTGAGAGTATCTCAACTAGAATGCCACTAGAGAGGGGCGTAAAGCATGTTAAAGAGGTGGAGGGTGTGAAACCAATAATTACCACACCCTATAGACATCCTAAGAGGCATATGGATGAGATAGAAAAGGCAATTGAGGAGTTATTGGAGATGGCGCACATTAGACACAGCAAGAGTCCTTTTGCATTAGTAGCGGTATTAGTGAAGAAAAAGGATGGGACAATGCATTTGTGAATTGATTATAGAGCACTCAATAAGAAGATCATAAAAAACAAGCATACCATTCCTAGGATCAACGAGCTGATTGATGAATTGCTTGGTACTTGTTACTTTTTGAAGATAGATTTGAGATCAAGGTACCAGCAAATTCACAAGAGGAAAGAGGACATATAGAAGACAACTTTCAGATGTCACTTTGAACATTATGAGTTTTTGATGATGCCCTTTGGTTTGACAAATCCACCAGCCACTTTCTAAAGTTGCATGAATCAGGTATTTAGGAAACAACTAAGGAAGTTTGTATTGATATTTCTTTATGACATCTTGATTTTCAGTGAGACTTGGGAAGAGCACAAGGCACCTTGAGGAGGTCTCAAGCCTTTTGGAGAGTGAGTTATATATGCTATGGAGTCCAAGTGTGACTGATATGACAAAGTTTCTCTACCGTGGACACATTGTCAAAGAAAAGGGGGTGAGAGTTTATCCTAAGCAGATCAAGGCTATTGTTGAATGGGCTAGTCTCACAAATCTCACTTGGCTTAAGGGGTTCATTGGTTTATGCGGCTTCTACAAAAAAAATTGTTAAGGACTAATCATAGACAACAACTCCACTTATAGACTTGACCAAGAAGGGAGCCTTTGAATGTCTGAATCAGCACCGAAGTGTCAATTATCAGCTCAGTAATGCTGTCAAGAGGCAGTTATGATTATTGTACCAAGAAATTGATTGGGATGATAGGGGTAGGAGCAATTCATACAATTTATATCTAGTAATGATCCATCTTGAATATACAAATAAATTATATACTATTTATCAAGCATGGAGCTGCTAAGGATTGTTGTATTGATGAATCAATGACTTAATACTGACTTCATATGAATATGTCTGAGTTCTGATCTGCAGAGTAACTACACAGTGAAATGTTCGTAGATTTTGCTAACCATATAAAGATAAAGGACATGATCCTAGTAATAATCTGATTGTTGTTTCTGATTCATATTTTTATGATCATGCAAATGAATGCATAGGCATGGGGTTTGAAAGAATATGGATCTGACACTGATCGGTCTTCCAGTATTATTGCTTCATGCGTCCAAAGCCATGTATAGTTGGTGGTAAGAAACCTTCCAAATACGTGACAGATCATAAGCTTCTTGGGAGTTTGGATCTGAGTTTGATTGATTAACAAATATAAGTTTTCGATGCCAATGAGGTGACTGCTCAAAGAGCAGATTCGATACTTGATGTCTTATAAAAAGATATCTCCAATGCCCCCCAATGCATGATTTTGATCTATCTTTTATAACTCTAATTCAAGGAGATGGCAACCGTTGGAATATACAAATCGTATTCTTTCTAAATTGTGTTTATTATTATTAATCGCTGTCTAATTGATCCTCCTCAAAATATATTAAGCGATAATAATATAAAAACAGATGAAGGTCAAAGTTTTATGGTTTTGTGGAATATCCTGCTTGTTCAAGCTACATATGATGATTGCTGAAGATTAATTCTGCAATCCACCTATAAGGCACGGGAATTGTAGGATGAACTGTGGCATTAAAAAAATTCAACAAACCTAAGCACTCACACTATTGGCAAAGTGACGGCTAATCATAGAAAGATAAATGAACACATAATAGAATCGTTGTCTAACATTGGCGGAAACTATTCATTCAAAATATAGCAATAACTATGGCTAAATTCCTCGCAATCATATTAGTCATTGAATTCATTATAATCAAGTTCCTTTTGCGCCAATTAGCTCATGCCTATTGCTATGAATTAAGTTAAATATTGTCGAGCATAACACATTAACATATGATTTTGTTTGTTGATAGGTAAGGCTTATTAAATTATCATTTATTATTTGTTTATTTATAATTTATTGAATTACTATTTATTATTTATAATGATTATTATTTATTTGTTTTTTATATTTTAACATTATTGTTTATCTATATTGTAATTACATTTTATTATTATTTATTTATATATTTATTCATTTTAATTTTATCATTATTATTATTTATTAAATTTGATTTCCGAAAGGAGACGTCACATGTTAATGCCCAATACAACCACTAGACTTATTGAACAAGAGGCGATTAAGCCATGTCGTGAACCCAAGCACCGTGTTGCACATCACAAGGAAACCAAGGGAGCACACCTTGCAACAACCAAAATATTCTCCCATGTGGCAAAACCACCATCCATTTTTGCAAAACTACCTTCAATTTTTGAAACCATTATTAATTGACCTAAATGCACCTTTCACTTGGTAGGAACCACTTGTTGGGTTCAAGGGCTATGCCACAATGAAAACAACTGGAATGAATTTTGACACTCCATTTTGCCAACAGTTGTGACCAAGTTGGTAGGGAGAAACACATGGCAATTGGTTGTGGCAACAAGTGCTCTATGAAAGGGCATGCACTTTGTTGCTCAAGTACAACTTGCAATTAAAATATCTATTCAAATATATATATATATATATATACACACACACCAGAAAATTAAGAAAACTTTTACTCACAAATAATAGACCAATGATCAAAATCTACTAATGTCTACACAAAATACTTTGTGACCATAAAAGTGTTGAACAGTCTTGCAATTCAAATGGCGAAGGGGTGAAAAACAGTTTTGAAAGCCTAAGGCAAAAGTCTCCAAATTTATCAAGATGACAAACAATCCTTTGACACTTGGGCCATTTAGATGCAATGGAAAGGTCAGGTTTGACCCATAATGCTCCAAAAATGCATCTATCTTTCAAATCTAGCAACCACCTCCCCAACTTCAAACCTTGTAGATTTGGTGTCCAATGTCTAATTTCAACAAAATATAAAGTTAAACCAACCTTCTTAAACACTTTGAACCGAATGGTGAGCTCAACTTTGCACAAACATGCTCCAAAATGAACTTGCAATATAAACCACAAAAAAGTGCCTTGAAATCTGTTATTTCTATCAAGTTTTATTATTCTCTGTCATCATATACAAGTGAATAGCATACTCAACTTATCAAGAGCAGCCAACATTTGTAACCTAGATCTCTCAAAAAGGTTAACAAGAAGCAAACCCAGAAGCTCTAAAACTGTGTAAGAGTTGGTATGGAATGCTCTATACTCTATAGTATATACCATGCAAGATTTGGCTATGCAATTAACCACCCAAGATATAAGAGCTTCAATAGAAGTACAAGAGAGACCAAATATGAAATAATAATTCTAATTCTATTAAAGGATACAAATGCACAATATATTTACATGAATATGACATGATTAATATTACCACACGAAACCCTTGGTTATATAGGCCAAGGTGGGGCATGCAACACAAGATTACGAAAGTGTCTTAATCTTATGACTTGAGACATAAAGTGATAATGCCCTACGTAAAATAGTGTGATTAAGACCTAATAGGTAAAGTGGTTAGGTAATATTCCCCATTCACGTCAATAGATTTCAACACCAACGGTCTTAACATGGTGTTTCCTTTCTATGCTCATAGAATGGGTATAAGTGTTAAAGCATTGTTGTTGAGCCTTCATGTGCTATATTAAGGCCCACGTCTCCTTTTTGCTATTTCAATGTTGCAATGTTGTGTTGGTTCAGATTTTATTTTTAAAATAGTTTCACATGTTTTCCATGTAAAGTGTAAATATTCTGCAATACAATTTTTTGAAAGAAAAAAAATTAGGATTTACCATAAACAACTTATCAGTGTCATCATGTGGCATGATGAAATGAGTAGATCCAACTTGCCAACACGCATATTTGCTAGGTAAAAACAGCATAAGAAAACAACAAACATTGGTGCATGTAAACCCTAGACTCTAGTTGGTGCTTTGAACCTTCCGTTTATTTGTAATGGATTTTGATTTTCCGCTACTATGATCATTGATGTTAGACTATGTTACCCTGAGTTTCCAAGACAAGGGAATGGGGAAATGTGTTTCCGAGATGGAATTTTTTTCCCAGAGCAGGGGACGGCTATATGTGTGTGTGTGTGACATTGTAACATTCATCATAGCAACATGATAACATTTATTAATCTAAAATTAATGATCATTCATCGAATCATCATAGAGCATAGCATCAAATGAATCAAATGAGAGTTTGAATTTCAATCTCGTACATTCATAGATATAATTCATTGAAACAATGAAAAGTATCATGACTCATATCATATATCAAAATGCACAAAGGCTGCATCAACAAAAATGAAAAGTTAAAGACTTAAAGTATCATATCATGTATCAAGATTCAATTATCATTGCATCAATGTATCATATAATGTTAGAAGACTCAAAGTCTCAAAGTCAAAATGAAAATAAAGATTGTATGTTGCTGCCCCTAATCTTGATCCATATTAGTGTCACTACCACTATCAGCCTAAGCCTCAAAGGTTGCATCATCCAACAGAAGCAAAGCCATCCCTGCAATGTGTCGTCCTCATCAACCTGGGTAGCATCTTCGGGATTAATATCCCATTGTAAAGCTGGAGTCTATCAATACTCTAGAGTTTGAAGGTCTGTAAGCCCCAAAGCACTATGCATAGCCACTAACTTCTCTGCTTGTCTAGAGGTAAGCCTATTCCTCTTTGCGGAGTGGATAAAGCCATATGTAAACCTGTTCCTCTTTGCAACAAAGGAACTAGCAACCTGTAAGAGGAGACGAATGGCAAGTGTCCTCAACTCTGGTGAATCTAACCCATGCCATTGCCACCATCCATTGGAGCTTTTTTGTGCCATTATTGCTCTATCCATTTTCGGCTCTAGTTTGCTAAGGTTTGGACCGTTAAGAAAACCCTTTTCTCACAAAGTCTACCAAAATCCTCAAGTGAATACATCTTTTGAAGGGCCTTCATAAGCCCACGTCTCACCAAGAGTGCACCTTCCAAGCCTACACTCATACCATTTTGTATTTATTGCAAAGGTTGTCATATGAAAGAGTGTTCATAGTGTTCCACCTCCGCATGAAAATTAACTTAATGCACTCTTCATATAAGTCCAATTGATCATCCTTAGCCAAAATTCTCCTTCATGTTTTGAATCATGTTGTCAACAGTTTCATATATCTCTCCAAGGCTAGAAGAGTTTGTATCAACATAATTGATGACATCTACAACAGAAGAGATGATGGAGCAAACATATCTAAAATAAGAATCGTACCATATTGCCATCAAGGATCGTCTGTATGATGGCTTTTCCTTCAGGAGTGTTTGCAGTAGGCTATCTATTCCACTCTAAATACACTGTTATAATTTGTAGAGCATCATACACCTCAACCATCCTGTCTAACAAAATGTAGTAACTGGCATATCTTGTCTCTACAGGTTTGAGAAATTCCTTCCTTGAAAATGTCTTGAAGAGAGCGAGTTGTGGTGGTTGCAAATGAACATTTGAATATCTCCACCGTGTGTCACCACTTCCTTTACCCAATCCAATTTCCCCATGTCCTTCAATGCATCGTTCAATGCATGAACACAACATGGAGTCCAAAAGACGTGCTTGTAAGCACCTTCCACCATCACACCAACCAATTTGCACACACGTGTTGGATCAGTGGTTGCTTAAACAACATTTGAGGGCCCAACCTCCTCTATGGCCTCTCTCAGAATGCTAAAGTTAAAATCTGCATCCTTGCGTCTCCTTATACAATCAATAGCTCTAAGAAAATAAAAGCTCATTGTACATGTGATCATGTTGATGAGTGGTCGATGACTAATATTGGTCCACCCATCCATTACAATAGAACCTATCTTCGCCCAAGTACGTCTCATATCCTCCATCACTAAACTCATTTTCAAATATGCATTGTGTAGTTTATGATCTCTAGGGACTACAAAAGAGGGACCAATACTAGCTACGTCTTTGATCCATTTTTTCAGTGCTACTCAAGGACGCATCCCTAGCCTGAAAACCCCCTTCCCCGAACCAAGGACGTTTCCAGGATGCGGGGATGGCTATGGGATGTCCCCACCCCTATCCCCCGGTTTTCAAAAAATGGCAAGGGACGTCCCAGAAACTTGAGGACATTGCCCAAAATCGGGGGAGATGGTCGTATGTCCCGGGGACGGCTAGGAACACCTTGGGCACCCCTCGGAAGTCCTCAAGACAGATAGGCATCCTCGATGGGATAGGTTGCATCTGCACTTTAAAAAACACATTTTTCTTTAATAAAACTCTTTTTAATATTAAAGTGGGCCCCTCCTTCCAAGTTTGCCCTATTATGTTTATTATTGTTTGGTAGTTAATTCCTACTATTTGGGGTCCTCTAATTTGTATTTGGCAACATTACATTAGGAATCGTGAAATTAAGAATGTTGTTGCAGTCATGCTACATGCTCAAAATCATATAGCAAGTTATTTGCAAGGTTTGAAGAAAGTATGAAAAGTGCATTACAGACCTAGAACATGCATCTTTATGTCATTTTGTAGCAATATGGCAGTGCTAGGTTGATTTTGTGTTGATTTGGGTCCTTTGTGGAAGATTTGGTGCATATTGGAGGTTGCATCAAGGTGCCATCTTACTGTAACAGACCTATATCATGATCAGAACTGTATAGAAGACTTCTTCATATTAATATCAATCCACTCACAATGAACTAGAGGTGTAGTTTTAGGGGTGTAACAGTGTGACTCCAATCTAGATCATTGGTGAATGTGGTCTAGAGTGAGAAGAGCATTGGGAGACATATACTTGATCCACTATTTGTAGCAGCCCTTTCTAGAGTCAATGTCAAACTTGCAACAGTCATGTTGGTATTTTATATGAATGTTATTTCATGTACAGGCACTAATGTGCAAATGATTATCTTCGAAAGCAATTGTAATGCTATGCCTATAATGTGTACACCGATAATTTATATCAAACTTAAATGATAGTATTGTTGGCAAAATGGTCAGCGCTCCCCTCGGGATTCGTGACATGGCTTAACCGCCTCCTATGTCTTCTATAAGTCTAGTGGTTGTATCGGGCATTAACAGGTCGATCTTTTGGTGCAACGGCAACTACTACTTGTACAAGTAGTATCAGAGCTTGGTCACAGGTTCGACTCTCCTCGGGTAACACTGAGGGGGAGATTGTTGGCAAAATGGTCAGCGCTCCCCTCAAGATTCGTGACATGGCTTAACCGCCTCCTGTGTCTTCTATAAGTCTAGTGGTTGTATCGGGCATCAACAGGTCGATCTTTTGGTGCAACGGCAACTACTACTTGTAACAAGTATTGTGCTTCAATTTGAAAGGTGGGTTATTGTTCTTGTTGCTATTGACAATGAATACTGAATTATGTTCTTGTGTGTATTTCGATTTTGTATGTTATTATTTTAATATTACATGCTTATTGACAATGTACTTCGAATTATGAATGCACATTGAGTATTTAGTTTGACTATTGAAGTGTTGTATGTTAAGGTTCTATGACGTTTAAATGGCATGCTTTCATATGAATGTAACATATATATGCAAATTTTCCTATATATTTTAAAATTTCCTTATATTTATATAGCCATCCCCTTTGTCGTCCCCCAACTTGGCAAAAAAAATTGTTGTCCCGGAAACTTGGGGTAACACTTTTTTTTTTAAGGAGAATGGGCCACATGAAATGGGATGGCATGGGCACAAAAGAAATCAGAAATGGATATCTCTATCGATTCCCATGCTTGCCCATTGAACAAATTTGTAACTGACCCTAGCTGCCCACTATCACTAGCCTTCCTCTTTCCTTTTTCATTTTTTTTGGCTTCCATACTATGAATGATACTACCACTATATGACATACAGTGATGAGTAGATGGCTGTGAGGGCTGAGGTATTAGGAAAGACAAACCTTTAGACTTGCATTCAGCCTCCATGTGTAATCTATAACATTCTTAACTATGAATGCTCCTTTAGATTTTTACAATATTTAACTCCTTTGCCTATAACACCCAAGAAATGACACCACACCCTTGTGTAGCTCGCTCTAATTTCACTTTCCCATAAATGACAAATGTACACCCTACTTCCACCCGAATTTCTTTTTAACATCTATTAGATGAACAAAGAAAAGTAGAGAAATTATGGGGTTAAAAGGGTCTTGTGCTATTTTTTTTAAGACAGCTGAAGGGATTTCAAATTTGTTAGGTTCATGTTTTACTTCACCCCCAACACTTCCACTACCACCCCCAATTGCAACTTCTTCCCCATGTCATTCTTCATCACTACCATTACTACTGCTGCTGCTAATGTTTAATGAGTGTAATGTGAGCTCAAAATACTGAAATACAAAGGAAAAAAATAAAAATCAGACTATTTTGTTAGCAATTTAAGTTGTCATTAGTGTAAATTCACAAACACCATGCACTGGTAAGAGCTCACCGGTCACTTACGCTACTTAGAAGACACTGGTAGACTAGAAACAGAGTGTATGCACCGGTAGACCGATTTAAAAAACACAGTACCGGTCTCATAAGTGGATACAGAGATGAACCGAGTATAGGATATACCAGTCTAACTGGATAAAGATCCGATCCAGATTCTGCGAATCAGTTTGAGTTAAAACCGAATTATACGGGACATCCACCGCTCAAAAGTGGAGTTAGCTTTATTTCTACGGATGTTTTAAAGGTAAACTCCAAATCACAACGCACAACTTTTTGCTAGTTGCATGATTTATTGTTGAGTTTACAGCCTAGCGGTTCTATGAGTTAAGGGTTTCATTAAGGTGAACTCTTGTATAAATACAGGTCATAGGACGCAAGAAATAAGGATTGTTGAGAATTGTTGAGAAAACAGAGTAGTGAAGAGACATCTGCGTAGCAATCACAGTCACCAGAAGTGAAAGGCAAAGAGGCAAAAAAGATTCAACAACCAGGCAAACCGGGGAAGAGATCAACAGGTATGATATGATCAGACAATCAGTGTCATAGAAGACCATTGCTTTTGTAAGGTGTGAAAGCAAGTTAAAATCCGTTTTATCAGGGTGGACCTAATCGGTTCTTTGTAAAATCCCCTAATAGGGTAACATCATTGTTGATGTTAAAAGTCCTTTAACCAGGCAACACCTAACAGAGTTAAGATCTTAACCGATCTTCTACCAAATCCCTTAACTGGGTAGCACTCTAACAAGTGTTTTGTAAGCTCCTAACAAGGCGCCTTCATTCTGCAATAGTGAAGTTGTGAGCTCTGTCTCACTGTGATTTTTTCCTTCTAACCGAGGGTTTCCACGTATACATCTTGTGTTGATCTGTGTGTTTCTATATATGCTTATAAATGATTGTTTATATTCTGCTTAACAAGTAAGGAAAACTGAACAAGTTTTGAATTATATTAGAAACAAGTATTTACTGATTCACCCCCCCTCTCAGTAACCGGTTAGTAATAAAAATTGGTATCAGAGCCTTTGGCTCTCATATATAAAGCTTAACCGCTTGAGAGAAAGATCATGGAGGGTTACATGTATCAGAAACAACTAGAGGAAGCCAATGACATCATTGCCTCTCTGGAGAATAGACTGAGGAGATCACTTGCAAAAAGAAAGGAGTTGGCTCTGCATTTGAATGAGAACAATGAGACCATTGATGAACTTTCTGGGCAGAGAGGATCTGATGAAGCTTATGGAAAAGAACCAAATCCTAACCCGTCAGATTGCTAATCTCAAAAGGGAGCAAGAAGAGAACGCCCTGAGGATGACTGAACTGATCGAGAAAAAGAGGAAAGCTAAAGATGAAAGAAACACAGCAGTCAATTCATTAACAGCCTCTAAAAAAGCAAGGAACCGAGCAAAGGAAGTTGTAGGGGCGAATGAACTGATCATTTTGCAACTCCAAGAAGACATACAAATTGTCACCCAAGAAAACGCCAACATGCAAAAGGGATGGCATGATAGGGATGAAGCATGCAAAAGACTGACACTAGAGTTGTATCAACTGAAGGAACAAATGAAAGAACTTGAAGAAAGAAATGAAACCCTAAGAAGATACAACGAGAGCTCGATGAAGCTTGATGAGCAACTCAAAGCTCAAAGAAAGCACAAAGATCAAACCGGTCTTGGATTCACCGGTAATGACACCAAAGAGATTGGTGAATCTTCTGGAGCAAAGACAAGCAAGAAGGATAAGAAGAAGCTACTGGCTCAAAAAGGTAAGAAAACTTTTAACACCTCTTGCAATCATTATGGGAAACCGGGTCATAGAACAAATAACTGCAAGAATGCACCGACAAAGCCAAACAACAGCTACTGCAAGAACTGTTGCAAGTTTGGCCACAAGACCAATGAATGCTGGTCCAGCCCCACATCGTGTCTAGTGGAAGCAGGGGAAGCTTCAAAGACTACTGCTATGCATGCAATAAATTTGGACACAAGGCTGAAGAATGCAAATCAAAGACAATGGCATTCAGATCCCCAAGACCGGTATTCAACAAGAGAAACAAGAACCGGTGCACAGCCAACTGTACAAACTGTGGGATGCACAGTCACAATGACTCTTGGAGCAAATCACCCAACCCAAGAAGGGTGAACCCATGGAAGACAACCGGAGTAGTCTACTATCACTGCAACAAAGTTGGACACCTTGCAAAAGACTGCAGGAACCAGTCCAAGAACATAAGGAAACAATCGGTCAAACCAGAAGAAAAGACCTCATCCTCAAATGAGAAGATCAATAAAGAAGAGAAGACTGGAAAATCAGTCAGACAGATTTGGTTCAAAAAAGAATCAAAGAGCTCCGCTGAGGAGAAAACAGAGGAAAGATCATAATCTGCTGATGGTGACATCTCTTCAGCAAACTGGGCCGTAAAGGCTTAAAGGGAACCAGTAGACCATCTACCGTTCCCGGTAAGACTAGTGAGAATCGAACTCACTCGGTCTACAAGGACAACTGTACAGGTAAGAAGTAATCAACCGGGGTTTCACAAACCAAAAAAGCCAGATAACCAGTCGGCAAAAACGGAAAGAAAAGTTAGGTAAGGCATTTATTACTGTAGTCGTTTAACAAATAGTTACCGTTTGGTAATTACCATTGTGACCTAACCCTATAAAAGAAAGAAGAATTACTCATCATTTTTACTTTGCTTTCATTTAGATTAACGATTTTTTATGAGTAATATTCTTACACTTTGATCATCGTGAGTGATTATCTGTTAGACCGATCAAAGCTTCTTTCTGTGAATCAACTGTTCGCAATGGCCTCATCATCCGCTACAGTGAAGTTGATAAAGGGAGATCAAGTGAACTGACCTGCATATGATATTGTGGCGATCCAGAATCGAGCAACCGATATGGCTAGAGCCTTATCAATAGTACCAGAGGGCGTCTTTATGACATAAGATGTAACTGCGTTCATCCACGCCAAGCAGGAAGAACTTGGCGAAACATACATTCAGGGTGAGTACCTCTCTCTGTGTGAGGACGAAAGACTGCAAGACCGATACGCAAAGCTGGTGTCGTCCGGTCTTATCAACGGAGTCACTTATCCGACCATCTTCCGACCCGACTGGATTCGACTTGTCCTCAGTCGAGTGCATGATCCAGGGTTTTGGTTACAAAAGGGTGTAGTTACAGAAATAACCAAGGAGGATCTACATCGGGTAACCGGATACAGTCAGGAAGGGGAAGCCTTGACGTTGCGAACCATCTCAAATGCAATTGTCACAAAGTTGACGAAATCCAAATACGATGGTCATCTCATGAAAGTGAGCGGCATCGAAGACGATGGGGTTCGGTTTGCGTCCGCGGTGATAGGTTACAAAATCTATCAATTCAGTAATCTCAACAGCATACCGGGAGGAGCCATTCATGCCGCCCACCGGATAATGTATGATAATACCAAATATGATATCTGCGAAATGCTACAAGGGCAGATATTTGAGAATATGAAAAAGCTCGATATGGTTAAAAAGAAATCCATGAAGTACGGGACCTTGTTAGTATGTCTCTACTTCTACTACCAGAGCTTCTTCCCGAGTATTGGCAAAGTGGCATGGAAGACCGACAGACCGGTCATGCACCAGATAGCTGAATTGGCCAACCAATTGGGAAACCAGTTAAGTAAGGTTATGAACGAATATTTTGAAGCCTTTCAACTAAGGATGCACGCAAGGGAGCGAATACCGACAACAATTATTGAAGCATACAAGGATGATGTGTGTTTTCTGGTTTCCACTGACCACTGCATCATTCAGGCAGTGGAACCGAGAACAAAGTATGCTCCTGAGCTAGGGTACAAGATCACCACCAAAACTGCTAAGGCATATGTTGATGCCCTAAATGAAGCAAATCTAGATCTCACTGCCAATCGGTTCAGCACGTTCACAGAGATTCTAGAGAATCTGAAAAAGAGGGCACCGATCAAGAATGTTTACAAGAGGGCCCCCACACCAAAGAAGAAACCGGCAGCTGAGCAACCCAAGGCTCAAAAGAAGAAGACTAAACTGGTATCCAGTGCCCAGGCAACAAATCAAGAGTCAGACTCAGAAGATACAATTCCTTTAATCAAAAGGAAGAGAGGTTCAAGCAAACCGGTGAAGGAACCTGAACCGAGACCAAAAAGACAAGATATTGATGAATTAGTAGCAGGAATAAAGGAAACAGGGAGGTTAGGACAAGTGGGAAGAAGGTACGAATTAAGCAATGATGAAGACAGAAGGAAAATTGAAGAAGCTATAGTATTCTGCCTTCATAAATTCAATCTACATCCTAATAAACTTCACAAGACTATACCTAAGGATCTCCTAGAAATAATTGAAGCTAGATGGAAAGCTTCAATGGAAAGACAGAAGGAGCTGAGGATACAAGCTCTTCTAGAGGTTCAGAATCATCTCACTTTGGAAGAAGCCACAGAACAAGTTGCACTACATCAGCAAACCTTCTTAACAAAAAGGAGGATCGGTCTCATGCTTATTGGGGAAGCTGAGAAAGTGCATGAGGAAGGAGTAGTGATGTGGACCAAACTTCTTCAGGCCTAGCAACAAGCTGAGGAAGAATGCCAAAGAGCCACAGTTCAATTGGTCCATGACACCGGTAAAGGAAAAGGAGTGCTTGGAGCGGAAGCACCTGTCAAAGAAAAGAGCTCCACAGTACTGGTCATTGACATCACCGATGACGAGCAGCGAGCCTGCACAACCTGCCGTTCTCATCTCTCCGAGCAAAGGTAACACTAAACCTATGTCAGTCAATGATATAGTTGATGAAGTAATGGACTTCAGTATAATAGACAATGTTGCTAAGTGGTATAGTGTGCTAGAAGAAGATGACAAGCAGTCAGTAATTGTAGCAATATTGGAAACTTTTCTGGACTTTCACAAAACTCTAAGGGATTACAGGTCTCAGTTTCCACCAGAATTAAATTCTAGAAATCAGGCCAAATGGAGAACCGGTCTAGGAATAAATACAAGAATTAACAGAGAAACTTTGTCTAAAGTCAGACCTGGCCTAAGTGAAAATAGGATCAAGCTTCTACTAGAAGCATCAATGAATTTGGATACTAAATATAGAGTTGCCAAAATAATAAATGGATTTGAAAATGAGGTCTACAAGGAGACTCTGGATGTCTGGCAAAATTACAATTTCAGTACCCTGGACAATTTAGGTCCTCAGGATCAAGCAGAAAAAATACAAGGACCACCGATTAGATTCACCACTGGTGAAGAACCTTCTACCGGAAAGGAAAATGTTCAAACAGAGGAGTTCACATCTAGTGAACAAATAAATGTTGAACAAGAGATAGGAAGTGAAATACCTATGGGAGAACTCCATACTGTTGAAGAGCAGCTCACAAAAGAAGTCCCACTGGAAGAACAACTTCTACAAGAAAAAGATGTTGAAGTTAATCTGCAACCGGAAGGTGATGCTCAGAATGAGGAAGAACCACCCGCCGAGCAAGTCCTACCTGAAGTAGAGGTTCAACTAGAAAATACAGCTCAACAAGGCGCTGAAGAGAATAAGGGACAAGAGGAGGAAATCCCAGTCCACACTGAGCAAGCTCAACCGGAGCAAGAGCAAAGGCAACAGGAACATGCAGACATACCAAGCTCCTCATCTAAGAGGAAGTTGTCATTTGCCGAGGAGAAGGAAGCTAAAAAGGGTAAGGTCACCAATACAGTGGTAGACATCAGCAAGATATCAACAAGGAAGCTAAAAGAGCTGACCAAAAGGAAACAGGACATGGTCCTAACCACCGTAAAGAACATTTTGTGCAACTTTGTACCATATGCTGACATAGATGAAGATGAACCGATTATCGATCAGCTGGAAGTTCTGGCACAAACTATCAGGGAGGATCTAACTGATCCAGAAATAGTGGCAATTGACCACTATGTGAAGAAAAGAGTGGAGATTCTCCACAAGCAATTTGCAAATATCAAGGTAACTTTGTCAAACAACTTGAAAGTTCTTCAATAGCAGATACAAGTTGCAAGAAGTTTGATGAGCAGAACTTCAAACTTTGAAATATTTTTGCAAGATCTGACTGAAAAGTCTGCAAAGACCTCAGAGGACATAAGAGCTTTGTCATCCCAATTTGACATCAAGAATAAATCTGCGACAAATTTTAGCAGAGAAATGACAAGTCTTACTCTAATACTGGGAAAGACAACTGAAGAGGAGAACAAACGAATCCAAGATATCATTGGATTTTAGATGTTTCTGGCCCCAACACTTGACATCATGCACCAAACAGCAACTTCTACAGAGGCTCTGATCAATGAACCGGACTAAAAAATGTAGAAGATATGGAGAACATCATTGTTTCTCTTAAGGCAATCCAAAAGAACATAGAATATGTAACCGGTCAGTGGGCACCATTCCTTCACTCTGCCAAAACAATATATAAGGATATCTTCACAAAACTTCAAATGTGAAGAAAGCATAACCCTTTGTCCTATGGAGGCAAAAAGGGGAAGAAGCAGTAGAAAGCAGAGGATATAGAAAGGGAAATGGGAAGCAGAGCAACACTCAGACAGTAGAGGAAAGAGCAAAACAAGAAAAGTCAAAAAAGGAACAAGACAGAACTGCTACAGTCACAAAGCCACCGGAGCACTCAGACAGGGGAAGTGTTCTACAGACAAAGAGGGGAGTCTACATCTACAGAGGAAAAAGAGCAAAGTCTACAAGACCAAGGTATAAATTGTTACAAGTGAGTATGGTTTGTGTATGGTTTTGCCACCAATGACAAAGGGGAAGATTGTTAGCAATTTAAGTTGTCATTAGTGTAAATTCACAAACACCATGCACCGGTAAGAGCTCACCGGCCACTCACGCTACTTAGAAGACAGTGGTAGACTAGAAACAGAGTGTATGCACCGGTAGATGTTAGCACCGGTAGACCGATTTAAAGTACACAGTACCGGTCTCATAAGTGGATACAGAGATGAACCGAGCATAGGATATACCGGTCTAACTGGATAAAGATCCGATCCGGATTCTGCAGATCAGTTTGAGTTAAAACCAGACTATACAGGACATCCACCGCTCAAAAGTGGAGTTAGCTTTATTTCTACGGATGTTTTAAAGGTAAACTCCAGATCACAACGCATAGCTTTTTGCTAGTTGCATGATTTATTGTTGAGTTTACAGCCTAGCGGTTCTATGAGTTAAGGGTTTCATTAAGGTGAACTCTTGTATAAATACAGGTCATAGGACGCAAGAAATAAGTGTTGTTGAGAATTGTTGAGAAAACAGAGCAATGAAGAGACATCTGCGTAGCAATCACAGTCACCAGAAGTGAAAGGCAAAGAGGCAGAAAAGATTCAACAACCAAGCAAACCGGGGAAGAGATCAACAGGTATGATCTAATCAGACAATTAGTGTCATAGAAGATCATTGCTTTTGTAAGGTGTGAAAGCAAGTTAAAATCTCTTTATCAGGGTGGACCTAATCGGTTCTTTGTAAAATCCCCCAACGGGGTAACATCATTGTTGATGTTAAAAGTCCTTTAACTAGGCAACTCCTAACAGAGTTAAGATCTTAACCGATCGTCTACCAAATCCCTTAACCGGGTAGCACTCTAACAAGTGTTTTGTAAGCTCCTAACATGGCGCCTTCATTCTGCAGTAGAGAAGTTGTGGGCTCTGTCTCACAGTGGTTTTTTCTTTCTAACCGAAGGTTTCCACGTATACATCTTGTGTTGATCTGTGTGTTTCTATATATGCTTATAAATGATTATTTATATTCTGCTTAACAAAGATAACTAAACAAGTTTTGAATTATATTAGAAACAAGTATTTACTGATTCACCCCCCTCTTAGTAACCGGTTAGTAATAACATATTTTTCTTTAAACTATGAAAAAAATGAAAAACAAAACCAAATATGAAAGCATGGACTTACCTTCAATGCTCCAACTCCTCCAAATGCTCCTTGAAGCCCTGTTGTTGCCTCTTTTTCTTCTCTTCTTCAAACCCCCCTTTCTTTCTCTCTTGAAAAAGAAAATGAAATGATTCAGATGAATGAGAACGAGCATAGTAATAACATATTTAGTCATGTTTAGGGTTGCCTTGAGGTGTGGGGCCCATGACATGTTAAAAAAATATGCAGATTTGTTTTAAAATTAACTTGCTTTATACCTCCCACCGCTAGAAATGGCCATCCATCCCTAGGATGGACGGTGGAGGGTCAACAGATTCTAAAACCTCCATTGACCATTTCGGCATTTTTGGAACAGTTCTCGAAAATTTTGCATGATCAGGGACGGCTTGGACCCGTCTCCGATTGTCCATCCATCCCTAGGATGGACAGTGGACGGTCAACAACTTCTAAAACCTTCATTGACCATTTCTGCATTTTTGGAACGGTTTTTGAAAATTTTCAATGATTAGGGACGGCTTGGACCCGTCTCCGATTGTCCCCTCGTCCCCGAAACCATTTTTGTTTCCGAAAGGTGTACATTTAGGGTGGAAACGTGTTAGATGATTACCTTTTGATTTATGTTTCGAAAATGGGCATTGTTTGATTTAGCTTATTAACTTATTCTCATAATTGACCAATTATTGTACTATGTTCTCAAATCTGTGTTTACTATTTAATTTTGTACATTTTGGCTTTTGCATATATATCTCATCTATATTTATATATGGTCCCTAAAACCCCATCCCTACGTCCCTTCATCTTGGAAACTTGGAGAAAAGTACAACAAAAAGATTTTCTTGTAGCGTGCTTTTACTTTCACCTGATGTAATGCATCCTTGTATTGAGCACATTATGCCGCTCTTGACTCCAAATATAGGATGCTTTTGAAATGATAAACATTAGAATGACTTTTTCCCAGATTCATATTTGATTCCTGCCATTTAAACTTCAATGATTAAAGAGTTTGTTTGGTGCTCAAGATTCCAGCAAAAAACATGCTTACAGAGTATCTGCCAGCTGAATCCCTACGAGAGAATGATTCAAATATAAGTTAGACTAACAAGATGGATTATGCAAGGTCAGATATCTTATTTGCACCTTGGCAGATGCATAAGATGAATGATACAGGAGAGACTTGCCTGATAGAACTGCACAAGAGCTAAATTAAGTATTTATTTTTACTTCAGGATGCATTCATGTACTATTGTTGTTGCAAGTTTGTAACACATCTCACATTTAGACCCTGTACTTGTTCATGGATGCAATGTAGATAGGCAGAAATAGGTATGTTTTAAATAGGACCCTACAATCGAAACTGAGCATATTAATAAAATAAAAAAGGGGTTCTCAGGTTGTTGCCTCATGAAGCCCCTATTTTGGAGAATAAAGTCTAGAAAATTAGTTGATAAGTTAATCTATAGGAAAACAATGTCCATTGGATGTTAGAAGTAAGATAACTTTGATGCTGAAACCAACCATGGAAGTTTCAACTCTTGCCAGAAAAGATGATCACTTGAAATCTATTTCCATTTTGGTAATTTCAATTTTGTCTTTGTACTTCAACATTTTGCAGATAGCAACTTTATATTTCTGTTGCTAGACACAGCAAGAGGAGGAATACTAGCAGCCTGGCACTTCCTTTCTCTGGATGCCTTGCTGTTCAAGGTTCGTATTTTCAAAACCTCTACTTCCAGCAAGAAAAAATGATAGTTTCTAGAATTCTATGAAATGCAATATAATTCCCACTTAAATCAGAATGGAGAAGCCATATTTGAGGAATGAAGGGTGCACAGGAAAAGTATTTCAATTTTATTTCCCTTCTGATGAAGGTGACCCTAACTGCAATTATAGGAAAGAGATTTAAAGATGCAAGGAAAAGGGGGACAGAAGAATCCAAAGCATGTAGGAGGAATAACTCATTTGATAATGTTGCAGAAAGGGGCTAAACTAGAAAAAAATTCATCACTCAGTCTTGAATTCCATTGTTGATTCTCTTTAGAAATTGTGCAATTAAAAATTTCATGAATATCAAACAAATGAAAGTGGCAAGAAACAAGAATGCAGCAAGAGTAGGTTGTTATATTCAAATGTACAAGTTTGACATTAAGTTTTCTGACTTTCATGTTTAAGATGTGTTGAACTATTTTTCAACATTCCACCAAGTTTCCTGACAGGGGGATGTGGGAACACCGAGACAGGTTTCAGGGATGGGGGACCAAGGGCCTAGGTTAGGGGACAGTGGGGGGACACCAAGGGGACGGTGCTGGTATACATATAGTACTTGAAAAAATAGTTATAAAAAGATGTATGAGAATTACAAATTTGAATTTTCAAATGAAGCTTTGGCAAATTAGTAAAATAGCAAAATACTAAATACTAAAATACTTGAATACTACTAAAACTTCGTAATATCCCTAAATTTAAGCCCCTATAAGTATATGTATGTTAAAAAAAATTATAAGCAAAGAATTGCTAATATTGACACCGTCATATCATTATTAAACAGAACTATTATCATTACTAAATTATGACATCAAAAGATATGATTAAAATATAATTGATAACAATTATATATTTATATATAATATATATTATTAAATATAATGATAATCATTTAATAATATATATAATATATATATATATAATAAAATAATAACCATTTAATAAAATATATATATTATAATAATCATTTAATAACATAATATAATATTATAGTATAATATGCATTATATTATAATATAAATATTAATAATATATATAAAATATATATAATAAAATAATAACCATTTAATAAAATATATATATTATAATAATCATTTAATAACATAATATAATATTAACAAAATCAGATTTCCGCAATCCATTAAGATGCACAATAAGTTTCTAGATTCGATTGTGTGAGTTTTTTTAGCATCGACGTTTCGGATCACACTCCGTGATCCATCATCAGGAATAGAGAGTAGGAATGAAAAGTAAAATATGCAGACTTAGCTATTCACAAGAGATATAAGAAGAGTTGGGGTAGGAGCAACACGCAAACCAAAGAAGAGAATAAAAGTTTAAAAAAGGAAAAAAAACATATCCACAAAGAAGAGCAACAAAAAAGAGGAACCAAAGAGACGGGAAAACAAGAGCGGCAAGCGAGCCAAAAAGCGAGACTGATAAGGCGAATCAATAAGTTAAAAAACGAAAAACTAAGAAAAGAATGCAATAAAAAGAATGACAAAAGCACAAAAATGAATAAAAATCTTAACTAGAAAGGGACTTCGGGTTGCTTTCAAACCCCTTTCTCGGTTAAGGAATCGGGTCCCCCCTCTCAAGGACCCCAAAGACCCGTTTCTAGGCTCTGGAGTCTATAAGATATCGTGCTCCTGTGGAAACCCCTATATTGGTGAAACGGGCCGCTCTTTCCACACCAGAATCCGCGAGCATTGTGCGGACATTGAGCATGATAGGGTCCACAAATCTGCTCTAGCTGAGCACTCCTCCACCAAACATCATATTTGTTTGGATAGTGCGCAAATTCTCTACAAGGAGGATAACTATTTCAGGAGGAAACTCAAGGAGGCCATTGAAATTCACTACCATCCCACCAACCTCAACCGAGATGATGGGTGGTCTTTGAGCCTTTCTTGGAAACCCTTGTTAGGCACTCTTGATAGCCATCGTCACCCGTGATTCCCCCTTTCCCCCCCCCCCCCTCCTCTCCCCTCTCCGTCCTGCTCGGTTCCTCTTGCGTTTAGGCTCCTCCCCCTTTGTCATCTTGTAGCCCCCTTTGGCTTCTCTCGGTCCTTGATTTTTTTTGTTTCTTGTTGTTTGTTCTCTTAGGCGTGGTCATTTTCCTTCTTGTTTAGAGTGGCTCTCTCGCAATCCTTGCATTTTTTCCTTTTCGTGTTCTTTTTTTTCCCTTTCGGCGCCGTTGGTTTGGTGCATATTTACTCATAGGTATGCACATGTACTTACATACTTATATATATATATATATATATATATATATATATATATATATATATATATATATATGTAAGTATGTAGGCATATATGTGCATTTATGGATATTTATATGTAGGCATATATGTGCTTTTATAGATATTTATATGTATATATGTATATATTCATATATATATGTGTGTGTGTGCATTTATAGACATTTTTATGTATGTATTTATGTAGGTAGTTATATATATATGTATATAGTGCATTTATAGACATTTTTATGTATGTATTTATGTAGGTAGTTATATATATATATATATTCACACACATACATTAGTTTATTTTTCTTTCCCTTTGTTTATTTGTCATCCTCTTTGTTTATTTTTATTTTTTTCCTTTTTTTAGTTTGCGTTCTTGCCTTAGTCATTTTAGATAGTTAGTTATTTATATATACATGTATTTTTATATATACATATATATCTGTATTTAGATATATATGTATATCTATATTTACATATATATGTATATATAGGTACATATGTATTTCTTATATATATATATATATATATATATATATATATATACACTCCCCTATATATATATATGTACTTTTACATATATATTGTATGTAGGTATATGGATATTCTTTGATGTATAAATACATACGATCTATATATATATATGTTTTTTTACATATATATATTGTATTGTCTTACATATTCTTCTTACTTATATATATATTCTCTTGCACATTCATCAGTTTATATTTATTTATCTGTTCGTTGTTTTACTTGTCTTGTCGTGCTCTAGTTTTGTTGTTTTTTTATTGTTTATTTTTATTCATTTTTGTGCTTTTGTCTTTCTTTTTATTGCATTCTTTTCTTAGTCTTTTGTTTTTTAACTTATTGATTCGCCTTATCAATCTTGCTTTTTGGCTCGCTTGCCGCTCTTGTTTTCCCGTTTCTTTGGTTCCTCTTTTTTGTTGCTCTTCTTTGTGGATATGTTTTTTTTTTCCTTTTTTTTACTTTTATTCTCTTCTTTGGTTTGTGTGTTGCTCCTTCCCCAACTCTTCTTATATCTCTTGTGAATAGCTAAGCCTGCATATTTTACTTTTCATTCCTACTCTCTATTCCTGTTGATGGATCACGAAGTGTGATCCGAAACGTCGATGCTAAAAAAACTCACACAATCGAATCCAGAAACTTGTGTATAATATAATATTATAGTATAATATGCATTATATTATAATATAAATATTATTAAAAGAAATCATTTAATAATATAATATATATTATAATATATACTATATATATTATAATATATATTATAAACCCCCGGCATGCATAATGGTCGGCTGAGCCGCACCCCTAGGGGGGTGCCGACAAGTGTGGGGGGACGTGACTCCCCCTCCCACACTCATATATATGCGCGGCCAGAGGGATAAGGAAAGACACACCAGAAATAAAAAAAATACGGAGGGGATATAAAATATAAAGGGGTGCACAGTTAGCAACAGAAAAGGTGCCCAGTCAGCACAGGTAATAATTAATAAAGAAATATATATGTATATATATATATAAAGGAAATAGTATTAAATAAAAAATGAAAGAATTAATGTCAATTAAATTATTTATTTATAACATAATTAAATCTAATTAATATGTAAATATATATATATAGCAACATTTATGATTGATATCGATAAATATATTACTTTGACAGTTCTTATATAGATAATGAATTTGATGTTATGTTTACAATTGTTCATAATTAACTTTATTCATATTCCCTCTAGTAGTCGGACATATGAATCTTATATTCGTCCCAAGCTACATAGAGGTCAAAGTAATGGCAATTCAAGATTGATATAACCCTGTTGCCCATGTGTGGTTAAGGGCAATTGGAGGTTGATATAGCCCTGTTGCCCATTTGTGGTTAATGGCAATTCGATGTTGATATAACCCCATTGTCAATCTATAATTGATGGCAACTCGAGATTGGTATAGTCCCGTTGCCAAAGTGAGATTGTTATAATCTTAGAGGCAATATATATACTGATGCCAGTCATATGCATATGTGTAGGCTTGGGTAGCATTTATTGCTTCCAAGAGATTCTTATGGGCAATGCTCTATGGGATGATATGTCGATAGCTCGGTTGCTTAGAGTGGATCTTATATCCCTCAAGCCGAGAATCGGGAATAATGTGAAGCCCGACCTAGAGGTAGTCTTAAGAATCAAATCCCCCCCTTACTAACTTAGAGTATAGTATGAGTCTTGTAAATATTGTGTAATATGTTGTACTAACGTCGGTTTTGCAGGAAATTCTAAAAGGAGAATAAGAAGGGACATTACAGTGGTATCAGAGCATAATCCTGCCATCTTGTGGAAGGTAGTTCATGCAAACGTATAAACGAAAGAAAGGGACAAAAGCTATGGCCGAACAATTAGCCAACGAATTAAGGAGTTTTATGGAACAAACTAATGAGAGGTTTGAGCGAACCAATCAGTTAATCCTTCAAGCCATTCAAAACATGAGTAATAACAATAACCACAAGGGCTGACCCACTTCTCCAATAGGAAGAGATATACACTCTAATCATTCTGGGAATGAGCCCTCAACCCAAGATTCCACCATGAGGCCAACCATACCATCATTTCTTCCAAGAGAGGAACCAATCACAGGAGGAGAAGAACCATCCACCCACTCAGTAGAAGAGATCGCCCAAATGTATGTTGGTTTAGATCCAGAAATACAAAGACTCATTCCCTTTAAGGAATACTATGAAACCAAAACCATGGTGAGTAATGGACGGAAAAGAAATCATGGGGAAAAAGACATTAAAGCCAAGATAGGCAAAATGTCCCTACCACACTTCGAGGGGACGGGAAAAGAAACAGCTCAAGCTTGGTTCCAAAAACTAGACACCCACCTCTCCCTCAACCCGATAACCGAAGAAAATGCCATTAAGTTTTCCATAATCCACCTGACAGGGGAAGTCCACAATTGGTGGCACCATGTTATCATCACATTGGGTCATAAAAGTATTAACACCTATAGTGAATTCATTCAAAAACTCATTAGTCGGTTTGACCAAAAGGAACCAGAATGGTACTTTCAAGAATTAACTCAACTCAAACAATCAGGAACTATTGAGGAATTTGCCAATAAATTTCAGAGTCTATCAGTCATGGTCCCAGATATATCTCAAAAAAGGAGGGTCTATATGTTCATCAAAGGACTCAAAGAACATATCAAAATAAGGGTGAGACCTTTCAAGACCCAAACCCTTGAAGATGCCATTAGGAAAGCAAAAATGACGGAATACGATACAACTAAAGAAAAACAAAAGGAAACTTCCTCCAAAACCCCCCATCGGAATGAAGGGCCCAAGGAGGGCAGCCGAGGAAAATCATGCTAACTATGCAAAGAACCATGGAGCAAGGATCACCAATGCCAAAAAATGGAACTGATCGATAAAAAACTTTGCTTTAGGGGTAAAGCACCATGGAGCTGTGATCAACCGATGCAAAAGAAGACAAATGAATAACATGGAGGAAGCACTAAATGAAGGTCCCACAAAAAAAGTTAGACTGGAAGACTAAACGTAGAACACTCATCCACCACTCTTATCAAAGAGGGGGATACCCACTCAAGAAATGAGAGGAATCAAACAATCACCGAACTCCTAGTAACACAGAAAGGGGAGGAGAACCTCAAAATTGCTTGAGGACAAGCAAATTGAAGATGGGCGAGCTGTAATATCCCTAAATTTAAGGCCCTATAAGTATGTGTATGTTAAAAAATCTTATAAGCAAGGAATTGCTAATTTTGACACCGTCATATCATTATTAAACAGAACTATTATCATTACTAAATTATGACATCAAAAGATATGATTAAAATATAATTGATAACATTTATATATTTATATATATAATATATATTATTAAATATTATGATAATCATTTAATAATATATATAAAATATATATAATAAAATAATAACCATTTAATAATATATATATATATTATAATAATCATTTAAATAATCATTTAATAACATAATATAATATTATAATATATATTATATTATATTATATTATAATTAAGAAATTATAATATAAATATTATTAAAAGAAATCATTTAATAATATAATATATATTATAAACCCCCGGCATGCATAATGGTCGGCTGAGCCACAACCTTAGGGTTGCAACCAGTCGCACCCCTAAGGGGGGGAGCTGACAGGTGTGGGGGGGACGTGACTCCCCCTCCCACAATCATATATATACGCGGCCAGAGGGATAAGGAAAGGCACGCAGGAAATAAAAAAAATACAGAGGGAATATAAAATATGAAGGGGTGCACAGTCAACAACAGAAAAGGTGCCCAGTCAGCAAAGGTAATAATTAATAAAGAAATATATATATGAATATATATATATATATATAAAGGAAATAGTATTAAATGAAAAATGAAAGAATTAATGTCAATTAAATTATTTATTTATAAAGTAATTAATTCTAATTAATATATAAATAAATATATATCTATATATATATATATATTTGGCAACATTTATGATTGATATCAATAAATCTATTACTTTGACAGTTCTTATATACATAATGAATTTGACATTATGTTTACAATTGTTGATAATTAACTTTATTCATATTCCCTCTAGTAGTCGGACATATGAATCTTATATTCATCCCGAGCTACATAGAGGTCAAAGTAATGGCAATTTGAGGTTGATATAACCCCATTGCCCATTTGTGGTTAAGGGCAATTCGAGGTTGATATAGCCCCGTTGCCCATTTGTGGTTAATGGCAATTGGAGGTTGATATAACCTTGTTGCCCATTTGAGATGGATGGCAATTCGAGGTTGATATAACCACGTTGCCAAGCTATAATTGATGGCAATTCGAGATTGGTATAGTCTCGTTGCCAAAGTGAGATTGTTATAATCTCAGAGGCAGTATATATACTGATGCCAGTCATATGCATATGCGTAGGCTTGGGTAGCATTTATTGCTTCCAAGAGATTCTTATGGGCAGTGCTCTATGAGATGACGTGTTGATAGCTCGGTTGCGTAGAGTGGATCTTATATCCCTCAAGCCGAGAATCGGGAATTCTGTGAAGTCCGACCTAGAGGCAGTCTTAAGAATCAAATCCCCCCATTACTAACTTAGAGTAGAGTATGAGTCTTGTAAATATTGTGTAATATGTTGTACTAACGTCAGTTTTGCAGGAAATTATAAAAGGAGAATAAGAAGGGACATTACAAACTTTAAGTAAACATTCAACACTAACAGTTTAACAATGAGGTTTGAGCAATAAAAATGCCAAATTTGAGATTTATATTATATTTAAGATTTCATAAAGATAATAACAATGAGTTTAGATATGTCAAAATAACAAAATGTAGCGAAGGGAGGCCTCTAATCATCCCCAAACTCCTCATCACCAGAACTACTAGACTCCACATAGTCAAGCTCTACCCAACTAATACCTACCAACCCTGCATCTATAACTATAACGTCCTTGTCAATCTGTGTTGGCACCTCTAGCTCTACATCCCATTGAGTTGTTGGAATCTCTTTGTAAACAAGTGCTTCGCGTCTTATATGTCTTGTGGTCAATGAGATGCAAAGCATTATGTACAACCACAAGCTTCTCTACTCTCCTAAAGATTAGTATGTTCCTCTTAAGAGAGTGGAAGAAACTATAAGTAGACCAATTCCTCTCATCAGCTGAAAAAGTAGAAACTTGAGATAGCAATCAAATGGCTAGAGAGGTAATCAAAGAATTTGGTCCATGGCAATTTCACCTCAAAATTGGGTCCTCCTGTGCCATAGTTGCCATATCCATCTTGGTCGCCTCAGACCCCCAAGAGTGGCAAATTCGATCCACTCAGTATGATGTTGGCCTTTATAGGATCATAATCTTCTCAATGGCCCTAAAGAACCTTGTAGCTAGGAGGATGTTCCTTGACATCTTGTATCGTTGTAACTCTACCAAGCCTATCTTGTACAACTTAGAATTCAGTGCATAGGCAGCCATGTGCAAGAGAGTATTGAGCGTCTCCCATCTATGTCGAATGACTCGTTGAATGTGCTCATTGTAGAATGTTAATGTGGGGTCCTCTCACACAACCACCCTCATTCAATCAAGCATAAAATCAATGAACTCGTACACCTCTCTAAGGTTAGGTGTATCAGCATCCACAACCAATTACTTGGAAAGCTGGAATAATGATGGAGACTATATATTTTGCGTAACTGCAAAAAGCATCAATGTTTGTCGTATCCATCACCCTTATCCCCTGCTCTATCTTGGACTCAACCCACCAATTCCATTTCACTATCATAACCATGAGTTACAAAGAGTTCTGCAACTCAATCATTCTCTCCAAGAAAATGAAATAGGATGTGCATATCTAGTCTCAACTCAATTTGCACATCTCTAGCATCACTAACCACAGCATTGATCCACTCAATTTGTCCCATATTCTTCACTGCATTATTCATGGTATGTACACAACAAGGAGTCCACCAAATATGTGTAACCTATCTCAACTAATTTCCCCATAGTATTGCTCACATGGGTCGCATCCATCACTACTTGGACCATATTTTTTGGCCCAACCTCCTCAATAGCATCCTTGAGGATTTGAAACTAAAATTGGCATCTTGGTGATGCCCCAAACAATCAACAACCGTAAGAAAATATGGACCCTCTATACATGTAACCATGATATTGATGAGTGGGTGATGTGTAATGTTCGTCCACCCATCTAACTATACTGCGTCCACTTTTCGCCCAAGATTCCTTCATTGTCTCTATCAACACATATATCTTGGGATAGTTCTTATCCAAGCTCATCATCCTCAATTTTGTCTCCCTTGATGGCACATATGATGGTCCCCCCTTGCTGCCCTCAACATCATCTCCTTGTAATAAGTGGATTGAGCTACATGAAATGGAATGCCATTGGCAAAGAAGAATTTTCTAATGGAATCAATTAAATCATCCTTCATTTGGACATTGAGTAAATCAGCTATGGGATTACCATCACTTGTCAATTTTTGTTTCCTCCTAGCCTCTCTTGCATGGGCATTGCTACTCTCCTCTACAAAGTATGACTAGAATCATGGACAAAGTAGCAGGCATAGGTGTATTTGTTGGCAATTTGGCTGAGTAGTCTATCAGATTGTTGTCATTATGGCAACATATAATCACCATATTGATCACATAATAGAAGAAAGCAGTTTTGTATGAGCGCAGGTGAAAATTGTCTAAGTACAGCAGTATTTACCAGCCTAATCGGAGACAATTTTGGTTAGCGATGCTCACAAAAGCAGGTTCAGTGCATGCGCACTTGAACATGGATAATTCTATGTATATCAAAGCTACATGTGAGAGCGCAAGTCTGTACGACATGTACGGAAGGAGATATTAGAAGATTACAAAGACAACGTTGAAGCCAACCTTAACAGAGCAAGAAGACAGAATGAGAATATTAAGTTAAGGGATTATTTTGTTTATCAAAATAATGACTTAACCATATGAGGGACGACATCCTAGATGTTAACCCTTAGGTAGCATGAATTAATTTTGTATTTTGGAAAGAGTCTATGTTTGGTAAAGCCAACTAGAAGTTATTATTCTTAATAACTTGTATATATGTAAGAAGCATGTAATGCGAAGATAAAATAAGTCTTGTAATGTTGTAATGTTATGAATCGAAGTTGTATATTGTAAGAAGAAAAGCAAGCAGACTCTGTGTATGAAAGTGAAGAGCCTAGAAAGCTAAATCAGAATAGGAAAGCTATTCGGCAGCAGTAAAAGGTTATGTACTTTACCTTTGTATTCAGATATCATTGTATATTGCATATTTGGGCAGTGTGCTCATCTTGCACAGATCCTATTTTTGTAATACCAACTCCTAACAGGGTTGACGCTTCTAACAAGGCCTAGAGTCCTTTAATCAGGACAGAGACACTATATGTATGTAATAGACTACTAGCAGGGTCAACATCCTTAACCAAATACTTTTGATTTGTGGATCAGTTGTGGGTATCATCCCCACCAGAGTTTTCCCTTGGCCAGGGTTTCCTCGAGAACAAACATGGTGTTATGAGTTCATTTGCTTTATTGCTATGCTTGTTATTTAGTTTACTTTGTTATGCAAGCTTCAAGTTAATTTGTTATATCCATAATTGGGCAAAAGTAAAAGTTTGTGAAATACTGATTCACCCCCCCCTCTCAGTATTCCCTATTTCTAACAATTGGTATCAGAGCTTAGTTACTCGGAACAAAGTTATTCAGAGAAAGTCTAACAGCTTGAGTAAGATCTCTATGGATATGGATCAGTTACAGAAAAATCTTGAAGAGGCTCTTGAACAGATTGATATTCTTACTGAAGAAAGAGACTCTGAGAGGGAAATATGATGATGCGAAAAATTATATTGAGAAACTAAAAGAAAAAGTAGAAGATCTGAAATCAAAGAAAGAACCTACAATTCAAGTCAAGGATTGTGATGAAGTTTCAAAACTGAAGAAAGCGAATGAGATTCTTAAACATGAGTTGAAGATTGTAGATCTAAAGTTAAGCTTGAAAGATGGAAATAGTAAAGATGAATCAAATCTGAAAATGAAGATCTGAAGTCTAAACTTTGTAAAGTGACATCTGAACTTGAGAAAACTAAATTACAGTATGTTGAACTTGAGAAGTACAATACAATTGTGAAAGGTGAATTGACTCAGTCTAAACAACATCTTGAAAAACTATATTCCAATAGTGAGAAGATTGATGAACAAATGTCTTATCAAAAGCCATATTATGATACAACTGGTCTTGGATACAATTCATCTAAGATAAATGAAGAAGGCAAAGAACCAGATCCGAAACCCTCTGAGAACAAAGATGAAAGGAAATTTGATGAAGCTAACAAATCTGAAGACATACCTAATCCACCTAAAGATATGCGAAGAGAATTCAAAGGTAGATGTTTTGCATGTAATACTTTTGGACATATAAAGAGAGATTGCACAGGTAAGCAATTCAAACCTATCTCTGGTTATTGTTATAATTGTCATGGTTTTGGACATAGAGCTATTGATTGTAAGAAACCTAGATCTAATGATAACAATAGTAGTAGTAGAATGTTTAGAGATACTAATCCTGCAGATAAAAGACTTATTGAAGATATGAACAAAAAGAATGGAGTTGTGTTATAAATGCAACAAGATTGGACATATTGCTATAAATTGCAGAACACAAATCGGTCAGACAGGACCAAAATATGGAAACAATGGAGTAATTTGTCAGATATGCAACAACTTTGGTCATACAGCAAGATTTTGCAAAATGAACAACATGAGAAAGCCTAATCCTAGAAGCTATACAAGGATAAATGAGAACACAAACAACAGTTAGAAAGGATGTTGTAGTAACTCGAAAGAAGTTAAATTTGTTAAAGCCACGGATCAAGCAAGCACACTCAGTATACCAGGAAATCAGATAGGTGAAGTACCTAATAGTAAGTGTGAATCATTGCCTAATCTTTCTTTAAGGATTTAAGTAATTGTTTAGATTAGAATAGAGCATTAGAGCAGTGTAGAAGGTAGAGTAGATTGAATTAAGTATTGTGAAGTTAGTATGAGATATTATATGATGTAATTATGCTATGGTTAAGAGCGCATGAAATTATATAAATGTATGGGAGTACACGGAAAGAATGAAGTTTTGCAGGTAACCAAGAACAACTTTTTGATATGAAGCGGCAAAGAAATTTAATGCGATGTCAGAATCTTGAAAGAATTAAAGGATAAACGCATATGATTGGTATTAGTTGATCATTCAAGCGATTACAAGTGATAAGGAGAGCGATTCAATGGAGATTAAGAGCAGTTTGCAAGATTTGGAGAAAGATTTCTTGCCAGATCTGCGCAAAGCCCCAAATCGCGATTCTTGAGGTATTTTGCTAAGTAACCACTATAAAGCAATTAAGTTTTATGAGAACCATGGATGCATCACTTGTTCACCATGTAAAAGATTCAGGCAGACCTAGAGTAAAAAGGGAACCAATAGAACCTTTGGAAGAAGACCCTAGTCTAGCGTTATCATCCGTTCCAGACGTAGTTTTGCACTTGGAAGATGTAAAAGGTTATTTAAAATGCAAGTTTGAGACCATAGGAGATGGTAATCTGATCAAGGATAATGAGAAGATATTTAAACAGGACATGTCATTCAAAGACGGGTTTGAACATTTGAAAGATATTGATGTTATCAAGTATCCACTTCATTACGAATTCCAGGATGATGAATGCACTAAGATTATTTTGAGTAGAATCCACAATGGTAAATTTTGGTTAGATGATAGAGTGATAGACATCACCGCAGACCTTATTCATGAGGTAACCGGTCTATCTAAATCTGGAGTAATTCCTTTAATGAGAAAAATGTTAAGAAAACTGTGTTAGATAACACTAAGTCATCTTACTATGGAAGAGGAAATGTAATCAGCAAGATCATACAGGATGATGTTAGATATGTGTGTAAGATCTTAACATTTAAATTTTGTGCTAATGCTAGATAGGATGATATAGCAGCTGGCATGGTACATGCAGCTTATCTTATGTGTGTTGAGAAAGTTCAAGTTGACATGTGTGAGATTCTGAGAATTCAGTTGACAGAGAACCTTGAGAAGATCAAGAAAACTAAGAATTTACAGTTTAGATTCTCATCTCTGATCACATATATGTTTTTTCATTTGCTAAGGAGATTTCCATATACTATTGGAGAAGATTGGAATGATAACAAAAATACCATGGATAGAATCAACAAGGTGTACATAAGACACCCTATAGACAAAGTGAATGAGAGTGCCACTTTGGTAATCAAAACTTTTCAGAATCAAATGAGAAAAAGATCAAGGATTCCACCAGCTGTTATGGAGAAATATAAAAATGAGATATGTTTTTTGGTTGACACTGACTTTACTTTTATTGAAGCAGTTGAGCCTAGAGTGGAATTTGTAGATCCACTAGAATATGAAGTTTCTGAAGATGAACTTGAAGGATACATAAGTAGATTACTTAAGAGTGATTTGGATGCAAATAGTCCTAGATTTGGGATATATGAGGAGAACTTTGACTCCGCAAAGTCATTAAAGGCACAAAAGATAGCTAAGAAAAGCGTAGACAGTACCATTAAGAAAATTCTTAAAGACACTGGCATGACAGAGCATGAATTTATAGTTGCGAAGCAGACTGCAGCAGCAATAAGAGATATAGGACAAAAAGAAATCTTATCAATTCCACCTTTGACATCAGTTGCAGCACCTACTGAAGAAATTCAGGTCTCTGATGAAGAAATTGATGTAATGGAAGTACAGGAAGTAAGAAAAACCACTAGATCCTCCACCACTCCACCAGCAAAAAGAGTAAAGGAAATGGCAAGCGGTCCAGGTAAGAGACAAAAGACAATATTTACCCCAGTACCAAGGAAAACATCAGAAGCAAAAGCAGATGAAGAAGCAGGTAGTAGCAGGAAGAAATGGAAGCCTAAGATTGAAAAAGTGAATACCTTAATTATTAATGAAGGTGATTTCACCAAGATGAATAAATACTATGAGTTATACAATTTTTCTAAGAAAAAGAACTTAGAGAATGCAGTTGTTAGGCATATGATACTGGCAGATAAGAAGTTTGATAGCATTACAGGAAAGATTCCTGATGACTTATATAAGAAATTAGTAAACAGGAAAAAGAGAGCAACAGAAGAAGACAATGGAATTAGAGAAAGATTTGTAAGGAAGTTATGTGACATAAAGGATCTTAGCACCCATCTGAGAAAGAAAAGAAGAACTATACTAATCATGGGAGGTAACTATGAAGAAATCAACAAGGAGACAGAGGAAGCAGTTGTGAAAGTTATGACCTCCGGTCCTAGTGAGCACATAAGTGAGTCTGATCAAGCAGATGAAGCAAAACACCAGACAAATCCATCATCAACACCGCCACCATCTATTAATATTGCAAATGAGTCTATGAATGTTGAAGGAACAAACATCACTTTGGACAGTGAAGAAAATTCGTTCAGTGATCATGAGGACATTGTTGACAATTCGGCTGATGAGCAACAGGACATGGCAGAAAATGAGGAAGGAGTTGAAACAAGAAAGGAAGAAGAGGTAGAAGCAACACAAGAACCATAGACTAATGCTGCAGCAGCAGCAGTAGCAGCAGAGCAGGAAGTTCCACAGGAGCAGACAGTAATCATTCCTGAGCCCAAGGAAGCAGTAGAAAAACCACAGATTGAATCAATATTTGCTAGTCTTGGACAGGAAGTTGATGATGATGATCAAATAAAGCTGATCTCATCTTTGAACAAGATTATTGGAAAGAATAAGAAGGTAAAAAGCCTTGAAGAAATGTTACTTGAGGTAACTAAGAAACTACAAAGCACAATATCTAGTCAAATCAGTGAGGCATATCCACAGGGAAAAGCAAAAGAAGCTGTGAAAGCTTTTGATGCAGAATCCACTAACTTATCAGATATAGCCACAGTAAAAGCTCAAGCAGCACATGAAGCTAAAATATTTCAAGATGTATGTCAGAATATCAGAAATGATATAGACAATCTGGATATTTATATTAAAGAGTTAAGAAGATGTTTGGAAAGAGGAAAAGCAGTGTACAAAATCAGAAAACCATATATCAGAAATAACAAAGAAAATGAAGATCAAAGAGGCAAAGATACAAGCGGCAGTAAACCTTATTTCAGGCCCTAATGTGAAGATCTCAGACATTGAAAGGAACATCAGTAAAATCTATGATGATATGAGACTTCTGAATGATGAGAAGGAGAAAACATTGAAGAGATTCGCTCTATTAAGAGAGCATGTATCAATTAAGTTGAGTATTCTTGAAACTCAATTAGAGGAATGTATTTCTTCAAAGACATCTTATGGAAAATTTCACTATGCAAACCTAAAGGCATGTGAGATTGCATCTTTTGGCCTATGTGCACTGCTAAGCATTTCAAATGCAGTAAAGAAATCATGGGACAATGAGATAGAGAGTCTGAAGACAAATATTGCAGATTGTATTGCAAGCCTACCAGCCTTGCAATTCTGAAATCTTAAAGGTAAACCAATTTTTGACATAAAGTTTTTGACACCTTTGTCATTGTTGTCAAAGGGGGAGGAGTAGTATTAGCAGAAAATTGTATGTATAGACAATATATGTATAGCACGGAGTATACTCTTAGGGGGACTATAGATATTTCAAAGATATAAGTATTTTGGAGATATAAGTAGTTGTATGAATTTATATACATGGCCACAATTTTGTATCTTAAAATTTTTTGGGACTTAGCCAATTTTCTTATATGTTGCCACCAATGACAAAGGGGGAGATTGTTGGCAATTTGGCTAAGTAGTATATCAGATTGTTGTCATTATGGCAACATATAATCACCATGTTGATCGCATAATAGAAGAAAGCAGTTTTGTATGAGCGCAAGTGAAAACTGTCTAAGTACAGCGGTATTTATTAGCCTAATCGGAGACAGTTTTGGTTAGCGATGCTCACAAAAGCAGGTTCAGTGCATGCGCACTTGAACATGGATAATTCTATGTATATCAAAGCTACATGTGAGAGCGCAAGTCTGTACAACATGTACGGAAGGAAATATTAGAAGATTACAGAGACAATGCTGAAGCCGACTTGAACAGAGCAAGAAGACAGAATGAGAATATTAAGTTAAGAGATTATTTTGTTTATCAAAATAATGACTTAACCATATGAGGGACGACATCCTAGATGTTAACCCTTAGGCAGCATGATTTAATTTTGTATTTTGGAAAGAGTCTATGTTTAGTAAAGCCGACTGGAAGTTATTATTCTTAATAACTTGTATATATGTAAGAAGGATGTAATGCGAAGATAAAATAAATCTTGTACTGTTGTAATGTTATGATGCGAAGTTGTATATTGTAAGAAGAAAAGCAAGTAGACTCTGTAAAAGGTTATGTACTTTGCCTTTGTATTTAGATATCATTGTATATTGCATGTTTGGGCAGTGTACTCATCTTGCACAAATCCTATTTTTGTAATACCAACTCCTAACAAGGTTGAGGCTTCTAACAAGGCCTAGAGTCCTTTAATTAGGACAGAGACACTAAATGTATGTAATAGACTCCTAGCAGGGTCAACATCCTTAACCGAATACTTTTGATTAGTGGATCAGTTGTGGGTATCATCCCCACCGGAGTTTTCCCTTGGCCAAGGTTTCCTCGAGAACAAACATGGTGTTATGAGTTCATTTTCTTTATTGCTATGCTTGTTATTTAGTTTACTTTGTTATGCAAACTTCAGGTTAATTTGTTATATCCATAATTGGGCAAAAGTAAAAGTTTGTGAGATACTGATTCACCCCCCCCCTCCTCTCAGTATTCCCTATTTCTAATAGTAGTTGCACTGCCATCAGGAGCACCCCATAGCTTGCATATCTCAACTATGTAGTTTAGGTTTGTCAATCTCCCCAAAAAATCACTTGCTTCCACAAATTTTTCCTCAAATATGAAGGTGGGCATTAACTCCAATAGTGCTGCTGTAAAATTCTAGTGCAAAGAGTTGCCCCAACCTTGTGCCCCCAAATGTTCCTGGCGTGACTAGTAATTTAATTGCAAATTGATTGAGAGGAGACTTATGATCAAAAGGACCTCTAGCATACTTCGCCAGTAATTGGAGGGGCATTCTATACTTGCAGCTGCACATGCCAAGGAACTAATGGTTTGGGTTTCAAGTTCAGCCTCATGGTCACCCTCCTCAGCCATAGGTGCATATTCAAATTCAGTACTTTCATTGTGAACCTCAACCTCATCCTCACTCATGCCATGAGAACTCATTGTGACACTACAACAAACAATATAAATCTAAAATTTATAATTCTAAAAGTTTCAACCTAGTTTGACAAGTTCGAAAATAAAATTTTAATTTTAATGTTGAATCTTGATGGCAATATGAACAATGAACATTACAATGAATCTATGAATATGCACTTGCAGCCATGTCTACGAAATTATGATAAAAATTAAATTTTAAAAATGAAACAAACAAACAAAAAATTGAAAAAAGTCATAGAATGAAATCCTTCCAACTTATTATAGAATCTCTCTTCTTGCTCCTTCTCACCCTTCGTGTACTTGCAGCACTTCAATCACACTTTTTCCCTCCTTCACTCACTCTCTTGTTCCTCTTCAACCTGGCTATCAGACTTGAGCTCTTAGATCGAGCAAGAAAAAGAACTTTTTTAAACCTTCTTTACCACCCAAAGATAGGAGACTTTTGCATGCCCCTAGGACAAGAGAGGTGCACCTGGCTGTCCCCGAGACTTCCCATCGTCCCGATTGTGTCCTTGATGTCCCATTGGTTGTAGCAGTTAGGCAGGGGACATATCCTCCCCACCCCCAAAACGGCAGGGATTGGATAAGGGGAGGTGAGGAACGTCCCCTTCATGGCTATTTTTCCACTACACAAATCCAAAAGGGATGTTGAATTGAAAGAAAAGAATAGTCTTCTTCCATGGATCAGGTCTATACATTTACATGCATTTTCAGATTTATAAATGATCAATATTGCCATACAGAAATATAAATAGGTTCTCTTATCAACATTTTACATAGACAATGTAATATAGCTATACATATTAAAAAGAAAATGGATAAATGGGAGAAAGGGCACAATCTGATCAGAGGATGATAAAGATGAGATGTTATGATAGTTGTTACTACCACCCTTCACTTTACTTACATTACAGTAATCCTGCAATAAAAAATGTACAGAAATATTTTCTCAATTCTAAGCTATTGAAGTTTTCATATTATCATTTTTGGGATTCATGGACTTGGATTGGACAAGACCATCTGCAATACAAACTGTAGACACCTAAAATTGACCACATCCTAACAACACAGCCAACATCACAACTTTCGCCACTTTTCACACCATAATAATCCCATTGAACCATACTCACATCATTTCAGCATTTTATTTATTTTTTTAATTAGGATTTAGCCTCTACCATTGTCTCCATACTGTTGTCTCCATAGAATTAACTAAAAATATAATATTTATTTAATCAATCTAATTTCCCCCATCGCACTCCAATAATTAATTAAATAATCTATCATTTGATAAAGTAACCTAAAAGCCCCAAATCCTAATATAAACCCCACCAATAGAACAATCAAGTTCCCTCCACAATTAAAATAAATACACATCATCAATCCAAAATGGAGTCAATCTTAAATTTTATCTGTCAAATCAATCAAGCAAAATCCTGCCACCCATTTCCTACTACCATCTATCCAAATCCAAACTAACTTTTAATCCCAACCATCCACTTTGTCCAACTATTCCTAACTCTCCATACACTAACTACTAAAATTTAATTTCTCCTCCCTCTCATATTCAAATTCACAATTTCTCTAATTAAATCCTAGCCACTCATTCTAAATCAAACTCGACCCTCCATTTATCCTTGTTAAATCCACGAATCTCTCATTCCTCAAGCAATTTCTAAGAATAAGAATTGGATGCAAGGCAAGGTCATGTTGTAGGAATGAGCCACTACATCAACTCTCAAAAAAAATCAACCATCTTGAGCATACCACGTGATTATCATTTGTGTTGGTGGGAGTCTTCTTTGCCTTTCACCATTTATTTTCTTATCTAAGTTCAAAGTTATAGCTAGGTGTGGAATAGGAGCTTTATTTACACATTGTCCTCTATTGTGTTTTATTCTATATTTTAGCAGACAAATTCCAACACACCCAGTGGGATCATGTTCCTATCTGATTTTCACCTTCACAAGCTTTGTTTTAAGTGATTTTAGCAAGTTCTACATGTATTTAGCATTTTTCCCAGTTTGTTGCATGTGCTCTATGGAACAACATATCCGCTCTCAAGTTTGGTGCATCAACACCCCTGCATTCTATCAAACCTTAAACCCTAAACCCTAGTCCATGACACAAGTGATTTGACATGTACCTACATTGCCCCATGGTGCATGCACCATTGGTATGGCCTATACACTTTTTAGGCTTGTTTAAACCATTTAAGCACAGGTACATTACTTTGTAGTACACCTACACATTGAGTGGCATATGCACCCTCTAGAGTTTTGCACTTTCTTTTAAGCATTTCTCCATTTTCTTTTGGTGTTTTTGCACTAACTTTTTTTGTGCATCTCTTTTAGCATTTTTACATTACTTTTAGCATATCTACTCTCTAAAAATTTTATTTTTGATCATTCAAATTAGGTGCTCTATGTAACAGTACATTCAGTTATGGTCAGCCATTCTCGTGTTTTTGGATTTTTCTTACTAATCCTGATCATCACAAGTGTGTATTTGGTCTGTTTGTGTCATTTATACACCCCCTTGTTGCAGGTTTGCTTGTTTGAAACTACTAACACATGGGTTGTAGGTTTATTTGTCCAAGAAACAACCTTAACATTTTTTCTGTGTTTTCATTACTTTATCAAAGGTTAATTAACATGCTTGATAGACTTGTCCACCCAAGGATGTGTATATTATTTCCAGGCACTGCAAGGTAACCTTGATAATCAAAGGCATACCTTGTGCGTATTTGTCTCCACGTCTCACATTTGAATTTCTAAGGTAAAAGAATTTTCTTGTCATGTTTGTGTTGTACAAGACTCTGTATGCCCTTCCCTCACACCGTAAGGTGTTTTTGGGAATCAAGCACACATCCCTTTAATCACTTATTGTTTCCCCTCAAAAAGCTAATCTCATGTATGTTCTTTCCTTGTGCCACAAAGTGACCTTGGAAACCAAAAGTACTTAGTATGGTTACCAATCTATCTCTAGCTCTCGACGGAGCCTCACTTCTCGTTCGGCCGAATCAATCAAGGAGTTGTGAAGCAGAATACCAACTCTCTATTCTAATGGGTAGGTAGGCATGGGAAGGGGTGGGCGCTTGATCAATCAATCGCAATCCGCTACTTCTGCTACTATCGCAATCTGCACGCCAACTGGTTCATTCGCCATGCCCTATCTAAACAATAGTTGGCCGGCCCCAGACTATCTTATCTCTCTTTGAACGCATGGTTCGCTCTTTTCTTTATTTCTTTTTAGTGGACTTGGCTGAGATGTTATCACTAAGTAGCAATTTGAACCCACATATTTTGATAGGGTATAAAAATTAGAGAGACAATCAAGGTACATTTGTAGTTAGGTTGAGCTTGCAAGAAACTTTATAGCTTGCATAGCAAAAGCAAAGAGTGGATTACCCTCTCGCAGCAAGCCACTAGACATATACCTCGTTTCATGGATTTGGACCTCATGTACCTTCAAGTATACTGAAGGTATCTCCAAGAAAGTCGTACACAAACTTGGCATAGTGAACCCATCAATCGTTTGGTCTTTGTAGTCCACCAAAAAGCAATTAGCCCTAGGAAATTACACACACCATAATTTTGAAAACAAAATAGTAGAGCATCCATGCTCTCCTCTCATGCTCAGTGCAATAATAAGGACTTGGTCAATGTCTTGAGATCAATTGGCCATACTATTGTGAGGCTTTCACACCATCGCCCCATTGCAAATGGGGATGCCCTCTTTTCACTTGGGAGTTAGGAAGTTGTCCCAAGTAGTCTTTGTTCAATGGCAGTTTTCAAGTCTCCAAGTCTATGAGATGAGTTTGAGCAACTTTGGCTCACTAGGGAGTCAAGTCAATCAGGGAAATGAGTGAGAGATGGGCCAAGCTAGTCACAGATGTGGAATTGAAGTCAAGAGATTTGTGATGAAATGAATTAGAATCCCTGAAAAATCCTTATTCTAGTATCAAATTTATCTTGGAAAGTCATGAAAAGTTACGGAAAAGAACACTGATGGAAGCATGTTGATTCCTAAAGTTTGGTTGTGTCTGAAATTTTTTTGAAATCTCCCAAAATCTAAAATCTCCATTATAACTCCTAGAGACCTTAAACCACTCTCAATCATCCTGATAGTATTTATATAAAACATACATGTTAAAATTTCAAAGTATGAAAGTGATCCAACATTCTAGAGTCCTAAATAATTTCAGATCTAAGTTTATTCACTCAGAATTTTCTTGCCTCAACAAGCAAGGTATAAACCTCAAATGGTAGATTCATGAGATCAAGTGTTCGATAAGCTAGTGCATGGGGGGGAAGTGAATAACTCGTCAAAATTCAAATTAGGATTGGGATTTGATGGAATGCCTTGTTATCAAAGTATCTTAATTTTGTTTACGCTTACCACCTCATGTACTTACAGGAGCATTATTTTGTTTTGCAAGGTGGAATGGAAATGGCAAGGAGCTAAGTGTTTCAAGTGCAAGCATGATTTCAGCATCAAGGGCAATGTGGAGATTTTGAGCATCACCAAACCACAAGTTGATCACCAAGCGAGCAAACTGCATCCAAGTTGAAGAACAAGTACAAAATCAAAGTCAAGGTGTCAAAAGGATATCAAGATTTTATGTACAAGCAAGTTCAAGGTCATGCCAATGAGAAGATTTCCAAATTTCAAAGATGGAAAAGTGGAATTAAAACAAAGATTGCACGATAAAAATGTTGATGTGGCGCCTATCCAATTCCAACCAATTAGAGAAATCTAGTTGCACGTGTCCAAAATCATCCAATCATATTATGCCAAGTTTACATGTTGAAGGCATCTAATGCCTCTACCTAACCTATTTCTTGATTAGTCAATAAAAACAATGTAATTTTCTTATTTGCCCACAGGGGTGGTGCCTTTATGTAACTGGCCAGTATTTAACGCTTGTAGCTGGAAACCCTAATCACGATTATGTAGATTAATCTTGGCCCTTCATTATAATTGAACTATAAAAGGCCAAGGCCTTCTCATTTGTAAGTCATTAGAGATAGAGTAGAGTAGGAGAGGAGACTTGTTGAAATTATTGCTAGAATGTTATCAAAGTAATTACTAATTCATTGTTGGTCTTCATGGTGGATTACTTGTGGTGGATTGGAGTATTGCATGGTTTCTACATTTCCTCATTTAAATTAGGATTTCATTTCATGTTGGTTAGAAGTAGTGTTAAGTTGAATGGAAGATATTTTGGATGCATCTTTGGTGGACTTGTTTAGACCAAACCACTAGTTGCTTGCTGATTGTAAGTTTGCCTTGCGTGGTTGAATAGCACATTTATGAGCTTTGCTTTGATTATTGTTTGCATATTGACATGCATCGATGGATGGTGTTAATGGAATGGTAATAGGTTGAACATCTTACATCTACCTTAGGAGATCACACTAGCTTGGTTGATGTCGATGGCTAAACTAAGTCTAGTAGAGGCACAAAGACATCCACAGTTTCTTGCATTCTAGGAGTAGAGTAGCTTTCTAAACCATTTCCTTTGCAGTTTGTTTGGTTGGAAGAAGTTGAAGCAATTGATATTCATTGGATGAACAGCGTAAGTCCCATTGTGATAACCAGCATATCACATCATTATAACTGAGTTAAGTCCACATTAAGAAGGAACCTTGGGGTTGTCTCATTTGATCACACAATCCATATACAATGTTTAGCATATGAGCATCCTTATTCAAGAGAGAGTTGGAGATTAGGTGTTTGATATCAGAATACTAAGTATTCAATTTTGTATGTTATAGTGGCATAAAACTCACATCAACACATACTATTCATGACTAGTTTAAAAAATACTCGTGGACTTACAGAACCAAACACTCACAATTGAATAGCTATGGCATTCATGTCTCTTCATATCATTTTTTTGTATTTATCTTGTGCAAAAATTTGAATCAAACCTTTGCAAAGTTAAACCTAATCAAAGCAAGAAATCATAATCCCTTTTTTGACCAACCCACAAATTTGTTTGATGATGATGATGATGACGATAGTTGTTTACTCCCAGTGGTGAATGCTTTAACTTAAAAAGTAAAAAGGAATAGACATACTTGGCGGAGCTGTGAAAGAAATTCTTTGATGACGATAGTTGTTTACTCCCAGTGGTGAATGCTTTAACTTAAAAAGTAAACAGGAATATAACTATGAACATATTCAATACAGTAATTCAAGAATAAAACATCAATATGGCAGAAAGATATAGCTTTATTATCAAGTTTAATTCATGTATAATCATAATATGAATTCACTCCTAAACCAAACATAAATAGTGCCAGACGGTTGGTTAAGATTGCCAACTATCAGCAACTGACACAACCTCTCGAGAATAACTAATTACACTGCCTAGTACTAAAAAGACTTAACCAAGTATTATTTCTTTATTAGCAGCAGTTTTGTTGTCTACATCAAAACCCCCAGAAAAAGTGTCATCTTCCAAATGACATAAAACAAAATGGGGGCTAAATACACAGAAAAGAAAACTAAGAGGGGCGACCGGAGCAGAAGAGGTTGGTGTGGCTAACTATTGTTGTAGGCGTTGGAAACACTGGGTAGCCGCCATTTCTAGCTATCTAGATGCCTTCACCATGTATGCTGCCTCCATCACCTGTTTCTTAGCCTTCTTGAGTTATTCATCCTTTCCTTTTAGCCCTTCTTGAGTGGCCACCAACTCAATAATCTTCTCTTTCAACTATTAACTCCCTCTAGGCCAACTACTTGTGTAGTTCTACTAGTGCACTATCCAAAGCAGTGACCTGAGAGTGCCCCTAAGTCAGTTGTGTTTGGTCTTATAAGCCAACTCGAAAAAGGCTTTTCATTCCTGCTTTAAATGTTGAGTGGCCTTATCCCTTAATGTGCTTGACTCTTCCAGTGCAATTGTAAGGTGGTTATGCCATAACAATAGTTCTCTAAAACATATCTCCATGCTATGGAGTAAACGGAGGACGTGACCATGACGATCACCAACTTACAGTTGTGGAGGCTGCCAAGCAATCTTGATCTCCTCGATTTCTATCTATGGCTACCCTTTGTTGTGAAACACTGAACAAACTCATTGTGGCACTTGACCTACATGAATGTGATAAGTCTCTCAGTCGTGAGTGCCACTGAAGGGTCTTGCCTAATGTCCACATCTCGAGTGATGTCCCCTACTCATCCCATGAACAAAGCCATCTCTTCCAGTTGGCAACCATACCGTTGGATTGTACCAATGGGGTTGTGACGATTTGGCTTCAATAGCCATAGCACAATCTCCTCCCACTCTCTTGATGATGACCCAGTCGACTATGAAGATGGCACTAAAATGGGCTATTCTATGTGGGGTTCCACTATCTCATGGAAGTGCTCTTATGCTACAAAATGTACTTCCCTCTCTTTTGTTCAGTTCTCCACACCATCCCTCATCATCGTCATGGCTTCCTAAAGAAGCCCAAGAGACTCAAATGGCAGGGCCTCTGATGGAACTCCCAACAACTACAACCAAGAGTCAATAGTGGCATGGAGCTCACCCTCAACTCCCTCTACTGGCACTACCTCACCCTCAACAAGTACTGTCTTAACCTCCTGTACAACTAGTACTTCTATCGTGGGTTCACTGGATGGAGAATCCAATGAGTAGTACTTCTAGGGATGGTGACAATTCCCCTTCCTTTGATCTCGTTGAAGGTGACACCTCCATCGCCATTGCTACCGTTGATGAGGGTCTAGCATCATTTGCTACTGGTGCCAACGCTACCACATGTGAACATGTAACTTTCTCTGGCAATGCCATGGAAGAAGTGTTGAAACTATTGCAAGTGATTGGACTGGTAGTGTTGTCGACTGGAATACCACCACGGATGTGATGGGTAAAGTGACTGCAATGTTCTCGTCCATGTCATCTTCCTCGCTGTAGCCGCCAGGGTGACTTCCACAACACTTACTCGCTAAGGACACCTCAATGGTGTCTTCCTCCTCAATTCCATTGTTGAAGGATTCTTGTTGGTGCACTTCTTGTCACAACCTCTTTTTGACTGGTCGGTCACCTCCTGTAAGAATATCTAAGTGTGTCCAACAAAAGATGGTACGTGTAGATGGGCCCACTTGGTTGAGTGGTCGATAGTTGCCCCACTTGTGTGATGGCACCTTGACCCATACTGTGTCTAGAAAGAGGTTGATAGCATGGTGTGCCATGTAAAAACATTTGTGCTGCAAGGTGAGGAATTCCCAAATTATCTCGAAGAGTACCAACACCCAATTGTATACCCTCCTGGTACTTATCCCTGCTATGAGGCTAATCTACCAAACTGCTATATCAAGCACTCAATTGGTGCCTGCGATGCGGTTCTTAATCATGTCCATTATGCACTTCCACTCCAAAATAGACAACAAGGTTTTCTTCACACCCTGACTACTACTATTATGCCAAATATTGTCTCGTTCTTTCTGTGCGAGGTCATCCCTAAATATGAACTTTACTAGCTGATTCTTCTATTCTATCGGCATCTTCCGTGTTGGCTTCTTGGGCACGGTTATTCCCTTGCAGGGTATCCCAAACACTCATGTAAACTCCATTGGCCAAAAGGATATGGTAATAGGGTGGCAACCATGATAGGAAATGGTACTCTCGTAAAAGTGATTATCGTAACACAATATCAATGCCTTCAGTACCTCTCCAAATTCTCTAACATTAAATACTGGCATTTGGACAGCTTTATCCACTTCTACATGTTTGAGCACCTTCATCTTGTTGCTATCATTTGTCTCCTTCCACAAGTGCGGCAATCCACGACACTCAAACCCTCCCAAAAGAGGGTGTCCACTATAATTCTTTCATTCCCCTATACACGAGGTCGTGATTTCTTTTAACCTGGAGCCACTGCCTATTGCCATTCTTAGCTTCTTTTTCTCCGATTGATTGGTGTCATAACGATTTCTTGTTTGTGTTGGATTACCAAAACTAACTTTTACCATATGCTTTTTAAGAATTAATAACTTAGTTTTTTCTAAGCACTCCCTCTTCTGTACAAACCATTTGCAATTCCGTGTGGTTGTTCCAAGCCAAGTGCGTACGGCAAACCATATTGTTCTGGAAGTGCTTGCCTATACAACCCCTGTGACGGAGAAGCAAGCCAGACCCTAGCGTACAGCAACAAATTTCCATATGATATGTCTTCATATGGTTGCAATGGCAAGCATTTTTAATATCCGTAGGTACCAAGAATCAGCAATTTCAATCCCTGTACAAGCAAACTCCATGCGGATGAAGCTCATACAATCTCAACAATGGCAATGACTATTTGTACAGCCAGTACGGTCTCGATAGCTATGGCGATTCCTATCTATACGATATGTCTCCATATGCTGGCAGCGATGATTCGTATGGCCAATTCTCGTACATTGAGACCAATGAAGGCCCATACAACCACGATCCACAGAGTCCGTACAACCAATGAAGGCTCGTACGACCACAGTCCACGAAGCTTGTACAGCCACAATCCACGAAACCCATACAGTCATAGTCCACAAAACCCATACGGCTACAATGCAAATCAGCCCCTTTGACTTTTCTCCCACACCTAGCTTCCATATAGTGACGCCTTTTCATACGACCTGGCTTCGTAGGGCAATTTCCAAACTCCTTCGTGTGGCACAAAAATTTCATAAAACCTTCCAAAGAGTCCGTGAAAAATTCTCCACCTTATTTCTATCAATGCTCTTTCCAAATGGTTGCCAATTCCAATTTATAACTTGCGCATGCATGTTAGATAGGTTCTCCAATTTGAACTTAATTTTTTTAATAAGGGGTAAAACTTTTTATTTTTTCAAGAAATATCTCTTTTTACCTTTTTAATAATCTCTTCCAACTCCATTTTTTTATAAAGTGCTTTTTCCCTTTCATTTTCCCCATTTTGAATTTTTAAACTTTAATTTCCTAACTCCCATCATTTTCAAATAAAACTTCACTTCTTATTTTTTATTTTTTCTACAATTTTTACTTACCTCTTTGGTACTTCTCTACTTTTTACTTCATCTCCTACGTCCTCCATCTTTCTCCTTGTACCTCTTGGTCCCTCTTGCAATCTCACTTTAATTTCAGACGCATGGCACCACCAACATGTTTCAAGCAGCTTTTTATAGCATTCATTATTGCAACATGTCCCCATGTATTCCAAAACATATATTTTATCTACCAAGGTTGTGGATCCAATCACTTTATAGCTCCCATCAACGTATTGGCCTTCGCACTGCTAATATCAAATCACATCCTCCCCATTGGTACAAATTTCAGGTGGGCCCACCAAGTTTGGAATGACTTTCCAAACTGCATTGGAGGTTGGCAGTGGGAGAGGCTCCTTGCCTTTCTCAATACACTGCTTAATGAGCTCTTTGTTATGCCAGGATTGCTCTGCTTGAAAATGTCATCCCCCTTGATCACCATTTTGAGTCAAAAAACCAATGTCTTTTCGTACACTTCTAGGTTGCTCTCTTCTTCCCAGTTCTCACCATCGAGTGCCTCTCCCTTTACCACTTGTTCCTTAGCTTGCCCTTCCTTATCTTTTTTGCTTCCTCATCAATATCATAAGCTACATATCCAAATTGCATCCCCTCATATGGCACCTTCCATACCTAGTGTCCACCACTTCATATCTAGAGTGTCAGTGTGCCAAATAATGCATTAGTGAGGTGTTTGCGAACACAGGGGGTTGGAATGCCCTCCACCTTTCTTGGCAACCTTTTTTCCTTCTCGAGGATGCAATCTCCTTTTGGCCTATAAGGTTCATCACGGATTGTTGGATCCTCTTCATGCACCATATAGTGTCCAATGGTCTAGACTCTACGGGTGGCATATTCCAACACATTGATTTCTATTGTGGGTCCCTTCCTCTCTTGATAAACTTTTAACTTGGATCTGTTCACCTACTCTTTTATTGGTCTGTCATCAAGTGTGGTAAATTTGATCACTCTATTATGACCCACTTCCATTACTTTATAGGGTCTCAACCAACGAACTTTGGACTTCCTGAGCTTGATCTCGTTACAACTATTGTGAGATTCAAAAGGCGTTCATTCAAGCTCTCCACGTCACCCAGACGGTTCTCCAATGCAATCCTTCAGCTTGGTACAATGTACTCTACTAACACTATTGTTTCCTACCCATACATCAACTGGAATGAGGTATGTCCCATTGTCACCTTGTACATGGACCCATAGTATGGCAAGGAGTCTCTCTTTCCAATTCTCTTGCTCCACTCCACATAACTTGTATATAATTGACACCAGCACCTTATTTGTAGACTTTGTGTGTCTATTGGCTCGGGGGTAGTACGAGCTCGACAGATTATGGAATATCTTAACTTTGTTGTCATTGTCCAAATGACATGATTCACAAAGTGTACCCCCCAATCACTTGTGATCTAGATTGGGATGTCTGCATCACAATTTGTACATTGAGAAATTGTGTTTTGCTAATTGTGTTGTCCAACAGTGCCCTTGCCTCTGTCCACTTTGTAAGGTGTTTTGTTGCTACTACAATGTACCGAACACCAGTGCATATTACTCACTTTCAATGGCCCAACATAGTCGAGTCCCCATGTCTCGAACAGCTCCTGTGACTGCAAAAGGAATATCTCTCGTTAATAGCTCCTATAGCTACGAACGGAATAGGGGGATGAAATCCCTTTTCAATGGCTTATCGGCCCTCTAGCATGTGTCGCATTCAAGTACCCATTCTTGGGCGTCTGTGTGTAGGATCAACCACCATAGTCCTACCAATAAAACTTTCTATGCGGTGGCATCCAGTCCCATGTGGCCTCCAACTAACCCTTCGTGTGACTCCTTTAACACTCTTGGAATCTCCTCCTAGATCACACATCTCCGTAGGACCTAATTCGGCCCCATCTTATATAACAACCTATTGATGAGTTGAAAGGTCTTACTTTTTAAGGCCAACTTCCTTTGTTCACTTGACGGCATGTACCTCGGACATGTGGAGGTAGATAGGTACTCGTCGATGTTTTCATACCAAGGTGGCAACATAGTGATCTGGAATAGGTGGGCATCGAGGAAATCTTCATTCTCCCCTTCCAACACCTCTCTAGACTTGATCCTTGAGAGTTGGTCTACAATGACATGGCTCTTTCCAAGTCGTACCACGATATTGAAGGTGAACTCTTGCAATAGGAGTAACCACCTACTCACCCTCCCTTGGATAATTGGTTTGTTTACTAGGTACATCAATACCTAGTGGTCTACATAAAAGGTGAATGGTGTCACCAGCAAGTAATGCCCAAACTTCTGCATAGAATATGCCATGCCCAGTGACTCCCTCTCTGTTGTGCTATAGTTTTGTTCAGCCTTGGAAAGTAGTCAATTGGCAAAAAAAATGGGGTAGTACAGCCCTTACACGCTTACTTGTGCCAAAGTGGCACTGATGGCGTAGTTGGAAGCATCCACATGTACATGATGTTGATGTTATAGCTGCGAGAATTGTCTTTCTCTCTTGTATTCAAAATAAATAAATATATTATTGAAGCCAACTCAAAACATAACATCATCTTCTTTGTAACATCAAGACAACGAAGGGTCAAGACAACGAAGGGTCTTCACTTTGTAACGGCAAGACAGTGAAGGGTCAAGACAATTTTATATATTCTCCTAGGAGGAATTCATATGATATAGATTGATATCTTCTATTTTCTGAGAGATTGATACTAAGGAATTATTATGATCTGCATATTAATGGATGCTATGATCATTTAGACTAGTGTTTGGGCAAATTGTAAAGCAGACTTCTACTCTTTTCATTATATAGATAAGTGATATATTTATGGCTGTGTTTTTCTCCCTCAAGTTGGAGGGTTTTCCCAGGATAATTCATTGTGTCTATTGTTGTATCTGCTGTGTCTTATTGTTCTTTATTTCTGTTTGCTCTTTATCTTCATTTCTGATATGAAACTTCAACATGGTATCAGAGCTGGTTCTCCTACCAGCCTGAGAGGTTCATAAGGGCTAAAATTGTGAAGCCTACCTGCAAAGACAAATTTGCAATTAACAGAAGTATATTGTATATAGGAAGAGATTATTTTATCCTAGATGTTCATCAAGGGGCCAAAATTATTTGCAATTATTTGCTGGAAGTTTTATGAGCTGAAATCTGTAAGTTGAAATTTCCAAATAGTTGTATGTTCTGGAAAATAAGTGTCGTATATTACAATTGGGTTCGAAATATGAGATGGTATTGTTGCAGGTGTCCGTGAGTTCCATGCAGAACCAATAAAATAATGTTTGAGCAATAATTTGCTTCTTAAGTTTGAGAAATATAATTGGTGGGCCGGTCCACTATTTAGGCGTGAGAAATTTTTAAGCCAAGGAATAACATTTGAACTTGTAAGACTTCAGACGAGGTGAATTGATAATATATTTGCCATGGTTGTATTAAGTATTTGTAAGATTCAAATGTAATGGATTAAATATTTCCTTCTGGGCCCAGGAAACTGGAGGTTTCATCATCGAAATATTCAAGATAAATATATTTCGTGCCCGCGATAGAAGAATATCGCAGTTTGGAAAGGTTTTGAACTATATCGTAATAATTGTTTGAGTGCTTCTGTTGCTTGGGTGCCGTGAATTCATAATTTCAGACTGGGCAAATTATCATTGAACATTGGCAAAGACCATAGTATGGGCAAATGTTTTTTATTCGACCCTTCCTATTGGTTGAACTCCATTCGACAAAATATATCTGTATGCCGTTTATATCACCGGAGGCGTTTTCTTGTTGCAGTAAATGAGGATATTTTTGCAGCTTGGACATGCACAAGAAGGGAATGAATCTTTTGTGATGTTACATTTGTTGTCAGGAAAATGAAGAATTTATTTGGAATAGTGAGAGTTTATAGGGGGTTTGAAAGGTTTGGTGGAGTGTGGCTACATAACCTGCCTGTCGAATCTCAGCTATGGAGCCATTTCTTGAGTCTGCAACAATCATTCACCTTCTTTCTTCAGAACTATGTGGTTGATGGAAGAAGGGAAGTTTGCTGAAATTATCACTGTGAATGGGATACACTGAATATCGGGTGGACTTGGTTGAGTGTAGTCACCGTTTGCTGTTGATGAAGAACGACTCATTGTGTAAATGGACCTGTCATGGCCTAGAGTCGGGTCACTCTGAATATTGAAAATCGTGAGGTATGTGTAGTTAATATGAATGCCTATTACAATCTTTAAACAATACTTCTTCAGCGTGAGTTTGGAGTATTGGCGGCAAAGTATTGAGTTAAGCATTTGATTAAATATTTAATTTTCTCATGTTTGCGAATGGGCACTGCCAAGAGTAATTTTGTTGAGCAATACGGATATCTTGTGTTTGTGGGAAGTTTTTCTTGAGGAGGATTGAAGTTTTGGCATTGGTTGGCATGAGTCCTTGAATTTTGAATGTAGCTACTATATTCCAAACATTAGGTGCTAGATCTTCCAGACACCATATAGTTTCAGCAAAAACTGTAACTATTAATTTCCAGAAAACCATAACAGAAGTTTATATTGGTTCGAAGGCTTCATCTGTTTCTTAATTTTGTTCATAGGAGTTTCTTGAACGCTACGAAAGAATAATCTGGAACTGAACAGAATCAAGTGGCTCTTGGAAAGACTACCATGCTATTTAAGAACAAAACATTGTTTGAAGATTATCAAAATTGGGGAAGACGACTTTACATGCTGCTGGGAATATTACAGTATTAATTGAAATTGCAGTAATTTTTCATATAGGAAATAAAGAAAGTTTAAGGAGCAGCAAATGCTTATTTACAGGTTGGTGTTCATTTCCAGTTGGCATTGAAAGTGGCCTGTCCTAGAGCTTCAATGGCTGTTTCATATCTTTGATGAGGGATCTGAGTATTCTGGGAAGTACTATAGATTGGTTTAAGCAAATAAAGAGTATCATGCTGCATCTGAAGAGCCTATCAAATTCAATGTTGAGAACCCAGTTGAAGGAGTCTATTGCATGGGTAAACATGATGGAGATGTGACAGATCTGTCTATAAGTCAACAGACGCGGAGGAGCTTTCACCAAGCTGCCGAGTTATGGGAGCAGTCATTGGCTGCCTGCCATTTGGATAAGTTTCTTTCCTGTTTTTGCCCTTCTGTTTTCTTTTTCTTTTAAACATGATCTTTTATAATGAGAGAAATATTTTTTTTCTGGTTGATGTATTAAACAAATTGAAGTATAATGGTTGTAACCTGTTGGCATAATGTACTGTTTAGAGAAATCTCACTAACGTTTGTTTTTAATTTGCTTTTATCAGCTGTATGATTTCCAGGTCGGGTTGGCTGGAGTCTCCTATGATCACCGTTGCATGTAGTTCGAACTTTGTATTGCTGTGAAGATTGTAGTTGCAGACTGAGACTTTTGAAAGAGCAAACTTCTCATCTAATGCAGAGCTATTGAAGACTTTCAGTATTTTCTGAAGATGTCAGTTGCTAGCTGTGGTGTCGTTCAAGGTTGAAATGACTGTTTCAGCTCTGTAGATCATTCCCGATATATGTAAACTAAAAATCTGGGAGAAAAAATTTGTATTGGAAGACTTCCCAACTTTGGGTCTGCCATGATTTCCTGGTGTAGCAGGAAGGAGACCTCTATGACACAAAGTCTGTGGAAGAAGTTGGATCATACATTGGAACAGTGGATGTGAAAATACCATTTGGGTACATCGTATGATAGACCTACAAGAGATGGTAAAAGAATTCATCTTTCTTTGGTTGCTAATCCCAGTCATTTGGAAGAAGTGGATCCTGTTGTCATTGGAAAGCACCTTGAGGGACAGGAAGCTCCTCAAGATATGGACGTATCTCCTGATGATACCTCTAACATTCAGAGGAAGTCTGATGTATCATTTGAGTCTACTGATCTAGTTGATGTACCTTAAGATTTTGCTTGATGTTGTGGAGAATGTTGCTCTTGCTGAGAGGGAGTCTCAGCATCAGTGACCCTTCTATGTGCTTTAATGCATGTTTCTCTGAGACGGAGAAATATAAGGTGAACACCCTTGAAGAGATGTTGCTCTTTAATGCATATTTCTTTGAGACAGAGAAATATGAGGTGAAAACCCATGAAGAGATGTTGCTCTTTACTGCATATTTCTCTAAGACGGAGAAATATGAGGCAAAAGGCCTTGAAGAGATGTTGCTCTTTAATGCATATTTCTCTAAGACAGAGAAATATGAGGTGAAAGCCCTTGAGAGATGTTGCTATTTCCACTCATGGGAGTAGCCATGGTAGACATCATGTTGAGAGACTCCATGACGACATCACATTGAGTGACTCCGTGATGAGCACTTGTGTATATGTTCCTTTCCACACATGGGGGTAGCCATGGGGGACGTCATGTTGAATGATTCCATGATGTTATCAAATTGAGAGATTCCGTGATAAACATCTCTTCCACAAATGGGTGTAGCCATTATGGGTGTCATGTTGAGTGATTCCATGATGTTATCACATTGAGAGATTTTGTGATAAACTCTCTTTCACAAATGGGTGTAGCCGTTGCAGGTGTCATATTGAGAGACTCCATGACATGAATATCTGGAAAGATGCCTCCCTAGCTAAGAGGGAGTGTTGACGTTATAGCTGCAAGAGTTATCTTTCTCTCTTGTATTCGAAATTAATAACTATATTATTGTAGCCAACTCAACACATAACATCATATTTTTTGTAACGTCAAGGCAATAAAGGGTAAAAACAATGAAGGGTCTTCACTTTGTAATGGCAAGATAATGAAGGGTCAAGACAATTTTATGTACTCTTCCAAGAGGAATTCGTATGATATAGATTGATACTAAGGAATTATTATGATCTGCATACTGATGGATGCTATGATCATTTAGCCTAGTGTTTGGGCAAATTGTAAAGCAATCTTCTGTTCTTTCCATTATATATATAAGTGATATATTTGTGGCTGGGTTTTTCTCCCTCAACTTGGAGGGTTTTCCCAAGATATTTCATTGTGTCTATTGTTGTATCTGTTGTGTCTTATTGTTCTTTATTTCTATTTGATGTTTATCTTCATTTATGATATGAAACTTCAACACATGAAACTCCTTGTCCAAGTCAGGGTACGCCAGGATAGGTGCACTTGCCAACCTAGACTTTAAGTTCCCTGAATGCCTCCTCTTGCTCTACTCCCCACACAAACAGTTCACTCTTCCTTGTCAATCTATCCAACAAATATGAAATCTGTGTAAACTCTTAATGAATCTCCAGTAATAGCCCACGTGTTCAAGGAAGGATTTCACCCCTGTCACATCCTCCAGACTCTGCATCTTAATAATGACCCCTACCTTGTACAAATCCGTCTTGAATCACTCCTTACAGACTATATGACCAAGTAATTTGCCTTGTACCATGAACCGACATTTCTTTGGGTTAAGGACCAATTGTGTCTTTTGACACCTCTCCATACATTCCCTTAGTGTCCTGAGATGGGTCTCCTATCCATTGTAGATAGACTAGTCATCCAAACAATCCATGAAGTTGCCCACCATCTTATTGAAGATGTGCAATATTATCCTCTAGAAGGTGGCTAGGGCATTGCACAGGCTGAACGACATTCAATTGTACGCATACACTCCATCCTCAACCACCAACGTGGTCTTTAGTTTGTCTTCCTCAACAATGTTGAGTTGGTTGTACCCGAAAAACCTGTCCATGAACGATTACATCTCATGGCCTTCCAACTCCTCCAAAATGTTATCGGTGAATGGGATTGGGAAGCGATCCTTGATAGTGATTAAATTGAGGCACTTGAAGTCCACATAGATTCAAATTTAATTTGCTTCCTTTTCCAATGAGATGACAATTGGTGAGACCAATTGTCTCCACTTTCAAGATGATGCCTGCTTCCACCATTTTCTTTATCTCCTTCTACACCTTGGCAGTGTAGTTCTTGTTCATCCGATACGGCATTTTCCATACAAGTTGTGCACCCGATATAAGAGGGATCTTGTGTACGCACAATTTCAGGGTATCCCTTTGAGATCTTTGTACATCCAAGAGAAGGTATCTTTGTACTCCAAAAATATTTTAAATGCTACTCCCTTGAGTATGAGATTCCAATCATCCCCCACCAAGATCACCTTCAAGTTGTCCTCTTCCCCCAAGTTCACCTTTATGCTTGGATTCTCATACTTGAACGCCTTATGCCTCTTGAACCGATGGGTCGGTGTACTGTCCACTCTCACTACTCCCTCTTTGTATTCATCGTACTCTGGAGGGAAGGTGGCCTTCTCTATACCAATTTCTTCAATCTCCCCAATCTGCAACATGTTGCACTCAAGGTGGAAGACTTCTTAGTCCTCCATTTGCTAATGAAACAGCTCGTTGAGAGAGCTTGTCTCATCCTCTAAGCAGCTTCCAAGTTCCAACACTCCTTCACTATTGGGTTCCACTATTATTCCTTCCTCCATCTCAAACTCTCTGCCCTTGGACTTTGAGTCCCATGCCAACTCCTGGCTCACCTGGCTTCATAGGTCAATGACATACTTCCCCCCATCACCTCCCAATGGAGTGTGTTCTTCCGCCAATTGTGGTTTGACATTTTGTGCCATGAGCGTCCCAAGTGGTTTGATGTTGTCCTGGTTGGCATCTACGAGATGGAAGGTTGGTGGCCAAAGTGTTGGCTTGTTGAGCGCCTTCCATGTCTCTTTCGATAGTACATTCAGACCCAAGCCTCCGTCGATGATGGTGTTTGTCAACTTTCGTCCCATTATCTCCATCTCGAAAACTGTCGACTTCCTTCCAATGCCCACTATCAACAACATCTAGTCAGTGACCAAACTATCTGTTGGCTTCTCCGTCGGCTTGCCATGCTCCTAGCCGACAATGTTGTTACCAACAACATTGGTAAATGCCATCTTCAGTTTTGGGATGGTTTGCAAAAGGTCGGATACCCTTACAAGTACAGTGACTTGCAACATCTGTCACATGATAGTTTTCTCCGACTCCGACCACCATGGAGTACTAGCAGCATCATTCGAGGCCCTTCTCTCCTTTGCCATCAACCATTCAACATCAACCTTCGCTTCCCAAAGTCTTCTTCGTACAAGGGTCTGGATATACTACATTCTTAGTTTGGAATCTAGTAATCACCAATACTTCCTCGCTTGGCTCCTTTACATCCACTATGTTTACTCCATTTTGTTTGGGCAATCAGTCTCTTCATCGTTCCCAAGATCACACCACTTGCACAACAAACTCTCATTGTTTCGCCCATTGTAATAGTCTCGCGCAATGTGACCCCACTCGTTACACCTTCGACATTGAATTATGGGTCTACTCTTCGCATCGTACTAGATCTTGCTTCAGAGTTTACTATTGTTACCATTGTTAATATTGTGGTTATTTCCTCGATGGTTGTTATGGTATCCACCCAACGAGGCATCGAAGTTGGCCAGTTGTCTTGGTGGTGTGGTTGGTTGGAGGGGTAGCCTATTCCCCGTAGGCAAAGAGCACTTGTGTGATCGACTTCAAGTTGTAGGGGCATTCCTTAATGGAATGTCCCAATACCTGACAGATGTCCCAGAATGATTTTTTCAGGCAAGTGGCCTTTCACTTTGCAATTGGTGCACCATAACTCTTTACCCTCCTTGGAACTTTTTTCTACTTTTAGCTCCATCATTCATAACATGTCCCTCTGTAGAGCCTGCACAGTCTTGGATTCTCCATCACAACTCTCATTTGTCCTATCGCCATTGCTAACCTTCTTTCCCCTCGATGTCTTACTTCCGCTCTCGATGTCTATTGCCCAATTGTAGGTGTCTACGTACAAGGATAGGGGTATCACTTTCATCATTTTGCTTAAAAAGGGAATCAACCCCTCAATGAACTACTTCTTCAACCCATCAACTAACTGATTCTCCAACTTGCCTAGCAATTCCTTGATCCTATGATTGTAAGTCAATATGTTCTCACTCTTCCCTTGCTTTGTGTTATAAATTTCTATGAAAATTTCATCGTTGTCTCTCAGTAGTTTAAACTCTTCATGAAATGCCTTTTCTAGGTCGACCCACATCATCTTGCTTCAATCCAGTAGGTCTGTATACCAGTCGATGGCAATTCTCCATAGTGTGGCGGGAAATGCCTTCAACCACTCCTCGTCATCTTGTCTACTCGCCTCCCATATGGTTACATAGGTTTTGCAATCGTGTATGGAATCATCCAATCAATCCCCTGTGAATTTGGAGAGTTTTTGCCTCTTTGGGGTATTCACCATCGTTCTTGCTCGGTAGGTATTGTATGTATACAACCAGATTGGAGTCCCTTTCTCAGTCGTGTTTTGGTGCCTCTCTTGCACTCTCGGTCATGCATGAGCCCTCTACATGTCCACCTACGTCTTCTATACCTTGGTCACCTTCCTTGTTTCTATACTCACTACTCCCTAGAATCTTCAGCTCTGCCCCCCCCCCCCCCCCCCCCCATTCTTGGTTCTTCTATGAGGGACAAATTCCCAATAGAGTGTAAATTAATTTCAAAAATTTCAGCAAACTTGGTCTAGAGGTTCTATTCTTCCCCTTCATCAGACTATACAGACGAGTTGGTGGTATTGTAGATTCGAACTCTTCGCTGGAAGCAGAGTGTGTCGCTTGGTTACTAGCCTCATCGGCAAGATCTTAACTTGCTTTGTCATCCAAGAGTGGTAGATTTTTGGCAACCTCTTCCAACTCACTCCTCGTACGTAGTCTTGCCCTCTCCTAAATATGGCTTCGACTCACACTACAACTCTTACTTCTCATTGGACTCTCCGCTCTTTAGCCAATTTCTCGTAGTCATCATCTCCTCTCAATTTGCTCTCAAACAAAGAGATCTCCTTACCACTCCTCCCTCCTCTTGAGTATATATAGTATGCCAGTCCTTATTTGGTCGTACAGGCATTAATTGCCAAGAGTACAACATCAACCAACATCACGCTCCTCTTCCTCCCTACAGCTCCTTTCTTTGTATTGTTGCAATATTTGCAGCTGACATTGCTCTCGGTGCCTTTCTTCACACTAGTCTAGCAATTCAATAAGATTTTGTGCCAACAACCTTGAAATTCTCCTGAGAAGATCAAAGACCCTTCAGGGACCACCCCTCCTATAATATCCTGTCTACTATTTCCCAACAATGTCTAGTTTATAAGGGAGTGGATTTGAACTGGAGCTCTAAATTGTTTATGCAATGCGGATGTTTGTTTGTCTACTAATGTTCATAGGTAGGTGTATACTGTTCTGACCAGATTACAACTTATGTGTTTTTCCAAAACATAGAATAAGAAAATACCATACATAGGATACAAGACTACAGAGATTAACTTCAACTCCCAAAATATATATTTCCTTAATTCACTTGTTCTATCAAATGATCAACCATACACTCTAGATATTCTGCAAAACTGTAAATACAACTGCAGGAATAATAATAACAGTACCAACTGAAGACTCCAGCCAATCAATAATGTAAGTCGAGCACGTGCATTGATGTTGTTGTAGTCGCGCGTATCCGCACTGTGATGTGGTTCCTTCCCCACGTGGTTCCAGAACAGTCTGCAACACCGCCCAGGTCCTTATAACACCTACACACGGTGTATGGGACCGGTTCCACTCCAATGTTTGGTCACCACACGCGCGCTAGATGTGCAGTCACTGCTCGCATAAAGGGATGTGGGATTCTACAGCCGCCCGAACTCCTGTCACTACTCACACACAGGTCTTTAGTATTGTTGGCAGCCGATAGGGAGTGCATGTGGTCCTTGGGTGGTGTCATCACCACTCCTAGCCAATATAAATGCAGTGTCAATTTCTAAGCACTAATACACCTGCGGGCTATAGAATATAATGCCAGGGTGAGACCCAGCAGCGTGGAGTGAGCTGGAGATGACTCGCAATCCCGCTGTCATATACGCCCAATCTGCAACTGTAGCTGTGTATCAATCCTCATGTGATCAAGATATATGAGACTAGTCCATACGGATGGAAGTCTGCTGGAGTGATATGTGTGAAGCCTTCCCTTGCCCTTATGAAGACAACTGATATGATACTACTAAACTGTCAAATGTTGAAGATGTTTTTTTTCTTACCAATCCAATGAAGCTCAATGTGAAAACTGAATGTTTCCACCTTGAAGAGAGTTGGGGCTACGTCCAATCTCTTCTCAAATTCCTAAGGGTTTGCATCCTTGGAATAACCAGTCACCAAAAGCAACCAGATTTCTTTTCTTTAATCTTATATTATCTCATGTTGCTTTTTTCGAGGTGTACTTTTCTCTTTTATAACCTCGAAGTGAGTGCAAGCACACAAAACTAAGCCATGTGGGATAAAAGCTCACTTAAGTCACTTTTATAAGATAAAGTAACTTTAAAATATAAAGTGACTTTATAATAAGGCATAAAGTGACTTTATAACAACACTATTAATTAAAGTGATTTGACTTTAGAAATAGCGCCCAAATAATCAATATTTGCCCAAGCAAACCTGTGATTGGCTGGCATCCTCCGAAATGAATCCATTAGCCTATCACTTCACTTGATTTTCACTTCGATCACTTCACTTGATCACACAATATCCTACATTGATTAGCATTTGAAGTTTCTTTGTTCAAGAGAGGATTATTTGGTGTTTCATCTTGGAATATTAAGTGTTTTATCTAACATGTTGAGATGGTTACAAAACTCACATCAACACGGTGCCTATCACTCTTAAGTAACCTTGTGACTGATATCCCTAATAAGAATCTCAAGACTAATGTTTTTGTTATGGTAAATCGATGTTGTTGTATTAAATTGGGGAGATGAAAGCTCCTTATATAGATTTACAAAGAAGATGTTTCTAAAAGAAACAATCGTGAACTAAAGATGAAAATAGAAACTACCTAATAAACTAAAAATTAACTAAGATGACCATTAAAGAAACATTATAATATTCTAATACCCTCCCTTAATGGTCATCGTCTAACTGTTGTCTTTTGGTCACAAATTCTTCATAACATTTTGTTGCTACTAAGACCCTCCCTAGATCTGCAAAATGTTAATGACCAAGAAGCCAAAATCCATCCAGAAAAGAACAGAGAAGGGTACCCCCTTCTTCAGAAAGCTTTGCAAAAAGAGACAAGAGCCTTCCACTGAGATGAATCTGCCACTAACCCTCCCAGAATCACCAAAACATCTAACCAGAAATCATCACAAAACATCCAACCTGATGTTGGATAATGGAGTTGCTCTTCCCTAGAGACATAGACAAACACTAACTAAGAACAGCTAGCACGATTTTGAGGAAAAATCGGCAAACCCTCCAAACTTTGCAGATGAGCATGATGCCCCAAAACAGACTGCAAAAAGCCATGATCTTTTTTTAGGAGAAAAATCGGAAAAACCAAACATGATTTTTTGAGGTGAAAAATCGATCAAAACCAGACAACAGAATCCAAGACACAAATCAGAGAATACAAAAGCTTCATTTTTTAAGAAAAAACGGTAAAACCCAACAAATAACTTTTGAGGAAAAAAATTATAAACCCACCAAATAATTTTTGAGGAAAAAACTATAAACCCAACAGATAATTTTTGAGGAAACAATTATAAACCCAACAAATAACTTTAGAGGAAAAAATTATAAACCCACCAAAGAAACCTTCATGCAGCAAAACCCGAGACTTCGCTTGGTAAAATAGCACATGCAAGAAACGTGCAAGTACATGCAACCCTAAAAAATCAAAGACTTTTGCTCAAACTGAGAAATCCCTCGACCAAGCTCACGATTTTCAGCAAACATCTTCTAAGATAAACCACAAAATTTTCATAAAATACCTCCAACGATTTTGATTTTAAAAAATCAAAAAAAAAAATTCTGAAAAAAAAATTCCAAATCAGAAGAGGTTCGAATTTTTCTTAAAAAATTCACCAAATTTTATGAAATCCCATCAACCCGCTCTGATGCCATGTTATGGTAAATCGATGTTATTGTATTAAACAAAGGAGATAAAAGCTCCTTATACAAATTTACAAAGATGATGTTTCTAAAAGAAACAATCATGAACTAAAGATGAAAATAGAAACTACCTAATAAACTAAAGATTAACTAAGATGACCATTAAAGAAACATTATAATATTCTAATAGTTTCGAGCCCTTTTAGATAGATGTATTTAAGATATCTATATATACACTATATTTAACGATATTATATTTTCTTTTGTTTTAGTTTTTAATTATATTGAATATTATATATTTATATGTAAATTGTTTTATTTATGAAGAACATAAAATCTACTTACTTATACCATGTAGTAAAACGTAATTTAAATGTCTTAGTTTTACGGACTATTTTATTTATTACCTACTTATTTTAAAATTAAAAAGTAAATATTTACTTTCTCTTTCCAAATTTCAAATAAATTATTTACTGCATAATTATTTTTTAAAATATTATCTACTATTCTATTTACTAATGTGTATACTTATTTCATTAAATTATGTTATTCACTATAGTAAAACAAAAATAACAATGCACAAAAGTGATGCAAGAGCATCCTAGGTGTAAGGGCAAGCTTGCATCATCCAAAAAAAATTGTAATGCTTTATGTTTATTTTATTTTCAACAAGTTGTTTTGCAGGTCTTTTAAATGGTTTTTACCCTACAGCAATTATTTTTACTTTTACCCTCAATATCTAGGATACAATTACTTGTGGGAATTTATTTTCAAATTATTTTTTATTAGTTCCAGCACAATATGTAGCATTTGATTTTGGAGGATATAAAAGTTGAATTTGAAAGTCATTTTAGACAGTGCCAAAGGGAGTTACAAAAGAGCACTCAAATTATATGCCTACAAATTGAATTTTCTTAGACCAATGGCTAAAAATCAATGCAATTCTTTCATGCAGATGCCAAGTAGCATTGAATGATTGGAGCATTGTAGGTGTAAGGGCAGTCTTGCATCACCCAACAAAAATTGTAATGCTTTATGTTTATTTTATTTTCAACGAATTGTTTTGTAGATGTAGTAAATGGTTTTTACCATACGGCAATTAGTTTACTTTTACCATCAATATCTAGGATACAATTACTTGTAGGTATTTTTTTCAAATTTTATTTTATTATTTCCTGCATAATATGGAGCATTTGATTTTAGAGGGACATCAAATTTGAATTTGGAAGTCATTGAACACAATGTCAAAGGGAGTTGCAAAGAGTACTCAAATTATATGCCTACAAATTGATTTTTCTTAGACCAATGGCTAAAATTAATACAATTCTTTCATGCAGATGCCAAGTAACATTGAACAATGAAAATCATTTTCAAATGTAAATATAGCCAAATAAGGCATTGAGATTGAGGGGAATCATCCCAAAAACTTCTAGGCATCATAACTGGTGATTTAAACCATTTTAAGTAATAAAATAATATTACATTCAAATTTGGGTGTGGGATTTTGGAGAATACCTTAGGAGCATCAAATTTGGCGTTAAAATGAAAGTTACATCATTCATAATTGATGAAAACATATTTTAGTTAAAAACCTTAAAAACAGCTCATTTGGGACCTATCAAGCAGTATGAAGTTGGAGTGAAGAAGAGGATTGGAGTATTCAGCCAAACAGGCATCCACTACAGCGAGGTACAGCAGGTGTACGACAGTTGCAAATTGGAGTGGTTAAGCTTCTACATCCCATAGACCACCCAATTGAAGATTGTTAGCTCTTGATTGAAGATAAGTTGCATAGTTGTGCATTGTTTTCCTTCATGATCCCAACCCAATCATGTATGACTGCAATTTCTGATGTATAACAGGCCTTGCTACTTTAGAAGAGGTCTTGAGACCCTTTCTAGTCTGTAAAATCAGATTTGTAATCTTTTGCTTGAAGATTAATAGATAGAGTTTCCTTGAAAACAACTTGTGTTGCTGTGTGTTCCAATTTGTGAAAGTGTTTGTGGGGCAGTACCCTACATCAATTGAGAAGGGTGTTGCTGATTGTGAATGTGTGTGAGGGGAGTACCCTTGCATCAAAAAAATATAATAATTTTATTGAGTTATTAAACTCTTCTTTGTTGGCCATGTATTTGATATGTTTTGTATCTAATTGCATTCATAAGTTGGCTAGTTAGTAGCTAGGTTGCATGGGTACTCATACCCACACCCCTGGGACACGTACCGGGTACTGGTACACATACCCACATACCAAGTACTCAATGGGTTCTCAGTGGAGAGCATCATAGCTAAGGAAGTTGATTAAGATTTCTGGTTTTTGTTTCAGTTTTTTGTTTGCATATCAGCTTGCTGCTTATCAAGCTTAATTCAATATGTAATCAGTTTGAAACTTTGATACAATACTGATTAATAGTAAGCTTTATAACTGTTCAAGTCAGAAGTTTATCATTTGCAATATGTCAATTTTATATGATTTATGATCTTCTTGTTCATGTTTAAGGTTTGCCCTCTCTGTTATGCATCTAAACATTTAGCATATATATTATTACAAACATATTGCAAATCTGAAACTGAAAACAATACATTACATCTACAAACTTTATCACCGTTCTTGTTTTGAAAACTGAATGTCATGGCTCATATTTTCAGATTTTCTATAAAATTTTAAATTATATTAAATAAAAAAAATTGACGTAACCAAGTATCCCGTTCCCTACTTTGAACAATAGCCGTACCCGTACCCGAAGAACCCAAGTACCCCCAGCCACATGCAACCTTGGTTAATAGTTTTTATTAACACACTCATGCCATTACACTCCACACCTCGCTTCCACTTAGGTATGCCTCTTGTGATAAATAGCTCTAATTTAGCATTTTTTGAAACGATTAAACATATAAGCAGTCAGCCTCATTAAAAACTACTAAATTTAGTTATAGCTGGTCCTACTTGAGAACCACTTTCATTCTTTAAAGATCTATCAGTTTAGAATAAAAATTTCATAGAGATAATTTCGTTATCCATTTTGATAACTGAGAGTTATGCCAGTATCCAACAAGGAATAAGCCTCTCTGAAGCTCTGAAATCAATTTGAGAAAGTTTGCTTCTCTTTGCTCAAAATCTTTTAGTTACCCCTAATCAATTGAATTGAACAGAATCGAATCCAAATAGTCAAAACAAATTAGATACCAATATGAATGATAATTTCAATTACAATGGATGTAGAAACTGTTGATGCAGATTTAAAATGGAAATGCAAAAATAAAATCAGAACAGCAAAACAAAACAGAGAACACAAATAGAAGACAGAGAATTTTATAGTGATTCACCTGTAAACAGGCTACATCCACTCTCAGCAATGGGATTCTCAGTTTTATTAATAATCTCTCACAATACAATACAAAACAGCAGCCATAACAATGGCAAATTAATTTAAGCACAATGACCAGTCTTCCATAAACAAAATGTGGAAGCTCAAGAGTTTTTCAGTTACGTTGGGAGAATTGATTCCTGCCAGAATACTCATAGTGCATATCAGATAATGTTCTCCAACCACAATAACCGTTACAAGAGAGGATTGGGCTTCATACACCCAACAATCTCCCACCTGAAGACCAATCACCAAAAAATAGAGAAAGAAAGCTCACAGAGATATCCTAGGCTGCAGATTTATCGATCACATAGAACAAGTAGGCCCTCAGAAGATCTCAACATTGCCAGACTCTGTTCTAGCACACTCAGAATGAATCATCTCCAAATCAAATCAGACTTAACAAAACTTACAACTATCTTAACATCAAAAACAATAAACCTACAACCCCTGAGCATATTCTTGTCATCAAGACTTCCAACTTCACTCACCCAAAACACCTTCCCTGCACTCATTTCCTTGAGACTCCGCTTAAGATCATCCAACTCCATGACAAGCTGCTTCTCATACATGTTTCGAACAACTAAAACATATTCCTCACAAGCCATGACAGCCTCCACCAATCGGGGTTGTACCATTCCCTCCAAGTGATCTTCTAAGACTTCTAATGAACACATAATAGGCTGCAACTCCTCGTCTCCAGGATGAGCAACAACTTGGGCTTCTTGACCCTCTTCTTGGCCAATACACAGGCCTCTTCTCTCATTTGCAATAGCCTCTTGTAACCACTCCCTATAAAAAAACTTGATGTCTTCCCATTGCAATGCCCATCATTCACACCACAATGACACCCAACTCCTAGGTTTGAAGGCGTGGGAGAGGAGCCTGCAGTCAATGCATTCCACTCTGCCTCTACTTCTGCAATTTGCAACAATAAATCATCAAAGACCTCATTCTCAGACTTGCCAAAGGCTTCTGGATCACGCGCAACCTTGAGCCAAGGGCTCTCTCTAGCCTCTTTGAGCTCTCTAATCCCTATGCTCCTAAGATCTCCAGTTGCCAGGCACCCTGAATCCTCTTGTGGTTTCTTTCCACCAAGGGAAAACTTCTCTATCAACAAGACATATATTTTTGCGAGGAAAGAGTCCTCTATCAAGATCTGATGGCCCTTCCCATCATTTTCCTCTTCCTATAACAAGGTCTGTTCAAATAACTCCCACTCTTTCTCAAAGTTTCCTTTTTCAACATTCATTATACCACACAAAACCTCCAACTTCCGGTCCATACAAAACATTTGGTCTATGAGTAGGAAGTTCTCATCCTTCAACCTCACAACTTCCTCAACTTCATCCTCACTTACTTCAGCATCCTCCTCTTCAGCCGAATCCAAATTTTCAAAAAATTCGTCAATAACAAAATCAACTTCATCATCTTCTTCCTCCATCTCTGCTCAAGCTAAACTGGCTCTGATACCAATTGTTGATGCAGATTTAAAATGGAAATGCAAAGATAAAATCAGAACAGCAAAACAAAACAGAGAGAAGACAGAGAATTTTATAGTGGTTCACCTGTAAACAGGCTACATCCACTCTCAGCAATGGGATTCTCAGTTTTATTAATAATCTCTCACAATACAATACAAACAGCAGCCATAACAATGGCAAATTAATTTAAGCACAATGACCAGTCTTCCATAAACAGAATGTGGAAGCTCAAGAGTTTTTCAGTTATGTTGGGAGAATTGATTCCTGCCAGAATACTCATAGTGCATGTCAGATAATGTTCTCCAACCACAGTAACCGTTACAAGAGAGGATTGGGCTTCATACACCCAACAGAAACCAAACCTTGTTTTGAGTTTCATCATTCAACTATGATACATTGGGCAGTGGAATAAGCAATCGCTGAAGTTAATAAAAAGGCGTAAAGATGCCCACGAACTTCTATTACAAGATTCCTAAAACTCATTAAAAATTTCCAAGTCCCTAAATTCCAATTCATATTTGCTCAGTTTCTCACTCCATATTAAATTAAACAAAACCAAGGCCCTTCGCAATGCTGTCCATCCCAGTCTGCTATGTCTTCTAATATCAAAGTTACGAGAAACCCTTTGACATGGCGTAATTTTGTTTGAAAAGAGCAGCAACACAAGTCAAAAGAATAAAAAACTATGCTAAAGAAAATTGAAAAGGACGAACCTGGCTTTGGGGAGAAAAACCGAGTGGGCATTAAAGAAAGTGAAAGGCCTCTTTTATTCGACCTCCCGTGCAGTGGAATGGAGACAGACTGGACAACTGGTCTAGTTCTTGCATTTGCCCCCGCTGAAGATGGAGAAAAGTAACAAATTGGGGAGGAAGTTGAACAAGAAGCCATTGCTATTGCTGCTGTAGTACACAATTGAGGGGTTTAAAGTTATAAATTCAGTTCGCCAGAAAGGGAAAGCTGTCTTCTCCCACGCTACCTGGCTACTTTAGAAGATGATCCTGTGGAAGTGGGGCTAAAATGATTTTAATTAAGATTAGGGTTTAATGAATATGATTACCAATTTATTAGTACTTCTGTCACTGAAGCTGGTCATTAACAAGTGCCACGTAGTGGCTATGTACTTGCCTTTAGTAATTAATTTTAAATTTAATTTTTAATATAAATTTTATTTTAATTTTAATAAATTTATTATAATATATAAAATATTTTAATTAATTATAAAATTATATAATTATAATATTTTATATAATAATAATTGTAGTAATAAATAAATTTTTTAATTATAATTATATAGATAATTATTGATTGCAAATTATAATTAATTTAAACCTTAATCTTAATTTTATTTGTAAATATAACAATAGTGCTAATTTTATTTTATTGATATATATTTTTTATTACATATGATTAATATTATTGAATATATAAATAATATCAAATAGTTATAATAGTTTTAATAGATATACATTATGAACTTTTAATAATGTCAAAATAAATTAAAAAAGCTAACCAATTATAAGTAACTTACTCCATATTAGGAATATTCTAGCATACCAATTCAATAAATAAATAATTTATTCAAAATTTTGATTTTTTTTTTTAAATAAATTAAAAAAATATACAAATTACAAAATTTAATCAACTTATTTTAATCTTTGATTCTCACTGATTTATTGCATCCATTAATATTCCTAAAAAAAATGATTCCAAATAACTTCACATAAAAAACAAAAAATTAAATGAAATAAGTGGAAGGACAATAAATAACAAATGTGGTAAATTTTAATTGGTTCATTCTATAATCCAATGAGATGATCAAAAATTAATTTCTAGATATTATAAAGTTAAATAATTTGCATCTATATTTATGTAGAACAATTCATTTAATCACTAGTTAAGATCAAAAACTCAAAAATGGATACAATAGTACTTAGCCAAGTACTAATAAATTGGTTTTTCACCATTCATAAGATTTTATTTATTTAATTTTTTTAAAAGAATTAATTTTCTATATTTCATATATGAAATTTTTGGTTTTATAATTTATAAAAATAAATTTTCTTAAATATAATTCGTTAAAACTATTTGAATATTAGAAAAGTAACTTTTAGAAATAACATATTTTTAAAGCTTTTTTAAGATTTCTTTATATTAAAAAAGAGTTGAATTTAACTAACATAGAGGTTTTTTTTTTTTTTAATTTAATATATTTTATTAAAGTTGAATAGTGAAAAAATAAACGCTTTGATATAGGCATATTTTATATATAGATTATATATATTAGTAGAAAGTCGTGACGTGCATAAGACATTGAATAAATTAATATATAACTATATATCATCTTTTTATTAAATAAAATTTAATATAAAATTATATTATATTATTATTTATTTACAAATTAAAATAATAATATTATTTATTAATATGGTTAGGATTACAGCTTTGGCTTATGGTTACCATTATGGCTAGGGTTAAGGTTTACATCATGGTTAGGATTAGGGTTAGCATTTAAGGATAGGCTTTAGTGTTAGAGTTGGGTTTATGGTCATAGTTACGATTTAATGTCAAGGTGAGAATATGATTAGGGTTCACATCAAAGTTAGGGTAAGGGTAAGGGTTAGAATTAGAATTACGATTAGGGTTAGTATAAGGGTTAAGGTTGGGGATAGGATTGCGACTATGATAAAATAACAATTATGATAGGTTTAAGTTCACGATTAGGATTAGAGTTAGTGTTAAATTTAGGTTTTACAAAATGTTTAGGATTATGCTTAGGATTAGGGTTTAGATTAGAGATAATGTTAGGTTTAGCGTCATTATTAGTTTAGAGTTAGGGGTGGAATCATGGTTGGGGTTAGGATTTGGATTGTAATCATTTAGCAAGGTTAGGATCAAGAATAAGGTTTTAATTAGGATTAAAGGTAGGGTTGGAATTATTATTAGGGTTAGGATTGGAATGATAATCAGGGATAGGGTGAGGATTTAGATTTGATTAGGGTTATCGTTTGGATTAGGATTATGGTTAGGGTTTAGGGTTAGGATAGGGATTATGGTTGCAATTAGAGATTATATAATTATTGGGTCTAGGATTTGGTGTATGACTAGGAAGAGGGTTTGGATTAGGGTTGGGTTATGGGTTAGGATTATGGTTTAAATTTTGGTTAGGGTTGGTGGGTTTAATCCATGGTTAGGGTTAGGGTTTGGGTTTGGGTTTAGGTTTGGTTCAAGGTTGGGATCATGATTAGTATTAAGGTTAGAATTACAATTTATGATAATGGTTAGAATTATGTTTATGTTTAGAATTTTCAGCATGGTTCTACAGTTAAGGTTAGGGTTAGTGTTAGGATTTAGTATTATTGTTCAAATTCTTGTTAGATTAGGATAAATACTATGGTAAGGGTTAGGATTGGGGTTAGGATTATGATTATAATTGTGGTTACAAATAGAGTTGGAATTATGGTTAGGGTTGTGGTTTAGGGTTATAGTTAGAACTATGGTTAGGCTTATGCTTTTCATCATTGTTCTAGGATTAGGGTTTGGGTTAAATGGTTGGAATTATGGTTAGGGTATGAGCTTAGTGTCAAGACTATGGTAAGTGTTAGGGTATAGGTTTTTTATTTAAATTATGGTTAGCACTAGGGTTATGGTTAGGGTTGTGGTTGTGGTTAGAGTTAGGATTATGGATAGGGTTTAGGGTTATCGTTAGAAGTATGTTTAGGATTGTAGTTAGGCTTAGGGTTAGGTTGTCATTATAATTATGTTTAGGTTTGGTGTTTTCATCATGGTTATAGTGTTAAGACTAGGATTAGGATTAGGATTTAATGATAGAAAGAAGATTATAATTAGGTTTTAGGATTGTGGTTTAGATTTTGATTAAGGTTAAGGTTTATACCATAGTTAGGGTTTGGTTTGGGTTATGGTTGTTGAATATACAGAATAACTCAGATGGGCAGAATCAGTTGTTCTTTTAAACTTAGAAACTTTATTCTTTTAATTAGTTTCACCAAACTTACTTTAATCCATAATCATAGAAAGATGTAAACATAAAAGAGCATAGAAATCACCAACACGAGGAGCACCAAATTTACGTGGAAAACCCTATTAAGGGGGAAAAAAAAAACAAAAAAAAAAATGTGGAGAAGACTAATTCTCAAATTTATGGACATATGTTAAGGTGGCACTAGTTAAAGTGATTTTTACTTGAAGAAAGGCTTACTATCAAAAGGCTCACTTCTTGAAGAAAGAAGACCCACTGCCCAGATGAAGAAGGATAAAAGAGACTAGATCTGCCACTAATGCACAACTACAACACAAGTAAATGATCTATAAGTACCTTTGGCTCACTACTTTTGCTAGTTAACACTTGAAAGTCCACACAACTTTGTACCACACTTCGCACTATTTCATACATGTAGGGAGATAGATATTCTTTCATACATACCCATTACACACACAAACACACGCACAAAACTCACACAAGTATACACATATGCCACACCTTCTCCTCAATAATTCATCCTTTATTTATACCATCCATTCATTTGTGAAGTCTCCCACCATCAACTAGGCAAGTAATCAAACATAATTTGAATTAGGTCAATAATAAACATTCTCGTGATGGAAAGGAATGAGAAGTGGATCAAAACATGCCTTTTTTGGGACCCAAAACAACATTATGCACATTACACTCCACCTTGCATTCACCAAAACAATTAATTGAAGTGTAAACACCTAAGGTCAGCCAAACCTAGAGTAAGAACACTATTTAAATTTAAAACCATGTCTTTGAAACTCAAAATTTTGTTTTGACTAAAATGAATGAAGCTAATGATAGTAAAAGCTCAGTTCTAAAACCAAAACATTAGAAACCATCATGTAGAGAAATTTTAAGCATGTATTTCACATAAAAAAACATTGGCAGCCATAATCATACTCAAACAAATACCAATTTTACCACACTACAATTTGAAATGTAAAAAATTGAATCCAATATCTTCAAACATTGTTCAATAACATGCCAAAACCTCATCAGTATATTTGCAACATGAAGAATATGCAAAGCAAGATTCTCAACACCATTGCATGGATAATAGTCACCACCAACAACAACAAAAATGTGTTGACATTAATGACAACCATACTAACTCATCTAGCATCCAACCTTACTAAACCAACAACTTGTTTTGCTCAATCTCGTAACTATAGTCAGGGTTAAGGTTAGGATCATGGTTAGGGTTAGGGTTAAGATTATGGTTATGGTTTAGGATTTTTAGATAGGGCTAGGATTTAGGGTTATGATTAGGATTGGGATTATGGTTAGAATCAAGGTCTAGGATTAGGCTTATAATTGGGGTTGGTATTTGGGTTAGGGTTAGAGTTACAGTTAGAGTTAGAGTTAGAGTTAGAGTTAGGATTATGGATAAGGTTAACGTTTAGAATTTTGGTTAGGGTTAAGGTTTACAACATGGTTAGGGTTAGTATTGCAGCTATGGTTAGGGTCAAAGTGTGGTTTTATGCTCAAGGTTAGGATTATGGTCAGGGTTAGGGCTAGCTTTATTTTTATTTTTATGATTTTCTTTTAGGTTAGGGATATAGGTCAGTTTTGGTCATTATTTGGTTAAGTTCAAGACTGGGTTAAGATTATAGCTAGAGATAGTATTAAAGATAGAATAACAATTATGATAGGTTTTAGCTTAAGATTATAATTAGCATTGTTTTTTGGATTAGAATGATGATTATGGTTACGTTATGATTAGAATAATAATTCTAGTTAAGGTTATGGTTAGGATTTGTGATAGGATTAGGATTAGGGTTAGGGTTAGGGTTAGGTTTTGGACTATAATTATAATTATACTTAGGGTTTTTGATGTAGGAGCATCTTGGGTGTAAGAGCAATCTTGCATCACCCAAAAATATTTATGTTTTTGTATTCAGTAAGGGTTATCTTGTGCAGAGCTGCTATTTATCGAAACTTGATACTTTTAGTAAGTTGGTCATAAATCTCAGAATGTTCTGATTTTACATGTGTAGGTTCATCTTAGTCATATCATCCTGCCAGTAAAGTTTCGTGGCTAGATTAGGTCTAGTTTTGAAGATATTAAAGATTTTTGGTATTGGCAGTAGGGTACAGAAACATTGAACTCAGTTTTGAAGGCTTTAGAGGCTCTAGATGAGGTCAAAAATTTGGGTGACGGGTGCTTGCGCGAGTCAAGCCTATAGAGCACTTCGTGGCCTTTCGAAAATGGGGTTATAATAGTCAATCGGGTCAATTGGTGATGACTAATGGTCTCCGAAAGTCGGGTCACCTGAAATGGCAGAAAATAATTTTCCTTCAAAATTTTTGTTCAGGTTTCAAAAGTTATTTTGAGCCAACTCTGAAGTAATAAATTGAAAAATAAAATAATTCTAAGTTTGGTCAGCCCTAAGGCCTAAATTTCTGGAACCTTCTCGGGCGGTGGAAAATGCTTATATAAAGAAGGCCCGTAGTGTTGTCTAGGGTAGTTCTGGGTAGTAGATATGGGTATTGATTCGAGGCTTTGTCCTACAGAATATTGTAAGGGAATGCCCATGTGGCTTTTCATATTGTAATTCTGAAAGTTTGCAATTCCACATTTGTGGAGATAATAAGAAGCCAATTTTTAGTTCTTGCATATTGTTGTTGTTTCTCTATTTCTGTCATGTGTTTGTGGTATTAAGGGGAGCACCCTTCATCAAGTGGTATCAGAGCAGGAGTTCCTGAGTGTGTAAACAGATCATCGATTATGAGGCAGTTTGCACCAGGACCGTGGGTTAGGGTTTCCGTGTAAATAGATCGTCGACTGTGAGGTAGTTTGCACCAGGACCGTGGATAGGGTTTTAGTGAGAAGCATGAAAATGCCTCCATGAAAGGAATGTGGAGGAAGACCTAGTGTTGTAACACCTAAGGTTAGGGAACTGCAGAGATAAGTGCAAACATTGCAAGAGGAGATTCGCAAAGGAATGAATCTTAATGTCAGAGACCAAAGCAAGGATGAAGCCGAAGAAGAAGATCAAAAAGGAGAAGTCAAAGTTGTGAACCAGGAGGAAGAAATAATTTTTCGAGGTATCTCAAATATTGGGAAGAGACCTAAGATTGAGGTCCTGACATTTTCTGGAAATCTTAACCCAGAAGAGTTCATCGACTGGATCAATGAATGTGAAGAATATTTTTAAGTATGAAGATATCGAGGATCTTGATCAGGTCAAGTTTACGAAGGCCAGACTGAAGGGTCATGCAAGGATCTAGAGGCAAGAGAATTAGTTGGAGCGAAATCGAAGAGGAAAGGATAAAAATCACAAGATGGGGGCGAATGGTGGATAACTTGAAGCGACAATGCATCCTAGTCAATTATGAGCTTGACCTAATGAGGAAAATGAAAAGTTTCAAGCAAGCAGGAAGATCTGTTCAAGAGTATACAGAGGAGTTCTATCGAATCCTCATCAGAACAGGCCATGTAGAAGCTAACAAGGAGAAAGTTGCCTGTTACCTTAATGGGTTGAGACCGAGCATTCAGGAGGACCTGAATCTGGTTCGAATGAATAGTATTAGAGAGGCATACTAGTTTGCCCTAAAAGTAGAGGAAAACCTGAACAAGAAGTTTGAGAGCAGACAAGGCGGAAGAGGTCGTGATGGAAGATCTGGTGGACGATCATATGAAGATCGAAATGAAGATCCGAAAAACCAGGATGAGGCCAGTAACAGTCAGAATCAAAGAGGGGATAATTTCAATTATTTCCAAGATCAAAATAATAGAGATCAGAGAGGAAGAGGACAAGGATCTAAAAGAAGAGTCTTCCATGGAACATGTTTTCACTATGGAGAAGAAGTTCTTAGGGCATTTGAATGTCCTCAACGCCAAGGATGGACAGATAGGAGGAACGAAGGCTAGGCCAGAGTTGCATATGTAGATAAAGATGCCAGATCATCACATTCTAAAGATGCTAAAAGAGGAGAAATGTTGATTAATAAAAGAGTCATGTTGAGTGGTGAAAATGAACCTAAGCAAAGAAGGAGCCTATTTCGCACTAGGTGCAAGTGTGAGGGTAAGTGTTGTTATGTGATTATTGATAGTGGCAGTACTAACAATTTGGTGTCAGAAGAGATGGTGACAAAGTTGAAGCTCAAGAGGCAGAAACATCCACATCCATATTGGGTTGCCTGGGTGCAGGATGACCACAAGGTCATGGTCAGTAAACAGTGCCTAGTGAAGTTCAAGATTGGCGGATACCAAGATGAGGTACTATGTGATATCATATCTATGGATGCATGTCATATGTTGTTGGGTAGACATTGGTAGTTTGACAGATGTGTTGTACATGATGGTCGTGTGAATACCTATTCCCTGACAAAGGATGGAGTGCGACATAAGCTAAAGCCATTGAAGGAAACATAAGAAAAGGTGTGTGGTAATGCAAGAATAAATTTTGTTGATAGAGGAAATTTCTCAGATGGTATGAGGCATGAGCATATGTGTTTTACCTTAATTTCAAAGGCTGGGAAAGAAGAAGTAGAAGATGTACTTGTAGAAGTTGTAGAATTATTGAATGAGTTTTAGGATAATATGCCTGATGGATTACCACCAGTAAGAAAGATCAGTCATCAGATGGGCTTGATTCCAGGAGCCAGTTTGCCAAATAAGGCAGCATAGAGAATGACACTAGTAGAAAGTGAATATTTGAAGATAGATTTGAAGTTTAGTTCATCACATCATCCACAGATTGTATATGGAAGTAGTCCTAGAAATGCATCTAAGTTGAGAAAGATAGATAAAGGAGAAATAAGTAGTGTTGAAGCTGAGGATTTTGCAAAACATTTGAAGAACATCCATGAGGAGGTGAGGAAGCATATTACCAAGATGAATGTGCAGTATAAGGCTAAGGAAGATGAGAAAAGGAGGCATAAGGAATTTCAAGATGGAGATGAAGTCATGGTTCATTTGTGGAAGGAAAGATTTCCAGTTGGGACATATAAAAAGTTGAAAATGAAGAAGTTTGGGCCATGTAAGATACTAAAGAAGCATGATTCAAGAAATGCATATGACGTCAAGTTGTCCACTGAGCTGAATATTTCACTAGTATTTAATGTTTCAGATATGACAAAGTATCATGAAGGAGGTGTTGAAGATGAGGTTACAGCTGCACAGTGGAGTATTCCAGCAACCATTCAGATATCAAAGAGATTGAAGACATACTGGATAATCGTGTTGGCAGAAGCACAAGGAATAGGACATATGAAGAATATTTGGTCAAATAGAAAGAACGACCTGTTGAAGATTCATCATGGCTGACAAAGGAGGAGGTTAACCATCTTGGTTTTCCTCTGCACACCTGAGTCATGACAGGGTCACTTCTCAAATTACCCCAGGTCTCTAATGTAGGAGCATCCTGGGTGTAAGAGCAATCTTCCATCACCCAAAAATATTTATGTTTTTATATTCAGTAAGGGCTATCTTGTCCAGAGTTGTTATTTATGGAAACTTGTTGGTTTTAGTAAGTTGGTCATAAATCTTGGAATGTTCTAATTTTACATGTGGAGGTTCATCTCAGTCATATCAGCCTGCCAGTAAAGTTTCATGGCTAGATCAGGTCTAGTTTTCAAGATATTAAAAATTTTCGGTATTGGTAGCAGGGTACAAAAACTTTGAACTCAGTTTTGAAGGCTTTAGAGACTCCAGATGAGGTTAAAAATTTGGGTGACGGGCACTTATGCAAGTCAAACCTGTAGAGCGCTTCGTGGCCTTTCTGAAATGGGGTTATAATAGTCGATCGGGTCAATTGGTGATGACTTATGGTCTCTGAAAGTCGGGTCACCTGAAATGGCGAATAATAATTTTCATTCAAAATTTTTGTTCGGGTTTCAAAAGTTATTTTGAGCCGACTCTAATGTAATAAATTAAAAAATAAAATAATTCTAAGTTTGGTCGGCCCTAAGGCCTAAATTTCTGGAACCTTCTCGGGCGGTGGAAAATGCCTATATAAAGAAGGCCCGTAGTGTTGTCTAGGGCAGTTCTGGGTAGTAGATCTGGGTATTGATTCGAGGCTTTGTCCTACAAAATATTGTAAGGGAATGCCCATGTGGCTTTGCATATTGTAATTCTAAAAGTTTGTAATTCCACATTTGTGGAGATAATAAGAAGCCAATTTTTAGTTCTTGCATATTGTTATTGTTTCTCTGTTTCTATTATGTGTTTGTGGTATTAAGGGGAGCACTCTTCATCAAGTGGTATCAGAGTAGGAGTTCTTGAGTGTGTAAACAAATCACCGATTGTGAGGGAGTTTGCACCAGGACCGTGGGTTAGGGTTTCTGTGTAAACAGATCGCCGACTGTGAGGAGTTTGCACCAGGACCATGGGTTAGGGTTTCTGTGTAAATAGATCATCGATTTTGAGGTAGTTTGCACCAGGACTGTGGTTAGGGTTTCAGTGAGAAGCGTGAAAATGCCTCCACGAAGGGAACATGGCGGAAGAGCTAGTGTTGTAACACCTGAGGTTAGGGAACTACAGAGACAAGTGCGAACATTGCAAGAGGAGATTCACAAAGGAATGAATCTTAATGTCAGAGACGAAAGTGAGGATGAAGCTGAACAAGAAGATCAAGAAGGAGAAGTTGAAGTTGTGAACCAGGAGGAAGAAAGACTTTTCTGAGCTATCTCAAAGATCGGGAAGAGACCTAAGATTGAGGTCCCGACATTTTCTGGAAATCTTAACCCAGAAGAGTTGATCGACTGGATCAATGAATGTGAAGAATATTTTGAGTATGAAGATATCGAGGATCCTGATCAGGTCAAGTTTGCGAAGGCCAAACTGAAGGGTCATGCGAAGATCTGGTGGCAAGAGATTCAGTTGCAGCGAAATCGAAGAGGAAAGGATAAAATCACAAGATGGGGGTGGATGGTGGATAAATTGAAGCAACAGTTCATCCCTGTTGATTATGAGCTTGACCTACTGAGGAAAATGCAAAGTTTGAAGCAAGTAGGAAGATCTATTCAGGAGTATACAAAGGAGTTCTATCAAATCCTCATCAGAACAGGCCATGCAAAAGCTGACAAGGAGAAAGTTGCCCATAACCTTAATGGGTTGAGACCAAGCATTCAAGAGGAGCTAAATTTGGTTTGAATGAACAGTATTGAATAGGCATACCAGTTTGCCTTAAAAGTAGAGGAAAAGTTGAACAAGAAGTTTGAGAGCAAACAAGGTGGAAGAGGTCGTGATGGAAGATCTGGTGGACGATCATATGAAGATCGAAATGAAGATCTAAAAAAGCAGGATGAGGCCAGTAACAGTCAGAATCAGAGAGGAGATAATTTCAATCATTTCCAAGATCAGAATAATAGAGATCAGAGAGGAAGAGGACAAGGATCTAGAAGAAGAGGCTTCCGTGGAACATGTTTTCACTATGGAGAAGAAGGTCATAGGGCATTTGAATGTCCTCAACACCAAGGAGGGATAGATAGGAGGAACGAAGGCGAGGCCAGAGTTGCATATGTAGATGAAGATGCCAGATCATCACATTCTAAAGATGCTGAAAGAGGAGAAATGATGACTAATAGAAGAGTCCTATTGAGTGGTGAAAATGAACCTGAGCAAAGAAGGAGCCTATTTCGCACTAGGTGCAAGTGTGAGGGTAAGTGTTGTGATGTGATTATTGATAGTGGCAGTACTAAAAATTTGGTGTCAGAAGAGATGGTGACAAAGTTGAAGCTCAAGAGGCAAAAACATCCACATCCATATCAGGTTGCTTGGGTGTAGGATGACCACAAGGTCATGGTCAGTAAACAGTGCCTAGTGAAGTTCAAGATTGGCAGATACCAAGATGAGGTACTATGTGATATCATATCTATGGATGCATGTCATATGTTGTTGGGTAGACATTGGCAGTTTGATAAATGTGTTGTACATGATGGTCGTGCGAATACCTATTCCCTGACAAAGGATGGAGTGTGACATAAGCTAAAGCCATTAAAGGAAACATAAGAAAAGGTATGTGGTAATGCAAGAATAAATTTTGTTGATAGAGGAAATTTCTCAGATGGTATGAGGCATGAGCATATGTGTTTTACCTTAATTTCAAAGGTTGGGAAAAAAGAAGTAGAAGATGTACCTATAGAAGTTGCAGAATTATTGAATGAGTTTCAAGATAATGTGCCTGATGGATTACCACCAGTAAGAAAGATCAGTCGTCAGATTGGCTTGATTGCAGGAGCTAGTTTGCCAAATAAGGCAACACACAGAATGACACTAGCAGAAAGTAAAGATTTGAAAATAGATTTGAAGTTTAGTTCATCATATCATCCATAGATTGTATATGGAAATAGTCCCAGAAATGCATCCAAGTTGAGAAAAATAGATAAAGGAGAAATAAGTAGTGCTGAAGCTGAGGATTTTGCACAACATTTGAAGAACATCCATGAGGAGGTGAGGAAGCATATTACCAAGATGAATGTGCAATATAAGGCTAAGGCAAATGAGAAAAGGAGGCAGAAGGAATTTCAAGTTGGAGATGAAGTCATGGTTCATTTGCGGGAGGAAATATTTCTAGTTGGCACATATAAAAAGTTGAAAATGAAGAAGTTTGGGCCATGTAAGATAACTAAAGAAGCATGATTCAGGAAATGCATATGAGGTCAAGTTGTCCACTGAGCTGAATATTTCACCAGTATTTAATGTTTCAGATCTGACAGAGTATCATGAAGGAGGTGTTGAAGATGAGGTTATTGCAGCACAGTGGAGTATTCCAACAACCAATTCAGATGCCAAGGAGATTAAAGACATATTGGATAATCGTGTTGGCAGAAGCACAAGGAACAGGACATATGAGGAATATTTGGTCAAATGGAAAGAATGACCTGTTGAAGATTCATCATAGCTGACAAAGGAGGAGGTTAACCATCCTGGTTTTCCTCTACACACCTGAGTCATGACAGGGTCACTTCTCAAATTACCCCGGGTGTCTGATGCAGGAGCATCCTGGGTGTAAGAGCAATCTTCCATCACCCAAAAATATTTATGTTTTTATTTTTAGTAAGGGCTATCTTGTGTAGAGCTACTATTTATGGAAACTTGCTGGTTTTAGTAAGTTGGTCATAAATCTCAGAATGTTCTGATTTTACATGTGCAGGTTCATCTCAGTCATATCAGCTTGCCAGTAAAGTTTCGTGGCTAGATCAGGTCTAGTTTTGAAGATATTGAAGATTTTCGGTATTGGCAGCAAGGTACAGAAACTTTGAACTCAGTTTTGAAGGCTTTAGAGGCTCCAAATGAGGTTAAAAATTTGGGTGACGAGCGCTTGCGCGAGTCAAGCCTGTAGAGCGCTTCGTGTCCTTTTAGAAATGGGGTTATAGTAGTCAATCGGGTCAACTGGTGATGACTTATGGCCTCCGAAAGTCGGGTCACCTGAAATGGCAGAAAATAATTTTCCTTCAAAATTTATGTTCAAGTTTCAAAAGTTATTTTGAGCCAACTCTAATGTAATAAATTGAAAAATAAAATAATTCTAAGTTTGGTCGGCCCTAAGGCCTAAATTTTTGGAACCTTCTCGGGCAGTGGAAAAAGCCTATATAAAGAAGGCCCGTAGTGTTGTCTAGGGGAGTTCTGGGTAGTAGATCTGGGTATTGATTCGAGGCTTTGTCCTACAAAATATTATAAGGGAATGCCCATGTGGCTTTGCATATTGTAATTCTGAAAGTTTGTAATTCCACATTTGTGGAGATAATAAGAAGCCAATTTTTAGTTCTTGCATATTGTTGTTGTTTCTCTATTTCTATTATGTGTTTGTGGTATTAAGGGGAGCACCCTTCATCAGTTTTGGTTTTTGTTAAATTTGGGGTTAGAAGTACTATTAGGTTAGGGTTATCTAGATTTATTTAAGTATACATTTGAAATTAGGGTTTGGTCTAGGAGTATGATTGTTGGTATGGTTTATGGCTAAATTTAGGGTTTGCATCATGGTTCTAAAGAGTTAGGGTTAGTTTTGGATATAGGATTATGGTTAGGGTTAGGGTAAGGATACTTGTATCTATTAATAAAATAAAATATTAAATTCTTTATCAATTTTTACCATCATATTTTTGAATTTGATCATTACGCTAAAAAAATATAGCTACAGAATTCCTCAAAACTTTGTTATTAAATCTATCTCAAGTAAATTATAGATTCATATAACCTATTATTATATAAATGTTATGGAATATATAGATATAATTTGTATGCACAAATAATTAATGAGATGATGAATGGATATAATATGACATAATTTGGAGTGGGACCAATTCATACTTGCATCTATTATCATTTAGAGCCATAAAAATATTTGTGTAAATGTATTATTTACAGAACCAAAATTGTTTTGCCATAAAAAACTTAGGTAGCTCACTTGGATTAAGGAATTATGCTCTTCTAAAAAAGTTTGAGCTAAGCCCAAGTAGTCTTCTAATCATCTGCAATATAGGCCAACAAACCACATTGGTTGAATATCTTCAAAAGAATATCTTCTATGTCTTTTATGTAGTTGAAAGCCTTGATTTATTGCTCCAACCTCTTAGAGTCCTCAAGAGCCTTCGTCAAACTAGTAAGATTGATGTCCACAATGTACTAGAGTTGGAGCAGACATTGTCCTTCATCAAGTTTTATATTATCTAGAGGAGAAGACATTGTCTTCCTCAACTCTTCTTCCACTTCTGCAATCTCTTCCTATGTCTATTTTATCAATCTCTAGTAATCCTTCAGATATTATCCAATTATGGTGTTCACTCTTTCCTTGATTGTAAATCTTATACGAAGAGCTTGAGAAATCTTTGGTTTGTCTTCTTGAGACAATGACCCACATACCTTGATTAAGGAAAATGTCTTGATGTTTGATTCCTTAATCACTACATCTGGTCTCCTCTTAGTTAGGTCCTCCTTTGATTCCTTATGGATTTTATCAACAATGTCATTAATGCGTAAGTTAAATGGGATGATATGTTGGATAATATATTTTTCTATTGTTATATTATTTGTTGATAAAGTATCTTTGTATAATCCAGTTGCAACCTCCAAGGAGTCATACTGATTGATGTCATTGATTTGACTATTTAAATCAAGAGGTCGATACCTTGTATCAACCAGAGAAGATATCTTATTATTTCCCTTCTCCTCCTTTTCTTCGTCCTACTTTTCTTTCTCTTTTTATTCTCTTTCTTTTTCCTTCCTTTCTTTTTATTTTTCATCATTCTCTTCTTTCTTCTTCTCCTTTTCATTTTCCTTTTTAATTCTCTTTTCCTTCCTTTTTTTTGGAGGAGTATTTGTTGAAGAGACCTTGTTCCTTTTTCTTCTAATAAGAGGGTAACTATCCTCTTCCTCTTCATCTTTGTCTTTCTTTTTTGTCCCTTTATTTTCTTTCTTCCTCTTATCCTTTTCAACTTATTTTCTTTTTCTTTATCAATTTTCTTCTCCTTTATTTTATTTGCAGGAGTCTCCATCAGAGAGACCTTTTTTCCTTTTTCTCCTAATAAGAGGGTAACTATCCTCTTCTTCATCATCATCATCATCTTTATTTTTTGTCCTTTTGGACCTCTTCTTCATAAATACTTATATTTCTTCACTTCCTTGTCTATATTATTATTGTTGCTATCGAATTCCTCTACAATTGGTTTCAAAACCTATTTTCTCCTTTGTGGTCTTATGTTTTGGCCTATTTCCTTTCCTTTCACTAACTATAACCCCCATAGAAGTTATAGAGGAACCAATATTTATTGGAAGAGGGACAGAGGCAAGCCTAATCCTTCTTTGTGGCTTCCTTGAACTTCCTTCTAAAGGCATATGAAAATTCTCAAACACTAGTGGAAAATTGATCTTCTTATGCAAGTTCTCCATCATATTAGCATAGTATTTCTCTTAACTTTTCTAGGTCATTTTAAAAATATCTCTATAGGTGTTCCAAGACTTTTCTCTTTCAAATCAATCAATAATTACAAAAATACATTGCTATTATTTTTAACTATTTCTACAATAATCCCATAAGTTAACTCCGGCAACTAAGAAACCCTTGGTTGAACTGCCTCAATGTAATAGTGGTCCTTGCTGACCAAAAATGTCATGTTTATACTTTTGAACCAAATCCTAGGTATGTTATCTCTTTGTTTCATTATTTCTTAAGATTTTCTAACCATCCCTAAAAATAAGCAATGTATGCATCTTTGTCTCCATTAAAGATCATAAGATATTATTTAATTTGTACTATAACTAGAGAGGAATTATCCCAAACTCTAATCTTGAAATTGAAATTTCATTTAGAAACATGAGTGTGAGACATATTATTAATGAACCATACACTAATTGATATTTGGTATTCTTATTTCTCTCCAAATTGTCCAAAAGTTGTTAAGGAGCTCACACAGGTCAAACATTTCACCCTTGACCCAATTTTGATACAATATTATGCAATCCAACCCTTGATTTCATACTTGACACTTGGATCAACAATTCCTCCACAGTCACAACCCTTCCATTAGACTGATCATAGGTTAACTACGTAATTGTATATTTTTTTACTACCTTCAATACTAGAAGAGTGTCAGAGGAGCAACACCTTGTCAAATTACTAATCACATCCTTTATGATTTTGTATGTTTTATCTAGATACATGATGTCTCTCTATGAATCCAACTCAAAATGATCTAAATCCATGTGTGCTCATAACTAAAATCTAGAAAATCTTTCCATATATTGAGACCCATCACCAAAATTTATTTGTACTCTAGTTTATATATCGTTAGGTCACCTTCTACCATCAATTATTTCCATTGATCATTGAACTTGACATGGCCACTCTCTATTAAGGGTACATGAATATATGCCTTAACATCTTATGTGTATACAACATCTAGTGGAACATACAACAAATGTTCCTTCTTTATATGTCTCCTTAGCCACAAAAGGGTATGGATTTTACTTAATTTTTTGCTTCGACATGAGATCAACTACAATTGGTGTGACTATATTGATCAACAAATTAAATTGGTAGTAGAGGAATGAAGAATGCCTTTTTATTTCAATGGTCACTAGGTTTAGCAGAATGCACTACACAATAAATTATCTTTCACACATAAGATCTCTCAAATTCACAATATCACAAGTGATCAAAATGGATTCCAATGATTAATTTATCATCTCCACCAAACACTTACATTTTTGCATTGAATATTCATGACCGATATAGTTCTACCCCAAAAAGCTACTACTCTATTTTGATGGTGAGCACAAAAACCTTTGTAAGTCTCTGTAAAACCAGGAATGCTCCAAAAATGCCTTCATAATGTCTACCATGTTGAAAATTAACCAACATCCTCACCATCAATGGGGCCTTAAGATCTATAATCAAATCTCCCATTGAGATAATGCTTATTGTTTAGTTTTTGAAAGAAACATATGCACTGATGAGGAATACAAATATGTCCTTTGATTTTTCTTCTAGATTCTAATCAGATTTATTCACCCATGACTTCTACATCTTTTCTCCTTCTTGATTCCCATAAATCTTCTTTACGAGAACATAGGTCTTCTCATTCATTCCTTTGTGGAACCTAGTAACATGTGCATTGACTTTTCTCAATTGTAATATGTAGGACCTTGTTGCAAACCACTTCCATTCCTTCTAATATTAGATCTACACTCAACAACCTTGTGCTCATATTTGTTGCATTCTTCACAATATCCAGTGAAAGATTGAACATTTCTACTATTGTTTACTTTCACAAGTCCATTTCTCATCATTGTACTTCTGCATTTATTTTCCTTATGTCTAAACTTATTGCAAGCATCACCTTTACCATTAAATATTTAAGATATTTTCTAGCTCCTACATTCACTAGCTTTATGTCCAAACTTATTGCATGAAAACAATTACCATTAAAATGTGAAGAAAACCTAGTTTAAGAAAGGGCAAGCTTCCTGAAGTTTTTCTTCTTACAGATTGGTGTGAAACTCTTTTGATCTTCACTATCCTTCTTGAATTCATCCTTGACCTTTTCCTTACCCTTTTGATCTTCACCATCCTTCTTGAATTCATCCTTGACCTTTTCCATTCCCTTTTCATGTATACTTGGGGTCTTAGAGCTTCACCACTTTGTCAAGTCTAAGACCACCATTGTCCTTAAAAGGTTTCTTGAAACCCAAGCATATCATCAATTAGATCACAGTTGCCTTTAAGTTTCAATTTCTTTTCAATATTTTCATTTTCTTCTTTCAATTCTTTTTTTAGTATCACAGTTTATTCTTCAAGATTAGTGTAACTTTTGGACTTAATTTGTTCTTTTGTTTCTTTCAGTTCCTTTCTCAAAATAGAAAATTATTCTTCAAGCTTGGTGTACTCATTGGTTTTGATTTGTAACTTTATTTCAAGATTGTTAGTAGTATTATTTCCTTCTCTAATATACTTCTTGGGATGGGTAATGTATTATTCTAGTTTATTCCATTTTTTTATATTCATCCATGTCAACAAGAGAAAATTTCAATTCTCCTTATAGATCCACTATTGTATGAATGCCTCATTCTTGAGATTTCATAACATCCAAATCTTTCTCAAATTCAAACATAGTGTGTGAATCCCAAATCTATGTCATTTGATAGACTGTTTCCTTAGAAACCTTTCTCTAATACCAATTTTTGAACACTTTCAAATGTTAAGAGGGGGGTGAATCAACATGTATTAAATTTTAACTATTTATCATTCACTCATTCAATTAACATGTGTGCAGAAGTAAACAACTAAAATATAAATAGCAACACATAAGGACACCAATATTTTTACGAGGAAAATACAATGCAAAAAAAATCACGGTGAGAATCTCACTCATTATATAAACATTAATTACAATGTTTTAGGCTAGAGGTTAAGGAATCTCACTACTCCTGATTTGGACTTGTAGGCTAAGGCACACAACCTTAGGGCAAGACACAAGGACTTTGCAAAACATGAAAGATCACTTCTTCTATGAAAGATACAATAGGAATGATTACAATGGATTAATATTGTTGAACTAAAGAGAAGCGTATTCTCAGAAATGATGATTACAACTCGTGATTCTTATACATCTGAAACTGACTTCATGACTCCTTGTCTATATATTCACACCTTTGCATTTACGCAATATACCATATATTATTTCATCCACTTCTTACATCAATCTCTAATAGATATATCCCTTTATATATCATTTCCAACATAATGACATCAATTAGGTCAACCTAATTAGATGTAATGTGCAAAAATTAAACTGTCGGCCCCAAATTAATTCTCCAATTCATGTGGAAGGAAGAAAATTTTTTAGGCATCACACTATGTTGGCATAAATTCTATTTAATCTTAAATCATCGCCTTCAACTTTGCACACTATTGTATAGACCAAAATAACTCAAGTCGGCCCCAAAATATAAAATTGTTAATGCACATTAACCAAAAAAATACAAAAAGTAGTGCAAACCTCTATAACAACTATGGATGCCCAACCTAACATCCCCTGACACCAACACACCAATATTAGAGAATTGCAACTCTAGAACAAATGAAGGTGAAGGAATGCAAAGCATTCCTAAAACTCATACACTATATTTGCAAGGCCAAAACATCGAATGTTAAACTAACTTAGTTGAAAACCAAATGGGAACATGACATCCTCTTACATATACCAATAACATATGACAATCGTAGGATTATATCAATCAATGTACCACAATGTGGACCAAAACGTTGAACTTTGTTTGATAGACTATTCACTGAAAGAGTCACACTTAGCCAATTTCATGTTGTAGACATCCAAATCCTTCTTCAATATTCCAAAAAAAAGACCCAAGGCATCCATGGATATAGTATATAATAAACTCCAATAGTCTTTGTACATCAATGTCAACACATATGTATACAACTACTACTGCACCATTCAATAACACACAGTAACAACACTAAACTCAACTTTCAGATCATAGTTGACATCAATGACAACACAAATTCATATTTACAACATAATATTAATATAAAAATAAAAATAAAATAAAATATCATAATAATAATATAATATCAATTATTATAGATTACTATAGTAATGATATAATAATAATATATTTATTAATATAATAGTATATTAATATTACTACTAATAATATTAATATATAAATTATAATATAATAATAACAAAGTATTATTCTATTATCCTTAATAAGAAATCATGCAATACAAAAATAATAAATAAATTCTCAATATTGTAACCATTTCAAACACAATGGAAGTACTAAAGATTGAAATTCAATTTTTATTGTAATAATTGAAAGATCCAACTTTCTTATAACTTTAAAAAAAAAATCAATGATTTAATAATTCAAAAATATAATAACAAATTAAATTATTGGAGTATACCAAAATACTTATAACAAATTTAAAGACTTAAGAAGCAACACTTAAGCAAAATCATTTGAAATAATCAATTAATAATAATTAACAGAATGACTTAAATAATAGCTAAACTTAATTTAAGAGTTTTATGTAAGTGTTATAGTTTAATTAGTGTTCATTTAGGATTATGGATAAGGCTTACATATAAATTGGGTTCAATTACAACTAGAATTAGGGCTATCATTATGGTTCTACAATAAGGAGTAGGATAATGATTTTGGTTAAATAAGGGTTCATTTTAGGTTGGGATACAATTAGATATAAATATAAATAATTATAAATATATAATATAATATAATTTTAATAATACAATAGGAGTTCACCACTTAGTGTGGTGGTGTTCTTCTTGTCCCCACCCAAGTTCAAACCCTTGTTGGGCCATTGTGACCGCAGGCTTGTGCCTTTGTTGATCTTGTTACTATAACTGATGGTGATGATGATGATGACCGACTAAGATCAAAGGTATACAAGACAGTAGAAAGATTAGATCAGTTATTATCTTGTCATTGATGTCAAGCAATTAATTTCTGGTTTATATTGAGTTGTCATATCATTCAGAGTATGATATAAGTTTGATGAGTTAAGAAAAAGAAGATGTGAAATGGTGTGAAGTTGAAGAACTGAGTTGGGCAACAAATACAAATCAAATAATTTTAAGGTTATGATGATATAATTTTTTTCTACCAAATATATGATTATATCAAGTCGATAAAGAAGATTAGTCAAGTCGGTTTGGCTACCAAGCAAGAAAAAGTCATTCGGTAAAAGGAAAGTAAGTTTCGGCAAAGTGGAAGGAACTCAAGACACCGAGTAGAAGGTTTTAGTTACCAAGCGAAGTTAACTGAAATTCAGTTGAAGGAAAAAGAGGTAACCACCGAGCAAGGAACAAAAAATAAATACAAGGATCATAATGACATTTAATAATGAGTTGGAGGATTATAATGATGAGGAAGAGTTAGTTAATGAGATCTATGATCAGAAAAATTTGAGGTCATGATCTATGGTATAGATCTAAGCGACAAAAAGAGAAGGTACAAGTTACAAGAAAGTTCAAGTTTCGAGGTGATGATAAAATGTTTTACCGAGATCTAAATTCATTGAATTAGTGTATGAAGTGAATTAAACGGTTAAGATTAATCAAGGAAAACATAATAAAGGAGATTAAGAGGAAAAACAAAGTCTATATAAAGGATGAAATTGTATGAACAAAAGGTTGGCAAGTTGAAGGGTTGATGAGTCACCAACCGATGCAGTGAAGAAGGAAAAGGTTGAATTTTGAGTTAGAAAGCTGAGATTGATGAAGTGTTGAAGCTAGTGGAAAGTAAAGGATTGAAGTGAAGACAAAGAACGCACAAGGGATCTAATTATGCAAAAGATAGTTGTAGATTTATAGGTCAATTTATTCATTATTTCTTATTAACATTTGTAACATAAAAAGCTCTTAATCGAGTGGACCTAACAGTCTTATTATAAATCCTTGCATGAGATAACATTCTAGAAGAGTGTTTGAAGACCTTTAACCAGACCACTCTCAACAGGGTGAAGATCCTAATAGATCTAAGGAAAATCCCCTAACCAAGTTACATTTAACAATGTGTATTGTAATCTTTAACCATATTGGCTTTTAACCGAGCATACTTCAAAAGAACATTTCTTTAGTAGGTGACAATTCCCATAGTGGTTTTTCCCAAATTGGGTTTCTATGTTAAATAGTGGTGTTATATGTGTTGAATATTTGTTGTGAATGTTATTGTTGATTAATAAAGTTAATTTACTGTTATTGGTTAATATTGAAGTGTGTCTGACCAAGTTGACAATGAGTTGAATCAGAGAAAGTTTTTAAGGTACAGAGAATCAAGGATTACTGATTCACCCCTTCCCTCTCTTCGTAATCCAACAATTGGTATCAGAGCTAAGTACTCTAAAAGGATAAGTTTGAAAGACTTGAGTAAAAGATCTAAAGATGTATTGGAGAGAAGTACCTAAGCTGAACAAGAAAAATTTCTCTACATGGAAAAGTAGGATGAGGTTATACCTATGTGGAATTGGAGAATCTGCACTCAACATTTTGGATAATGACTACACACCACTGCCTCATGGACTTATGACACTTGATCAGATGAGAGAAAAGCAAGAACACAACTTGGTAATGATTGAAATTGCTTCTTCCTTGACCGATATTGATTTTAATAACATTAAGACTATATTACTGCAAAAGAGATGTGGGATAATATTGCACTTGTTTATGGAGGTGATCTACATGTACAAAAAGTAAAGGTTGACAGTTTAGGGGAAAATTTGATGAGATGAGAATGAAAGATAAAGAGAACATTGCACAATATAGTTTCAGAATCAAGGAATTTGTTAATGTTATCAAAGGTGCTGGTGGAGCACTAACTAGAGAAGAAGTGGTAAGCAAAATTCTGAGAACTATTTCACCCAAATATGCTATTTGAGTCTCTGCTATTCAGGAATTGAGATCCATACCAAATAACATTGTTACACTTGATACTTTGATCGGTAAGCTAACTACATTTGAGCTTAGTAATTATGATAACAATATACCAAATATTGAAACAACTTTTAAATCATCTTTGAGCATTAGAAGTTCAAGAAGAGAAAGAGAGAATCACAATAGTTCATGTGGAAGTGACTATGATAGTATCCTAACCAAAGAGAAAGAACAAGAAGAGTTGGAAGCATTGCTGGAAAAGAGGCCATTGAGAGAAAAAGGGGAGTGTAAAGGTAAATTGCCTCTAAATTGTTTTAACTACTGTATGCACCCTAAAATGGTCGCCTAGACTTTGGGCCCCATGTATTTGATTTATTTATCCTGAATCAGTTTTATCAATAATCAATATTTTCAACATTATCAATTTCTTGATCAAGTCTTAATTTCGATCATGTATTGAATTTTTATTCTTGGGCTAACCATTTTATCCTAAGTCTTTATTTAATTAAAAGGAATATTTCCTCCCCTTTTATTAAATAAAAAGCCCCCACTTTTCTTCTTATCCTAAGTTGCACAAATAAAGTATTATTCCTATTTTATAAAAAGAGAAAAGCACTTTTTGTCTCATATGGACATAAAGTCAACTCTTATTTTCTCATTGGAGGATACTTGTGCACATGGATTGCTCCTCTTTTAAGCTCCACCGTTGATTAAGACTTTTGCCTCTTAATCTCCATGGTCTATTTCACCTCATTTCTTATAAAAAAAGAGCTCTCTCCTTCATTTATATCCATCTCTTTCATGCTATTGTTATGCTGTAGATTTTCTAGGTGCATTTGGAGCTTTTGGAGATCATTGCTACATCAAGCTTTTCTTGGATTTCCTCATTGCTTCATAGTTTAGACTTTATTTCTTGCATTATCATAGCATCCATAGCTTCATTTCATAGCTTAGTTTCTTTTATGCAATAGATAACTTCACATAGCTTAATTAGGAAGGTTGTAATCCCTTGTATTTCCTTTCAATAGCTTAATTTGTACTTTCATTTCCATAGAATAGTTTGCATTCTCATTCTTAGCTTGCATTGCATTGCATACTTTGATTTCATTGAAGATATTAGCACTCTTGCCCTTGTCTTCATTGTGAATCTCTCATTGTATGGTTGACTAGCAAGGTCTCAAGTTTGTAGCTCTAGCTGAGAGCAAATTTATCATAGTCTCTTGCAACTCCATGCATAGAGAGCTATGAGTCGCTTTGTGAGGCCTCATTGTTGAGCAACCTTGCATGTAATGGTTCATAGAAGTGTGGTCACTTTTGATCCATACATTTTTGGCGCCCACCGTGGGGCAGAGTAGCTTAACTTTGTCCTTTCATTTTTGCATTTTCATCAATTTTTTGGATTAATTTCGGCTTAATTTTTAGTCTCTATTTTTTTTTGTCTCAGTGTATCATGCGATACTATTCAGGTATATCATGTGATAGTTCTCTATATATGCGCGTGATACTTCACCTGTCAGAAGTATCACCTGGCTATTGTGAATTCTATCGCCTGGTGTCGGGCGAAGTATCGCCTGGCATAAGGTGAAATATCGCGCAGACTAAAAAGTATCGCATAGTATACCATGAAGTATCACGTGATTTTGGTGTCTGTACCTGACAGCGAGCTATTTTAGAGTTATTTTATCTATCTTGGAAGTTTCGGGTTCTCTGCTAACTTTTTGAAATTTTTAAAAAAATTTAGCGTTTTCAAATTCGTGCCTCTGAAAAACAGGCACCCATTTTTTTTAGAAATTTTCACAAATGGTATCAAAAGTTTAAGTGCGATATATTGTTGGAAAGGTCTTTCCAAGCCTAATCCAACCTTGCTAGTTTCATTTTCAGATTTTGTCATTTGATCATCTTTTTTACTTACAGATTATCTGATTTTTCATGTGCTAACCATTGTTAGATTTTGGATTTTCCTAACCCTTGTTGGTCTAACAAGTTATTTTGTAGGTGTTCTTGCTTGAAGGAAATTCATATATTGCATGTCAAAGAGGGCTACTAATGGTTTTTGTAGGGCTGCCCTAAGCATAAAAACTAAACTAAGTGCTTGTTTAATTACTTTCTTTATTGAGTGTGGCATATACTAGTTGTTTCATTTCATAGGCACTTAATACCTTGTTGTAAAAATTTTGAGGTGGTAGGAGAGTATTCTCTTCACCCTTGTGGTGAAACAGAAATCTTGACCCATCTTGGAATTTTGAAAGCAAGGGGGTAATTGAATTTGCTTGGTGTGTTTGGGAGAAGTTTTTGAGATAGGGGAGTATGCTCTTCACCTTTGTGGTGAACCAAAAACCTTGAACCTCAAAAATTGATCTACTCTTTGTTTAGATTTAAAATCTTTTAGCGGGCCTGCTCTTGAGCAATCAAGAGGAACGACCCAAGTGGGGACAAGCTAATACCGAGCTATTCCAACCCACTATAATCTCAAGGCTATCGAGGACACAAAACCTTGGTAGACATAACACTTGTCTTCGCTTGATGTGAGTAGCTCATGGGATTGCGACCATGGGGAAAACATTGAGCAAGAATGCTTAAGGTACTCTTGAGGCCGCGAGGTCCTAGTCCTTTATGAGGAGCAAGAGGGGTGTTGTGAATGGAAGACCTTACTATGAACCTTTAGATAGAAGCCACCTTATTTAGCCACTTATCTTCTTAGTGCAAGGATTGATCCAAGTGGAACAACCTGGATCACCTTAAGATACTCACCATATGTGTTCCTTTGGTTGTGTCTTTGGCACTTCCATGACAAAGCCAACATCTATTGTGGGTAACCACTTTGTGTGAGGCAAGGGGACATCAAGTTGTGGGCTAAGTTGGTAAGTATTGAGCCTTGTCTTGTAAGTAGATATTGCTTGAAGTGTTTTCGATTGTGTGATACCAGTGTGAACGTTCTCAACATACAGACAATCGGTAACTTCCATAGGGTGCAATTTTATTTTTGATATCACAAGTGCTTGTCTTGGCAAGGTTATTTTTTCCCTTGTTTCAAGTGTTTGAAGACATGTTTGATCCCCTACTATTTGCAAACCTATCCAATTGCTATTGAATTTGTGATTGAAATTAGACATTTTCACCCTCACATTAGGAAACTTGAAATTAGACCTTAAAAACTCAAAATTTTGCACAAATTGGTCAAGATCAACATCAGTATCACATTAGCCAAAGAGAAATATCGCATTAGAAGGTTGTTCTTGGTGAGAAAGTTTATCTCTAGAATTGTGAGCTACATTCTTGGGAAATTCTCGTACTCTTATTGTCCAAATAATTTTTATTTAATCTCAATTTCAATTATATTTCGGCCTAGTCCAACCTCCTGGTTCAAAAGTGCAAAGGTAGTCACCCTTTGATTTGAAGCACCTCTTTGACAGTGTTGGTAAAGCCCCTTTTTCTATCTTTTCATTTCTCTTTGGATAATAAAGAATTTGGATTATCCTAGTTTGGTGTTGACATTTTGTGAGGTCATCCTATTACCAAGGGTCTTCTATTTTCAGTCCAGATCTTAGATCCTAGGTGTTGTCATGTTGCTCAACATATCAATGAACATTATGGTATCAATTGCACAAGATGGCTCTTAATCTTCTTCTTTCTTCTCCATTTCCCATGTTCTTCTAAAGTCTTCTATTCCCATGAGAAATTCTTCTTCTTCTTCTTGATTCTTTTTCTCCTATTATATAGTTTGCATTCCTCTATTTTTCTATCATTCCTATGCTTGATTTCTCCTCTTTTGGAACCATGAATCTTGACTATCTAGCTTTGGAACCTTTATTAAGAATAGATGATCTTGAGCTCATCGATATATTCGAAAAGTGTTGTTCCTCCAAAATTATCATGAATGATGAATTTATAGCAAAAATAAAAGAAAAGATGATTAAATCAGATGCCTTTGCTAGAATCATAAACATGATCATATCACGATCTTCTTCTTCCAAACATTCTTCATCATCTAAATCTTCTCATTCTTCTTCACCTTCCAAGTCTTATCATGACTCTTCCAGACATCATTCTCATTCTTCATCTTCTAAGTCTTATCATGATTCTTCTAAACACTATTCACATTCTTCATCTTCTAAGTCTTATCATGATTCTTCTAAACACTATTCACATTCTTCATCTTCCAAATCTTATCATGACTCTTCTAAACATCATTTGAATTCCTCATTATCCAAGTATTCTTCTTCCACTAGGTCTTCATTTTCCTCTTCTTCAAGATCTCGTTCTTCTTCTACTTCTCCCAAGAGTCTTACTTCTCTTCAGAAGACATACCATAAAGAGCAATGTGATAGTCCTTGTGATGTCTCTTCCACAAAGAGTGATACACCCACCTATGATGACTATGATGATGGACAATGTAGTGATGCCCATGAAACTTCTATTCCTAAGCATCATCCTTGTGGTACACTTGTGATTTCTAAGGGGGAGTCGTATTGGGTAGACTGTGATGGTGATCCATATGACTCTAAATTTGAAGAATTTTTTGATGATTTTTGCGAACAATACAATATTCCTACTTGTGTGTGTGAAAATTGTACCTGATGTGTAGACACAACACTTCAGTAAAACATTAGAGGTTAGCTATAATTAAAATCATGCAAAATTGAAATCTAATCTAACCAAGCGATTTACTGCCTTCTAGTAGGTGCGAGATTGATGTTCTCAGATTGTAATCGAGATCAGTGACCTAGACGACACCTAAATGAAGGATTTGAATGCAATTGATCTAGATATGAGATTGAATGCAATTAAGCTATTTTTTTTTTTGGATTTTATATGCAATAAGAATGAAAAACTGATATGAAACTATGCTAGATGAAATTGATATGCTATGAATGCTATTGAAAATTGATATGCAAGGCTAATCTAACAATGATATGCAATATGAATGCAAAAATAAGATTGATCTCACAAAGATGTCGATTCGCAAGAACTTTGATTCTTCAATTCCAATTCTCCAGCATAAGTTTGCACAATTATGAGATGAATTATGAAGAGCTGAAGCCTTGATTTTATAGAAATCCAAGGCTTTGGAGGTGCATGAGAAAAGTCATAAATCACTTAAATAACTCAGGTTGATTTTTGAGTTATTTTTAAATAAAGATAATTAAGTTACAAAAATCATGCAAAAGCACAGTTCAACTCGAATTAGAAGTTTAGATCAACTTTAAAACTCAAAAAGATGTTGAGTTTCAAAAAGCTAACAACTTGCAATGATTTTCCAATTTTGAGTTTAACTGGTCCTTGAATGTGCACATGGATAATTATGATTTAATAAATAAATAAAGTGATTTATCCTCAACTTAACTGATTTTTGAAAATAAATAATTAATTTATGAGTTAATTAACTATTTAATCAAACTTTTATTAAAAATTATATTATTAAATAATGACAACATGCTTTAATTAATTAAATAAGAATTTAATCAATTATTCATAGGAATTTTGATTTATTGTCAAAATTAAATAATACAATTAATAATAGATAGAATTAAATTTAATTACACAATTAAGTGGCAAATATTAAATCTAATTAATTAAATATGAAAATATTCAATTAATCAAACTTTAGGATAAATGTGATTTATTGCCAAATAATTATAAAATTAAAGATAATTATGATGATTAGGAATATTACTAGGAATATTCCCCGATGCAGAATTTAAGATAATCAATTATGATTCGATGATGTTTAGATGTGCCTTAGATTAGGACTTTGATGTCGATTTCATTCGAATTGTTGATATAGGAGATTAATGAACATATAGCCCATTTTTGGGGTATTACATTTTGCCCCTCTTTGAATTACTATGCGAAGCGCAGTGGTTCAAAGATAGTCTGTGTTTGATAAAGATATGAAACTGATTCAAAAGATAAACCGATTTCAAGATAGAAACCGATTGAAAGATATTGAGATAGGAGGTCCTGAATGACCAGAGATAATGTTCACTATAGTAGCAAATGAACCTATGATTGCGAAAAAGTGTCAAAATGCCTGATTCCAAACCTTAGGATTGCAAAGAAGTGAGTGACCCATTCTAGACTCGATTGTCTTAGCAGAACTAGCAAGTATCACATCCGAACCCTTCAGTTGTCGAAGAACCAAGGAAATAACACTAATGAACCGATGGTTGCGAAAAGCTAATACAGATTACAAGATTAAGAGAATACCAGATTGATATGGATCGATGAATCTGATATGCCCCAAGTGATGATAGATTTGCCCCAAGCGATGAGGACTTTTGATGAATCAGTGACTAGACGTGATTGTTGTCTTGATCACTGATGAAAGATATTGATAAATTTGATTGATAGAATTTGATTTACAGACTTTGAATGATGTGCAATACCATGCCCCCTTCGGGATTAAAATTGAAATCTGACAAGAAAAGTCAGCGTTATAGTTTAGAAGCATGTTAATTGATTTGAGAAGTGGTTAAACACGTTGAAGAACACATTCTGCATCGTCGGAAGGTCCCAAAAGACCAAGTTTGACTAGGTTAAACCATGAGTTGACCATAGTTGACCAAGTTGAAATTTTGATAGTTTGATGAAAGCTAATCAGTTAAGTTGAATTCTGGATTTCTGTGAAGATTGAAGGTCAATTATGCAAGCAGTAGACCGTCCTGGTCCCAAAAATTTTAAATCATGATTTTGACATAATAAACGATCTCAGATTTCAATTTTGATCCCGAAAATGGATTCAGAACGTCGAAATTAGTTAGGGGTGCAATTTTCATGGAAAACATAGCACTTTTAAAAATTAGGTCGAAAGCTATATACAGGCCAGAAGGGTCATTTTCAATTCATTTCAACCCTTTGACTTTAGAGATTCTGTGGAGCCCTCTGAGCGAGAAAAATGGTAGACCAGCGAGAACCGAAGGTACTTATGAGTTCGCACCATTTTGAGCGCAGCCGGAGACATGACAGACCTCGACAGTATGGACATCCGGTAGGTGGACCGCTGTTCCCCTCTGAAAATGCATGTTTTTGATGATTTATAGCATTTAAAAAAAAAATTTGATATGTGTTTTTAGCTTTAGAATTTCGCATGTGTAGAAACTCGTACGAGTCCCAGTCCAGACTCGTACGACATTTCATTTGAATTTACATTGTCATTTCAACCACGCCCAAGTGTCGTATGAGAGGGACCCTTGTGTCGTACAACATTTCATCGGGTCCCTCGAAACTCGTATGAATCCGGGCGCAGTGTCGTATGACTATGGATTGTCATTTGGTATATTGTGGAATGTCGTACGACATTTGATGCCAGTCTGGAATGTTGTTTGAAAAACAGAGTGTTAAAAACTCATTCTTAGGTCAAAAAGCTAACTTTTCTGATCCTTTTGCCTGATTGTGGACACTTTGCCCCACCTTCTGAAACTTCAAAAACTGTGTCATTCTGATACTTTTGGCCTGATTTTGAACTGAATTTCTGATAAAACACCCTATTTCTTTATGATTTAGGTCACATATCCTGATGTACATGTTCGCCATTCTTATCCGGCCACCCAGAGATTGTGTATCGCCTTGCCAGACCCTATGAGGGTTCATCTTGCTACATGTGGTTTTGAGCACTTGATACATTTACTCGATATTAGGGTAAATCATGGCCTACTGACTGCGCTGATAGAGCGATACCATTCTGAGACATAGACCTTTCACCTGCCTACCGGAGAGATCACTGTTACACCAGAGGACGTGTATAGGATCCTTTGTATTCCATTTCATAGTCCTCGTCAGCCTGAGTATGTGAGCGGAGGATCTACTGGTCTGCATGCTTTCAGATGACTGTTCGGTGATGATACCCAGCTGACTGGGTCTATATCCTGGGAGACACTCGTGCAGAGATATGGGTAGACACATCGTCTAGAGTGTATCATTGCGGGGATGATTGGAGAGTTGATTATGCTTGGCCGTCAGTAGAATGACTTTTTGATGGGATGGGCACCTATGGTAGCACTTTTGATGGCTACGCCCACTGAGCTTGCTTGGGGTCAGTGTCTGTTGGCGCACTTGTATTCCAAGATGCACGAGGTCGTGTATCAGGACTGCAAGACATTTGCTTCAGGAGCGTTGGTACTGCAGATATGGGCTTGGGAGCATATCCCAATTTTGAGGCCAGTTTTTCAGACGCAGAGGCAGCCATAGGACCCTGTCATTTATGCTTATGCCGGCTATGTCACACAGGTTCGCATGGGACACACTGAGTACTTCCGCCGGTGTTTAGATGATATGACCTTCGTGATCTGGAGGCCATATTTACAGATAGAGGCCTGGCCTACTGCGAGAGAGCAATTTTCATTCTTTTTCCAAAGCAGGATACTGATAGGACGGACCTCCACCGTCTTGGAGAGATTTTTGATTACTAGAGTCTGGCGTTAGTATGGATGTATTCAGGATGTCCCTCAGGAGTATACTGCTTATGCCCGCATTGTGCGTGAGATAGGGCTCGGATGGACACCACGGCTCAGTTATGCTTTATGTGCTGATGAGTACAGTCATATCATTGGGAGAGACTGGGAGTATCACCCAGAGGTGGTGGATGCAGGGGTTACAGATGCATATGTGGCATGGCTTGCTGATCACCGGACTCACCAATTTTATGATCCTACAGAGTTGATACCCTCCATGGAGGAGGCTATGGATGTTACAGGGGCTCCTATGAGAGCAGGACCAAGACCACAGGTGGTACACCCTACTCCTCTAAGACAGAGAGCCATGGCTCCCTCACAAAGAGCACCAGGACATGCGAGGCCTTCGCGTCCTTCTACATCTACAGTGGGTACATCTTTCGGGACACAGAGACAGAGCAGAGGTGAGAGTGGTACACTGGGTGGAGTAGGATCTGCAGATGATGTTCTAGGAGCTGAGCAGTTTGTAGGTGGTACAAGTGTGGATGACACATTTGATTTGGGTGCTGAGGTTAGACGTCGTAAGGCACACAGGGTTAGTACTTTTTCACATGCAGATCAGCTAGCACAGCTAGCATAGGACACAGATATGCCAACAATTGATGCAAAGCCTGCAGTTCCTCTTACTTCGGCCAAGATTATCAGATGACTTAGAGTCCAGGTCCGGGACCTGAAGATAGAGAATGCCAGATTAGAGGAGAGGCATCGAGAGGCAGATAGGTAGCGTACAGAGCAGCACACAGAGATGCAGAGATTACAGGCAGAGGTGATTCATCAAACTGCGCGGGCCTCATATTATGTATCTGCTTACTATGCAGTAGTCCCTGTTGCACAGAGAGTGCCCACCTATTCTCAGTACATGGCAGCATCAGAGGGAGCTAGGGCACCGAGAGTGGAGGTGATACCAGATGCACTACCTCCTCCTCCACCAGATGCAGAGGAGCATGCTGACAGTTGATTTCTCTTCTTATCTGTTACTTTCTCACTGATACATTATTGTGTTTGATAGCTCTACGAAGCTCATTCATTTGTACCCTGTGCCAGTAGTGCACCCCTGACTATTTGAGATTTTTGATATATAGATGAGATTGATATTTTTGGTTGTGACATCATGTGTACTTGTCATTTTTGTTATGTATGATGATATCATGTGATGTTAATGCTATGAGTAGTGTAGAATGTATGTATGGATCAATGCAATGCAATGATTTCTTTCATATGTATGAATGTTATGCAGATGTAATGATTATGGAAATATGTATGTTTATGCAATGGATGTAAATGTAATGCAATAAATGTTTATGATATGATATGTAAATGCAACAATATACATGATATGTTTTGTAGGTTGAAGACAAGTACTCAGTCTTATGTCAAAAAGATGGTTAACCCAGGAGGATCATTGCTTGCGATTCTGTGAAGAGACCTTCGAGTTAGGTTAAGCTCTTGTTAGATTTGAAGATGTGATTGAAGAATCATTTAAGCTTCAAAATTTATTTAGCCATTGTGAGATCATGCAAACATGCAAAATGCAAAGAGACATGCAAGATGAAATGCAACCTAAGACCTAGGACCTAGTCACTTATCATGTGTCGATTTGTTATCATCATTGAACTTTTAGGTAACTGGATAAATCAATACAATGCCCACTAGCCATGAAACCATAGACAATATGAATATCGATTTATATGCACAAGAATCAATACAACACCCACTGGTTATACAACCATGGACATATGACTATTGATTTGTTTTCGAAATGTTGGATTAGATATAAGCACCAAGGCACAAACGCCAGGATGACCTGAATATCATGTCCATTTTGATATAGCACTTTGTACAAGCATCAAAACATAAATGTCGTGATGACCTGAGTACGCCTTGCATTTAACATACACATCAAACAATCAAAAGATCATTCTAAATCCAGTGTGAATTACCCATAGTGACCCTTTATCGTTCACCTCCTTAGGCAAGATCGCGTTTCACAGTAGGAGAAAGAACTTACTCAAAAAGATAATAGTTAGATCAAACTTCCTTGAATTTTCTGGGTATCAATGGTCAAGGTACGCATGGCCATCCAATTTGAGATAGAGGCTCTTACAGTCGGACACCATTTCAATCCAGAATTTCCAAAGTTATTAGATTTCACATACAAGCAGAAAACCAAGAAAAGATTATGCCCCCAGTCATCACTCTCTAAATCCTGTAAAGGACATCATTGAGGAGCTCGAAGGGACACAATATGCAAAAATCTCAATGCGAATCAGTAAGCATACAAGGAGATAAAAGCATGAAGCACAGATTGTTTTCAGTTTGTTTTGATGTTTGATTGTTGTAGATGCAAAATCCTTTCTGGAGACGAGCCAGACAGACCGACTCAACTTGAAGCTTCAAAGGACTCTGACTGGATAGGATACGTCTAAGATACATTGGAGGCCATATGATATGACATTGATTGCCCCCAAGTTTGAACATTGATATGATACAGACGCGCAAGCTAATTGGTGTACAAACTGACTTATTGAAAACTGGAAATGCAGAAACAAACCGGGAGATATGTACAAACTAAAGCAAGACTGAAAGCTAGGAAAGACCAAGATTGCACTGATAGATGGAGCATTTGGAACAAGTGGCGCCTGTTCGCCGGGTTTTCACCATCTTGGCAGAGACTCTGTTTTTGCTACCAAGGCGCCTGTTTCCAGGTTTTCACCAAGGCACTTTTTCTTTTTTTTCTTTTTTTTTGTATTTTTCATTTTTTCAATTTTTTTGTACGTTTGATATTTTTTGATTTTTTTTGAATTTTTGATATTTTTTTATTTTTTTGCGAATCATCAAGGTGCCTATTGCTAGGTTTTCACCAAGATGTTCATTTTTTCAGGACTTTTTCTGATTTTAAAGATTTTTTCAGGACATTTACCAAGCACTGAATGCCTTAGACGTAGAATTTCTTCAGATGGAGAACGTTGATTGGTTCTCGGAGCTGTTCTCCTTCACTCGTTGAGAGTTGATAGACACCAGAGCCAAAAGTAGCAGTGATAACAAAGGGACCCGGCCAATTGGGTTTGAACTTCCCCTTGCGTTCTCGATGTGATTGATTTTTAGGATTTTCTCTCAACACTAGATCACCAACCTGAAATTCTCTGTGTTTGACTTTCTTGTTGCAGCCTCTAGACATTCTTTTCTGATACACTCTGAGATGATCATACACTGCTTGCCTGCGCTCATCTAGTAATTCAAGTTCTTGTAACCTAGACACTCTGTAGTCTTCATCAGTGACAAGTCCATGCATTCTGATTCTGAGTGATGGGATTTCAACCTCAATAGGCAGTACCGCTTCAGACCCATAAACTAAAGCGAAAGGTGTAGCCCCTGTAGGCATTCTGATACTAGTTCTATAGGCCCAGAGAGCTGGATTAATCATGAGATGCCAGTCTCTACCAGTTTTGTTAACTGTTCTGTGCAAGATCTTCAAGAGATTTTTGTTTGAAGCTTCAGCTTGTCCATTCCCTTGAGGATAGTAGATAGATGACCAATGTTGAGTAATCTTGAATTTGGCACATAAGTTATCTAGGTCCTTGTTTTTGAATTGTCCCCTGTTATCTGTGATTATAGAATGAGGGATCTCATATCTGCAAATGATGTAGTTCAGGATGAACATAGAGATCTGTTTCCCTGTTGCTTGTGTTAGAGGAACTGCTTCTACCCATTTTGTAAAATAATCTGTAGTTGTGATTATATGGGTATGTCCATTAGAAGAGTGTGGATGGATAGCGCCTATGAGATCAAATGCCCATTATTGAAAAGGCCATTGTGTAGTAAAGGGAATTAGATCTCTCCCTGGAGCATGAATCAAGTTGCCATGTACTTGACACTGTTGACAGTTTTTAGCAAATTTAATAGCCTCTTTCTCCATTTCAGGCCAATAGTACCCAGCCCTAATAAGTTTTCAAGCTAACGTTAAACCATTTGAGTGTGATCCACATATACCCTTGTAGACTTCCTCTAATGCACGTTGAGACTCTTCCCGTTCTAAACATCTAAGCAGTGTACCATCTAGACCTCATTTGTATAGATCATTACCAATGATGACATATCAGGATGCGGATCGGATAAGGTTTCATTTCTCAAAATGGTTAAAGGACTCAGGGATGATTTGGTCATGGAGATAGGAGAACAGATTTTTGTAGCGAGATGAGTCATAACCTACAACAGTGCAGATCATGCAGGTTTCAAGGGAGTCATATGCAGGATAGGATAGGGCTTCCACCAGGAACTCGTAGCGTAACTCATGTTCAGGCTGCTGTAAGAGAGTAGATAGTGTCGCCATTGCATCGGTAGCCTTATTCTCCATTCTGGGTATTTGCTCAAATGTGATAGAGATGAAGTATTTCTTTAAATCATCTACCATTCTCTTGTAAGGAATGAGCTTTTCATCTTTGGTTTGGTACACATCATTGACTTGGTGGATAACCAATTGTGAGTCTCCATGGATGTGCATCTCTGTAACTCTCCACTGTATTGCCATTTTCATACCATTGAGAAGTGCCTCATATTCAACAATATTGTTTGTGCAAGGAAACTTTAGTCTGAATGCTTTGGGTATCGAGTATCCTTGAGGAGTGATGAACAATATGCCTACTCCAGATCCATTCTCTGTGTAGGAGCCATCAAAGAATAACCGCCATGCTCTAGAAGAGAGGTGCATGATAGAGGAATCGGGAAATTCCATTTGCATAGGTGTATCATCAAACAGTGGTGCTTCAACTAATTGATCAGCAATGACCTGTCCTTTGATAGATTTTCTTTCAACATATTCAATGTCAAATTCACTCAAGAGCATGACCCATTTAGCTATTCTACCTGTGAGGGCAGCTTTTCTTAGGAGATATTTCAGTGGATCAATTTTAGCTACCAAATGAGTGGTATGAGCTAACATGTAGTGTCTCAGTTTCTATGATGCAAAGATCATAGCTAGACATGCCTTCTCTATCATTGAGTAATTCTTCTCATAGGCCACTAAAGTTCTGCTGATATAGTAGATGGCTCTTTCTTTCTTGTTCTCATCATGCTATGCTAGCAATGCCCCCAGTGATGTATCTGTTGTGGAGACATATAATATTAATGGCTTCCCATGAATAGGAGGCATTAAGATAGGAGGATTCGAGAGATAATTCTTGATATGATCAAAATTCTTTGCATAGTCTTCATTCCAAGCAAAGGTCACACCTTTATGTAATATTTTTGTAAAAGGCTGTGATATGTCCGCTAGCTGTGATAAGAATCTTCTGATAGATTGAACTCTACCTTGCAACGTCCTGATTTGACTGATATTTGTGGGAGGTTTCATCTCTATGATAGCTTTCACCTTAGCTGGATCGACCTCAATACCTTTCTTGGAGACGATGTATCCTAGGAGCTTTCCAGAAGTGACTCCAAAAGCACACTTTTTAGGATTTAGTCGAAGACTAAATTTTTTAATTCTGTCGAGGATCATGCTCAAGTCTGTTAGATGTTCAGTTCTAATCATGGATTTTGCCAAGGTATCATCCACGTAATCCTCCATTGTTCTATGCATCATATCATGAAAAATAGATGTCATTGCTCTTTGATATGTAGCTCCAGCATTTTTGAGTCCAAATGGCATAACATTCCAACAGAAGGTTCCCCACGCACATGTGAAAGCTATTTTCTCTTGATCTTCTGGAGCAATTTTGATTTGGTTGTACCCAGAAAAGCCATCCATTAAGGAATACATTTCATAGCCCGCAGTCATGTCCACTATCATATCAATGTTAGGCAATGGAAAATCATCCTTAGGGCATGCTCTGTTCACATCTCTAAAGTCTGTGCACACTCTGATTGAACCATCTAGTTTTGAAATAGGTACAATGTTAGGGATCCACTCAGCATAGTCTATGACACGGATGAATCCAGCTTTGAGGAGTTTTTCTAGCTCTGCTTTGACTAAGAGTGCCACATGAGGATGCATCTTTCTCAATTTCTGTTTGACTGGTTTTACCCCAGGAGCAATGGATAGATGGTGCATGATGAGATTGGGATCCAATCCTGGCATATCTAAATATTTCCACGCAAAGTTGATCTTTTTTTCTATCAAGAATGTAGTAAATTTCTATGTCTCTTTTTCTAATAAAGATTGTGCTACATGTACCAATTGTGGTTCCTCTATTGTACCCAAATTGATGGATTGGGTGGGCTCAATTAGAACTGGAGATCTGTCCTATAAATGACTCGGAAGGACATTAAATATCTCATCCTTAGGCACCTCAGAGAGGTTTTCACCTTTGGATACATCTTTTATTTTTACTTTTGTCGGTTCTGAGACTGCCACAAAGTGGTTTTCACCCTCAGAATTCTTTTTCTTTTTCTTTTTACTCTTATTTTTCTGACTAAGATATTTGATATCCGACTCGGTCATGCTAACGCTCGGTTCACTGATGGAAGTACTCATAGGCTCAACTGCATTGAGATAGCAGGCAAGGGCATAGTCATTCGAAAAGGTATAAATACCATGGTTTGGGTTTGTGGAAGTTTGGTCGATAAGATCAGGGCGTTGGATAGTCAAAGCGGGAAAGGCTTGGGATATGGTGTTCACAGACATGGATATGTCATCATTGGTCCTAACCCGATGCTCAAGTTCAAAGGTGATATTACAGCTCAAAATGTTCAATTCGTGAATAGGCTCAACATCATCATGGGAGTCCTCTTTAGCCATAGGTGGATCAGACACGTTAAGTTCATTGTTTCTCTCTAGACCTACGTTGGGTTGAGATACATATTGGTGAATAACATCAATATATTTCTCTGTTATAAGCTCATCTTCTTCTGGAATGGCACCCCATTCATAGTCATTTGACTCAGCTTCTGATTCAGGATCTCTAGGAAATCTTAGAAAATGTGTGAAATCAGGATGAATACCCCAAGAAGGATTACCCTCAGTCTCTGACTTGAATTCATATTCATGGGAATCAGTGTCAGAATAACTACCCCCTTCTTCTTGATCAGTTTGATTGCCTTCGAGATTAGCTGGTTCTTGTGGTGCAACCATCTCTTGCGCTACAGTAGGTTCTTGTGTTTCTACTACATTGATTCGCTTTATTGTATCATTTTCCATGTCAAGAAGATTTGTGATTTCTATAGGTAATTGCTCATAGGGGATAAGCTCAGAGCTATCTGAATCATCATCAGAGGGTTTTGTTTCTTCTTTCTTAAGAAGGGGTTCTCCTGGTGCAATTTGTTCTATGACATGAGAACAACCACCTTTGAGATGATAAGGTCTCTTTGTAAAGCCTAAGCCTGCAGTATCTTTGTTTGTTCTACCAGTATGTGGAATGGGTGTCACAAGACCCTTTCCTCTGATTCCTAGAGGTCCTTGACCTGGATACCCCATCTTAGCTATCAATTTGTTCCCTGAACCATATGAAGTAGAAGGGATTTTAGGTGCTACAGATTTGCTAGTTTGAACAATTTTGGATTCAGAATCATCTTTGTATAGCCATGCAAGCATAGCTTCATCCTCTTCAAATTCTTGTTTGGATACTTGCTCTGCCACAAAATTTCTTTTGTATGCTTCCATAGGTTCCTTAGGTTCTGATTTAGATTGCTTTAAAGATTGTCCATATGACTTGGGCGAGATAGGGAGAGATGTCAGAGACAAGACTGGCTCTATAGTGTATTCTCCCATCCCATTTTCTTTGATATTGATCTCTTTAGCAATGTCGTCCATCTTAGATGTGGAAGTAACATTTAGTTGCTTGATGGAAGATTCTCTGTTATTGGGAACAAGCTTATCGACACTTTCCTTCAATGTATTGCAAGTTGTACTCAGATCTACTGGGATAGTAACTTCTACCCCTTCATAGGGAAATTTCAAGCATTGATGGTACGTAGAAGGAATAGCTTGCATTTCATGTATCCAGGGTCTCCCTAGAAGGCTATTGTAAGCCAATGGTAGATCAAGCACCTGACATGTGGTATCTTTGATGACCAGATCCACTCGGATGGGTAAGACAATGGTGCCTTTAGAAGCTCTTTCTTGTTCGTCATAGGCTTTTATGGTGATCTTCTTTCGAGGATCAATAGCCATCTCTGAGAATCCCAACTATGTGATTAAGCTGCAAGAACAAATGTTGAGGCCGGCGCCCCCATCTATCAACACACGTTTGACTCGACGGTTCTGGATCAAGACTTCTATGTGCAAGGGCTGATTATGTGGGTGACTTAGGGAGTTGTCATCTTCTTCTGAAAAGGAGAGATATTGTGGAGACGTTAGATGACCAACCATAGTCTGGAACCTGTCTAGATCTAGATCATCGAGAACATTAGAGCCAAGCAAAGCTTTGTCTAGGATATCTATGTGAGCTGGAGATATTCGAAGTAACTCAAACATAGAGATTTTGGCATTGGTATTCTGGAGTTGTTGGACGATGCTGTAAGATGTAGGTCTGGTATCCTTTGGATTAGAAGATTTCAAGGCAGCCTTCTGTTTAGAAGCAGATGTGAGATTGAAAGGTATCTTAGGGACATTAGATGAACTCGATGTTTGTCCTTTCAGATGAGTCTGAGCTTGTGATCTGGTAACCGCATTAGCTGAGGAATGATTTCTGTCTCTTCGTATAATTGTGATGACATTGCAGCTCTTAGAGAGACATGGTTCAACCATATTGATGACAACATTGTTTCCAGGGTAGGCATAGTTGACTTTTGCCCCCATGTTAGGCTGAGAAGTGGAAACTCCCTTGCCATGTTGTGGAAAAGGTTCTGTAAATGCTGTGTGATCATTATTGCTAGTAGGATTATCGATCATGATGTCCCCTTGATCTATCAAGTCTTGAATGGTATGCTTCAAGTGGAAGCATCCATTAGTTTTGTGGCCTTTAGTCCGATGGAAAGCATAGAATTCATTATCTTTCCACCAATATGGTTTTGGATCCGGATCAGGGTTTCAGATTGGCAGTAAAGAGATGATGTTATCAGCTATCAGGGTTCTCAAGGCAGATTCCAAAGATTCTCCCAGGGGAGTAAACTTTCATTTATTATCCCATCGTTTGAATGGCTTCTTTGGAGATGGTTCAGTAGATTTTGGCTCTGAAGCTTCAATGACTTTGGTGCCAAGGGTGAGATTGTAGGCTGGTGCCTTTGATGGGGTGCAGATAGTGTCAACAACACCATCAGAGATGATACCTTTGTTTCTATTCCAGCTCTTGTTTTTATCTTTTGAGCTAGATCTAGATTCAGACTTGTCCTTTTGAAGTGTGATTTCTCCTTTCTTGACAAGTACTTTCTCAATCTTGATTGCATTATCCACCATTTTATCAAAAGATACATGATCTTGCATTTGTAATGGATAGTTGAGCTCTGGAACAACGTTATTGATAAAGATTTCAAGTTTCTCCATTTCGGGAATTGGTCTAGCATATAGAGAAAACTTCTTTTGCCACCTCTTGAGAAAAGTTAGGAATGATTCCCCTGGATATTGCTTGAGGTTACATCGATCATGGTAATCGGATGTTGAATATTGTAGGAATATTGTTGATAAAACAATTTAATCAATTCTTCAAAAGTTTTGATCTTAGAAGGCAATCTCGAAAACCATTGAATGGATGCTCCTCCCAAGGATCTAGGAAAAAGACGCATCAGATAGGTTGGTTCATGCATGAATTCCATGGAGTGCATATAGAACTCTCTGACATGATCTTGAGGATCAGAGTGTCTGTCATATTTGTCATACTTTGGTATCTCCACTTTCTTTGGAAATGGAGGCATATACAAGTCTTTGTCAAAAGGGAAAGGACAAAGGGCCTCCATGGAGAATTCCTTGGGTTCTTTCTCTTTCTCAATTTTATTCATTTTGACCTGCATAGCGTGCAGCTGGTTCATTATGGCTGTCATCAGAGTTTCTTCCTCATGCGTGATGATATCTTCGACATTGAAGTGAGGAGGAAGTTTAGCTCCTTCCTGGGCTAATTGCAAAAAGTATGCCTCTCTATCCACTTTCAAGAAATGCCTCATCATTCTTTTGAATTCATCGTCATTCTGACATCGATGGATTTCAGAGGGTGTAGGTTCTTGGTCGGCATTATGTTGAGAATGGAGTCCTTGGGATCCTCCTCCTAGAGAACCGTGGTTTGTCCCTGCTTGAGACATGATAGGAGTTTTTGGACTCTCTGGAATAGATTGAGGAGGAGTTTGTTGATTACCTCTGTGAGTTGATAGAGGAGGTAGGTAACCGGTTTTTAATCGAAAGTTACCGAGACCGTCATCTTCATAGATACCGGACTTGATGAGTTGTTCAAGAGTTGGACTCGGGGTATTGGGTAAAAATAATTTCTGAGATGTTTCTTCTGATTTCTTGTGTGAAGAAGCTCTGGTCTCCACCATTAACTTTGAATGAAACAGAAGAAAAGGATGAAGACAACTGAAGATCTATTTGATTCGAAAAAATCAGATGGCGCAACCTTGTCAAGATTATGATTGTTTTGAAGATCTGATGAGATGTGGGTGAAGGAAACTATGTCCTAGATGTATGGGATAGATCGCCCAAAAGATAGCGGACACGAGTTCCCAACACTTAGTCTATTTTTGAAGATTGATTGAAGATTGATAGTTATGACAAGGTTTTGACACGAGATAAAAAGGACTCAAATTGATCAAACAGAAGGCTAGATTGGATTCAAAAGATCAATCTCGAAGAATGGTAGAATGCTCAATAGCTACTGCTTTGTTCCTGACACAATGATATTTTTGACAAATTCTGGAACTAGGCTGGAAACATTGGATATCTTGCAATTTGACAATCTCTGACAACTCTCTCAAATTTTTCCAAACGACACTCTGCAGACTCATACGACACTGGGTAGTCTATGAAACGATAGTTTCTAAACTTGTACGACTATTGGGTAGCAATGAAACGACAGTTGACAAAACTCGTATGACAGTTGATAATAGGGTTTTGACTTTCTTGAATTTTGCTGGTTTGAAAACTCGTACGACACTGGGTTCTCAATCATACGACAGATGGGCAATACTGAAATGACACTTGACAAAACTCGTACGACTTTTGACTTCCTGAAATGACTTTTGACTCCAGAAAGAATTTTACGTCAAATTTTGCAAAACTTAAGGTTTTCAGTTTTGGATTGTTTGCAAATTGTACTGTCCAGATTTTGAAGGTTATACCAGATTTGATCATTTTTAATAGCCAAGTAGATAAACAAGCGCGCAGAACAGCAAGCAAGTGATTCCAAGAACGTCTGAAAATAATGAACAAGGGCAAAAGCAACCTTGCGCATGAATAATCGAGTGACCAAATTGTGCTAATCCCTGAGAGTACTAATTGTGTATGTTCTAAAAAGTTTTGCAATAACACACATATACCTGAGAATGAAAAATTGGCCTCTCTAGGGTTTTTAGTAATGTTTTGACTCTGCAACTTTTATGATTCAAAAGGGTGAACTCCAATCCCGGCGCACCAGGGTTTTGACATAGTCCGAGAACTTAATCTTCAAAAGCTGCTAGGGAGATCTGACAACCCAACAATGAACCATACCCGTGGAGATTTCTTCCACAAGGACATTTATATAGCGGCTGTCACTACCATGGCGAAAATGGCTATTACCGCTTGAGGTTCCGTCAACGCAGTTTTCCCTATGAAGGGATTGTCCGCTACGGTTAACCCTCTCTAAAGGTGACTCATAAATTTATACCACAAGGGGACTTGGCTCCAGATCCAAGGTTTTTGACACCTTTTCACTTTTAACCCAAACAAAGCAAGTAGATTAATCCGACACGCTAAGACAAAGTTTTGTTCCACCAAGGTCTGTGATATCAACTCCACGTGATCTATCAACCTCTCCGAGGAGAGAATGTATCAATCAATAAGAGAAGACGCACTAACCAATTTTGATTCACTAAAGCTCGTGATATCAACCCTATGTGATCTATCAACCTCTCTGGAGAGAGAATGTATCGATCAATAAGAGAAGACGTACTAACCAAGTTGAATGTGAAACGCACTAAGTATCCTCCCTACCTACAAGGATTCCGTCGTCAAGGAAGGATTTCGCTAGGAATCCAATCTCTCAAGAATCACGAATAGTGTTCATAGGGCCTAATTACTATGTGAGCACAGATGTATGGTCCGAAAGCAAATATACCAAAAGCATCCAAAAAGTAGAAAGAGGAACACTTAACGCTTAAAGCAAATATGAGATGAGTCCACAAGCTGGAACACTTAACACCTCACACAAGCTGAAAATGAGTCCACAACTTAGAAAACAAGTGAGTTCCTAAAAGCACAAAAGGGTTGCCAAGTGTAACACTTAACGCTTCTGTCCTGTTGACCCCTCCCCTTTATGGCGCTGAGATTGCAACCACGGGGCGGAAATGAGGGGCCGACAGATTAGCGAGTCCAATAACCCAAGATAGCAATCAAGATCAATCACAAGTATTCTAAGACTACTTAATGAATCCTTAAGGGGTCACAACCTAGTATCAATTATGCAAGTGTGTAGAAATAGATCAAAAGCATGAAAAGATGCACACAAGCTTGACATGTGAGAGATTTATTTTAAGTCCAAATCGAAATGTTTTCAGAACAAGGAGAATACCTCATGATCCTCGCAACACGCTTAGTAGATTTTACCTAATTTTTAGCAATTCTTGCACTTTTCCCAATCAAAATCAGCAGAAATCAATCAGAAATAGTAAATTTCAATTGTTAGGGTTAGCTGTTAGTCAAAATCCAAAAATCAAATCTGACAAACTGTCTGCAAAAATGAAACGACAATTGAAATCTGGTACCAAAACTTGTACGACAGTGGGTATGCTCCCAGACGACAGTCCAGAAACTCGTACGACACTGGGTATGCTACCATACGACAGTTGAGCTCCCAAATGACAGTAAGTATGTGATGAAATGATATTCGATAAAGTCAACTGTCGTACGACAGTGGGTATGCTCCCAGATGACACTGGGTGTTCGCTGAAATGACAGTCTGCAAAACTCATATGACACTTGGTGTTAGATGAAACAACAGTCTGCAAAACTCGCACGACACTAGGTGTCTGATGAAACGACAGTCTGCAAAACTTGTACGACACTGGGTGTCTGATGAAATGACAATCTGCAAAACTCATATGACACTGGGTGTCTGATGAAATGATAGTCTGCAAAACTCGTACGATAATCTAAAAACTTGTACGACAACTGTACAGACCAAAATTAAAAATCACACTGTACGGACAACTTTGATAGAAAAAGTGCCAAAATTTTTTTTAAAAAAATAACGTCCTACTGAGAATACCACCAAAACAGGCAACAGTAAGGGAGTTCTGATAGAGAAATGATAAAAGATTGATAGAAATGAAGGGAAGCTCATTTCAGGGCCCCACGGTGGGCGCCATAAATGTGTGTGTGAAAATTGTACCTGATCTGTAGACACAACACTTCAGTAAAATATTAGAGGTTAGCTATAATCAAAATCGTGCAAAATTGAAATCTAATCTAACCAAGCGATTTACTGCCTTCTAGTAGGTGCGAGATTGATGTTCTCAGATTGTAATCAAGATTAGTGACCTAGACAACACCTAAATGAAGGATTTGAATGCAATTGATCTAGATATGAGATTGAATGCAATTAAGCTATTTTTTTTTATAGATTTTATATGCAATAAGAATGAAAAACTGATATGAAACTATGCTAGATGAAATTGATATGCTATGAATGCTATTGAAAATTGATATGCAAGGCTAATCTAACAATGATATGCAATATGAATGCAAAAATAAGATTGATCTCACAAAGATGTCGATTCGCAAGAGCTTTGATTCTTCAATTCCAATTCTCCAGCATAAGTTTGCACAATTATGAGATGAATTATGAAGAGCTGAAGCCTTGATTTTATAGAAATCCAGGGCTTTGGAGGTGCATGAGAAAAGCCATAAATCACTCAAATAACTCAGGTTGATTTTTGAGTTATTTTTAAATAAAGATAATTAAGTCACAAAAATCATGCAAAAGCACAGTTCAACTCGAATTAGAAGTTTAGATCAACTTTAAAACTCAAAAAAGATGTTGAGTTTCAAAAAGCTAACAACTTGCAATGATTTTCCAATTTTGAGTTTAACTGGTCCTTGAATGTGCACATGGATAATTATGATTTAATAAATAAATAAAGTGATTTATCCTCAACTTAACTGATTTTTGAAAATAAATAATTAATTTATGGGTTAATTAACTATTTAATCAAACTTTTATTAAAAATTATATTATTAAATAATGACAACATGCTTTAATTAAGTAAATAAGAATTTAATCAATTATTCATAGGAATTTTGATTTATTGTCAAAATTAAATAATACAATTAATAATAGATAGAATTAAATTTAATTACACAATTAAGTGGAAAATATTAAATCTAATTAATTAAATATGAAAATATTCAATTAATCAAACTTTAGGATAAATGTGATTTATTGCCAAATAATTATAAAATTAAAGATAATTATGATGATTAGGAATATTACTAGGAATATTCCCCGATGCAAAATTTAAGATAATCAATTATGATTCGATGATGTTTAGATGTGCCTTAGATTAGGACTTTGATGTCGATTTCATTCGAATTGTTGATATAGGAGATTAATGAACATATAGCCCATTTTTGAGGTATTACACTACTGAGGAAGAGAAAATCTACTGCGCTGATTTCAAACGTCAAAAGAATCTCTCCTCTAAAAGTTCTCATGCTGAAAATAAAGGTTGCACTCTCAAGCAAGATCATATTAATGTTGAACCTTTGTCTTGTGATGGTTCCCTTCCATCCGCCACTTCCTCCAATACCCACACACTTCCTAAAGCTTCTGAGTCATCCAAATCTTTCACAAATCCTTCATCCAACAAAGATCCTAAGGCTTTCCATGCAGTTCCCTATAGTTATTCTCAAGAGCCACCTCTTAAAGATACTCAAGCTAACCTTCACTTGGATGTGAATACTTCCAATAATGCTAAACCTAAAGAGCCTAAGCCTCTATGTGCTATAATGCCTACTTCAACTAGTCCTTCACTATCTCCTCCAAAATCTTTCATGCAATTCCAACATGCTTCCTTGTCCTTAGAAGTGGCTTCATGTCAAGAGGACTCTAAAAATGATAAAGAAAAGAATATAAATAAAGATCAAGATCAGGAACCCTCCATATCATCCAATTCTCTTCATGATGTATCTCCTCCATTTCATGGTTCTTTTCATCCTCTACGCTCTTCCGCATTCATTCCACCATCTCCTAAGCAAGATCAAGCTACTACTTACACCATTGAGCTTATTCATAATCAAAATAACCTTACTACACTTGCGCTTTCCAAAGATGATACTTCCATTAAGGTTATTAAAAATGATGTTGTTACTTCTGATGTAAAGCCTATTAAAAATCTAAAGAAAGTTGATACGCTTACGCTACCCAATGATCCTTGTCAAGATCAAAGTCTTCCATCTTCTTGTTCTACCACTCCATGTTCACTTCCGCTTTCTACTCTTCTTAAATCTTTGCAAGCTCTAAACGATCCTATCAATGAAGTTGCTCCTATTTAAGATGTGCACGATCCTATTGAAAATCCTAATGCTCACTCTAAAGATGCTGATATTCTTGGTTGTCATATAGATGCTGATGAACTTATTGATTATCCTTTTGCATCTTCCACTTCCATCCTTGGACCTCCTCCACCAATACTAAGGGCTTCACATCTTCCTTCCATATTGGGTCCTTATATCCCTTGACTTTCCCCTCCTAACTCTCCTAATTCATCAACCATCTTGGGTCCTTACGTCCCTCCATCTCCTATCTTTCCTCAAGATCAACATAGATACATACCTTTGAATCATTTTCATCCACTCACCCATCTAAACCAGTCATATCATCCTTCTTCTTCCACAAGTCCCAAATCTTTTGGAAGTAACTTGAATGTTCAATACAAGAAAAAGAAGCAATATAAGAATCCATCAAAAAAGGATCACCATGTCTCCTCTAATCGACATGGATACATAAAGTCAAAAGAGATATCTAAGAAGAAAACTACAAGACAAGTATGGGTTCCAAAATCCATCATTGAAGATATTCTCTTTAGATCATCAAAAGGAAATAAAAAGCCTAAAGCTATATGGATTCCAAAGTCTCTCTTAAAAGAGTCTAATATTGAGCAAAAAGTGAAGTTGACATTCAAGCTTCCAAAAGCTTTCACTTCATCTTCTTCCAAAAATATTATTTCATTTCATGCGCCTGAACCGCAACCTTTGCTAAACATTTGCCATATTCTTTCTCGTATTCCTCCATTCACACTTGAGAATTATAACAAGTACACCAATCCTCTCTTCAAGGAGTTAGATAGCAATAATGAACTAGAATATGGTTTGCATTTGGACGAGAATATGGTTTATGTTTCCTCCATTTTTCCCACCACCCTTCAAGGTGTTTATTGATGTTGATCTTGCCTTTCTTTCCATCTACCTTTTCACAATCTTTTCATTCATTATCCTTCTACCTTCTATCCTTTTTCCTCATTTGCTTATTTCTCATATCTTCCAACCTCACTCGCTTTACATAAAATCTTATCCTCCATTTTTCTCTTCCATCTTCCTTTCCCTATCAGCATCTTTAGGCATATCATTTTGAATCCTTGGCATATCATGGTTTATCCTTTCAAGGAGCATTATCTAAAAAGCTTGCTTTCTTCTAAAAAAAATTAAAAGTTTAAAAAATAGAAAAATTCAAAAAGAACAAAAAAAAATGAAAAAAATTGAAAATGTGCCATGGTGAAAATTTGGAAACAGGCACCTTGGTAGCAAAAGTAAAAAGAAATAAATTTGTCCTATGGTGAAAACCACTCTCTTGTGGTGCCTTGGATAAGTATCATGATGAAAACCTAGCAATCGGGCGTCATGCGTAGTTCTTCTACATATTTCATTCATTCCATCTTCTCTCTTTGATCTTGATAATGCTGAGCTATACACAAACATTTAGCTATCTTGTGAGTTATCTTACGATGATCTTGCTTTCATTCCATTCATGTTTAGCCTTCATATTTATTTTCCTCCATTCATTCTAGCCTTTCGCTATCATTTTCCCCTTTGGTCTTGATCTAATAAAAAGAGTAAAACATGATGCTATGAAGTCTCTTGACATGTCTAATCCTTTGGACTGCATCCTTTCCTGTTCTTATACCACGCTTTTGAGGCTTATCCTATGCTAGCCTCTCATTGCTTGTCCAAATGTGCTTTACATGACAATTTTTTCCTAGCTTGGGTACTCTTGAGGAGTTTGACCTTGAGGATTTCTTCCCTTCATTCTCCTTCATTCTCTTTTCCTCCATCTCATTCACCAGCTTGCTAATCCCTCTCGTTCCCCACCTTGCTAGAAATTGGAACTACACGATATGATCTTTCTTTGAAGTTTGATGCCTGTTCTGTTTGGGGGCATCCTTTGTACATATTTGGAGCTTTTGGAGTTCATTGCTACATCAAGATTTTCTTGGATTTCCTAATTGCTTCATAGTTTAGACTTCATTTCTTGCATTATCATAGCATCCATAGCTTCATTTCATAGCTTAGTTTCTTTTATGCAATAGATAACTTCACATAGCTTAATTAGGAAGGTTGTAATCCCTTGTATTTCCTTTCAATAGCTTAATTTGTACTTTCATTTCCATAGAATAGTTTGCATTCTCATTCTTAGCTTGCATTGCATTGCATATTTTGATTTCATTGAAGATATTGGCACTCTTGCCCTTGTCTTCATTGTGAATCTCTCATTGTATGGTTGACTAGCAAGGTCGCAAGTTTGTAGCTCTAGCTGAGATCAAATTTATCATAGTCCCTTGCAACTCCATGCATAGAGAGCTATGAGTCGCTTTGTGAGGCCTCATTGTTGAGCAACCTTTCATATAATGGTTCATAGAAGTGTGGTCACTTTTGATCCATACAACTGCAACAAGATTGGTCACATTGCATCTAGGTGTTTTGACAATGACAAAAATGATAAAATTGACAAGAAGGAGAACTAATACTGAAGATTTAGAGATTTCAAGGACAAAAGAAAGAAATCATGCTACCTAGATGAGGAAGGAATAACTGATGATGAATTTGATGACACAAAAGAAAGTGTGGAAGTTGTCTATGTTTCTATGAAGGATGATTTAGAAGAAGAGAGGTATGAAGATAAAATATCCTTTATTTCTCATATTAGCAAAACTGACCCTTGGATTATTGACAATGGTTGTTCACATCATATGACTAGTGACATTGATAAGTTTGAGAACCTAGAAGAGTATGATGGAGGATTTGTTAGATTTAGAAATGATGTTCCATGTTATGTTAGAGGAAAATGATCCATTATGATGAATGAAAAGATCAAATGTGATAATGCTTGTTGGGTTCAAGGATTGAAGTACAACTTGTTGAGTGTTTGCACAATTGAAAAACAGTGGTCACCGACTAGAATTTCAGAACAGAAAAGTGAAGATCTATGGTGCTAATGGAGATTTGATTGGAACTAGTGAATAATCTAAAGGTAACCTATTCTACCTTGATATTGCTACAAAGAGTTGCTTGTTTATTAAAGTTGAGGATGTTTGGATGTGGCACAAAAGACTCTATTATGTAAATTTTGATAACATGATTAAGGTGAGCAAAAAGAATAGAGTCAGAGGTCTACCGAAATTAAGTAAGCATGATAAAGTGATGTGTAATGAATTTCAGATTGGTAAGTTGACAAAATCAAGTTTCTTAAGAAAGTCTTACTCATCTAATGATATATTTGAACTAGTACATACTGATCTTTGTGGTCGTATGAGAATACAAAGTTATTACGGTGATCGATATTTCATTTTTTTTGTTGATGACTACTCAAGAATTATGTTGGTAATATTTCTAAAAGAGAAGTCTGGTGCATTCCAAATGTTTAAATGGTATAAGGAAAGAGTTGAGAAGGAAACATGTAAGCAGCTGAAGTATAAAGATCAAATAGAGGAGGTGGATTTATCTCTAATCAATTTAATGTCTTCTGCAATGAGAATGGAATCAAAAGACAAGTATCTGCACTGACGCTCCACAACAAAATGGCATAGTTGAAAGAAGTAACATATCAATATTTTATTGTGCTAGAACATTGTTGATTGAAAAAGAAGTTGCACAAACATTCTGGAGAGTAGTCATTAGTATTGTATTCTAAACACTCAATCAAGTACAATTGAAGAAATGTATAAATAAAACCCCTTATGAACTCTGGTATGGGCATACACCGAATGTTAGTTATTTTAAATTTTTTGGAAGTAGGTGTTACATACTGAAAGATGCTAGGAATGGAAAGTTTGATTCTAAAGGAGATGAAGGTATATTCCTAGGATACTCCACAAAGAGAAAAGCTTATAAATGTCTGAATAAGGCTACTAAAAAAATTATGGAAAGTGCAAATGTGAGGATTCATGAATTTGCAGAGAGAAATGAAGAAGATATAGGAAAAAGGAACCAAAAGATTACCAAAAATTTGTATATGTACAAGAAGGGATTTCGGGTACAGTACCCGAGTTGCAAGAAAAAATTGAGGACCTAGTTGAGACTCCACTGAGAGAGGAAAATACTGAAGAACAGTCTATCAAAACTTTTTTAGCAAAATATGTGAGAAGACACCACTCATCGAGCAAAATAATTGGAGACAAGAATGCATGAGTCATGACAAGAAGTAAGTTGAAGATAATACATGTTTGATTTCTTAATTTGAGCCAAGGCTAGTCAAGGATGCACTTGAAAATGAAGAATGGGTTAATGCAATGAAATAAGAGATTGACCAAATTGAAAAGAACAACACTTGGTCACTGGTACCGAGACCCAAGGACAAGAATGTTATTGGAACAAAGTGGATTTTCAGGAATAAACTTAATGAGAATGGAGATGTGATATGAAATAAAGCAAGATTGGTCTACAGAGGGTATGCACAAGAAGAAGGTATTGAATATGGTGAGACATTAGCCCATGTTGCTAGATTAGAAGGTGTAAGAATTTTAGTTGCATATGATACCTATAAAGGATTCAAAGTTTATCAAATAGATGTTAAGTCTGGATTTTTTAATGGAATTCTTGAAGAAGAAGTTTGCATTGAACAACTTAAAGAATTTTTTGAGAATTCTAATAAGGATATGGTATGAAAACTACACAAGGCACTATATGGTTTGAAGCAAGCACCCCGAGCATGGCATGAAAGATTACATTCATATTTAATCAAGATTGGATTTCAAAGGATAAGTGACAACAACAATTTGTATATGAAATGTGATAGTACTAATAAGATTTTGATTGCTGAGATATTTGTTGATGATATCATATTTGGAGGAAATGAATCAATGAGAAAATCATTTATTGAGAAGATGATAAAGGAATTTGAGATGTCCATGATTGGAGAGATAAAATTATTTATTGGACTACAAATTCAACAAGTGAGAGATGGGATCTACATAAAATAGACAAAGTATATCAAGGAGATCCTAAAGACATTCAGTATGGAAGAGTCAAAACCAGTTGGTACACTGACGACTACTGGTTGCAAATTGTCAAAGGAAGTAAATAAAACACTCTACCGATCAATGATTATTAAGCTACAATATGTTGTACATAGTAAGCTTGATATTGCTCATGTTGTTGGTATTGTTGCAAGATTTTTTGCCAATCCAAAGGAAACACACATGTCTGTAATCAAAAGAATATTTAGATATCTAAAAGGGATTGAAGATTTCGGTCTACTATACAAGAATGAAGGATATTTTGATCTAAAGGTGTACATCGATGTTGATTAGACTGGAAACATTGATGATAGAAAAAGTACAAGTGGCAAAGCTTTATTTTTAGGAGAAAGGCTAGTGACATGGTGAAGCAAGAAACAAAGTTGTATTTCATAGTCTATTGTCGAAGTTGAGTATGTTGTTGCAACTATGAATTGTTCAAACATTGTGTGGATCAAAAAATTACTTGAAGGTATGCAAGAGGAGATTACTAATCAGTTACTGTTTATTGTGATAATACTAGTGCTATTAACATATCAAAGAATCTAGTCATGCATTCAAAGACAAATCACATTTCTATCAAGTATCATTACTTGAGAGAACAAGTTCAAGACAAGCATGTCATATTGGAGTATGTGAATTCAAAGGAGCAGATAGCTGATATATTTACCAAACCACTATCAAAAGATGCTTTTGAGTATCTTTGAAGTAAATTAGGGGTTATTCCCCTATCCAATATTCACTAAGGCAAGATGCATACTGCATCAATTCAAAGTTTCATTAGAATATCTATTTTGTGAGTTGATGCTAGTGTTCACTCTTTGGGTGATGCCTGAAGTTGTAAAAGATGTTTATGTCTACAATGAGAAATCAATACATTTGAGGTATGATTCACTACCCAAACAAAATTTTCAAGAGTATGTGTCTTTGACATTGTTGTCAAAGAGGGAGAAGAGATTGCGAAGGAGAGAATTTATTGAAGGAGAAGATTGCTATTTATGACTACAACTAATAGAGGGAGAATATGTACAAGAGGAGATCAAGAAAAGAAAAAAGTAGAAGATAAAGCTCAGAGGGAGTAAAGGACAAAGACAAGTCAGTAAGTGTTGCCATCATCAATTGGCAGTGAGTGTTGTCATCAATGCTAACGAGCGAGATCGTTACTATAACTAATGGTGATGATGATGAAGACCAACTAAGATCATAGGTATACAAGATAGTAGAAAAATTAGATCAATTATTATCTTGTCATTGATGTCAAACAATTGATTTCTAATTTATATTGATTTTCCATATCATTCAGAGTATGATATAAGTTTGAATGAGTTAAGAAGAAGAAAATGTGAAATGGTGTGAAGTTGAAGAATTGAATTGGGAAACAAATACATATCATACAATGTTAAGTTTATGATGATATAATTGTTTTATACCAAACATATGATTATATCAAGTCGATAAAGAAGATAGTCAAGTCGGTAAGCAAAATAGTTTAGCTACCGAGCAAGAAAAATTCATTCGGTAAGAGGAAAGTAAGTTTTGATAAAGTGAAAGGAACTCAAGACATCGAGTAGAAGGTTTCGGTTACCAAGTGAAGTTAACCAAAATTCAGTTGAAGGAAAAGAAGGTAACCACCAAGCAAGGAACATAAATTAAATACAAGGATCAAAACAACATTTAACAATGAGCAGGAAGATTATAATGATGAGGAAGAGTTAGTTAATGAGATCTATGATTAAGAAAATTCAAGGTGATGATCTATGGTATAGATCTAAGGGGCAAAAAGAGAATTCACAAGTTCCAAGAAAGTTCAAGTTCCGAGGTGACGATAAAATGTTTTACTGAGATCTAAATTCATAGAATTAGTGTATGAAGTGAATTGGACGACTGAGATTAATCAAGGAAGATGTAATAAAGGAGATTAAGAGGCAAAATAAAGTCTATATAAATGATGAAATTATATGAACAAAAGGTTGGCAAGTTGAAGGGTAGACGAGTCATTGATTGATGTAGTGAAGAAGGAAAAGGTTCAATTTCGAGTCAAAAAGTTGAGATTGATGAAATGTTGAAGCCAGTGGAAAGTGAAGGATTGAAGTGAAGACAAAGAGCACACAAGGAATCTAATTATGCAAAAGATAGTTGTAGATTTACAGGTCAATTTATTCATTATTTCTTATCAGCATTTGTAACAGAAAAATCTCTTAACTGAATGTACCTAACAGTCTTATTGTAAATCCTTGCATGAGCTAACATTCTAGAAGAGTATTTGAATACCTTTAACCAGGCCACTCCTAACAGGGTGAAGATCCTAACATATCTGAGGCAAATCCCCTAACCAGGTCACATTTAACAATGTGTATTGTAATCTTTAACCAGATTGACTTTTAACCAAGCATACTTCAGAAGAGTATTTCTTTAGTGGGTGACAACTCCCATAGTGGTTTTTCCTAAATTGGGTTTCCACGTTAAATACTAGTGTTATATGTTGAATGTTTACTGTGAATGTTATTGTTGATTGATAAAGTTAATTTATAATTATTGGTTAATATTGAAGTGTTTCTGACTGAATTGACACCGAGTTGAACCAGAGGAAGTTTTTAAGGTACAAAGAATCAAGGATTATTGATTCACACCCCTCTTCATAATCCAACATATCTAATGTGCTCACGAGTTTGGGCCTCAAGTATGTAATAAGGGGATGAGGTCACCTATTTCTGGCCTCACTGGTTCATAGCTCCAAGTCAAAAGCATTTCATGTCGCATCGGAGGGGGTGTCATGCTATTGTCACTGGTCACGTTAAAAAAGTTTACCAAGAACTTAAAATATATATTTAATAGTACAATAATAATATTGATCTTATAAATATAATATATGTATAATCAATTAATATAACGATAATATAATAGTATGAATAATTTACTAATAATATGAAAATAATGATATAATATTATAATAATAAGTATAATATAATATTTATATAAAAAATAATATATCGATATGATAATAAATATATAAAATTAAAGTAGTAATTTATTATAGCATAATATATTATTATATTTTATTTTTTTGGTTGATAAAATAGTATTTTATTATTAAAATTATAAATTTATTAGAGAACAAGTAAGAGTTTCTTTCAAGAGTATGACATTCAACTACAAATTCTACCAGCCAAAACTATCATCAACCAACTACCATGTACATCATTTGCTCTTCGATTAACCCAACACCCCAAAAGAAACCAATAACTATTATATCCAAAGTACATATATGTAGATTTACACAATATATACTAGTGATGGACACATACAAAAAATTATATCAACCCTACTCACTAAAATTTAAACCAAAACACAGAAGCAATATCAAACCCATACATTTCAGGTTACCACCCTTCCTCAAGCACAAACAGTAAGTCCTCATCTAGGCGCTCCCCTGCCACACCTCATCAAGTATCCTTGTTCAAATATTGTGCCCATTTCTATGGTCGCACCCTCTTCTGTGACCAAGTACCATTTCTCAACCATGCCTCCCAAAGTTGTATCCTCTACCATTCCTTTGTGCCTAGATTTCGATCCAAGCCCTTGTCAGCTTGAACCTGAACAAATCTTGATTCATCTACTCCTTTGGTATTCCTATGGCCTCTACCAACTCCCAATTGTGGACATAGTCCACAATGTGCACCCAATATTTTTGGGCTTCTGCCATCCACTCCAATTATTGCATAGTGTCCTATGAAGAAGAAAAGGATGCACATGGTTGGGTGCACTAGGGAAGCCAAACTAGTCTCCTTGTGCTACAACAAACCCTCATCCTAACATAGCCATAGCTAGAACCTCTTCCAAACCCATCCTTTGCTCTGGTCGGACACACCTCTCCACAACCCTTTTCACTTCCAGTCTATAACTAAAATGAACACCCCATGCACAAAATAAGGAAGAAATATATGCGTTTGTTTGAAATTTGAACTTCAAAAACAAGAAGTCTATCCCCAACAAAGCTCGTATCAGAATGAGGAAAAATGGATCACTCGAGGTGAATACTATCTTCAATCACTCCTCTAATACCAGACCCCATGTTGGGATATTGTCTAGGTTTTTTGAGATGTGTCACTTTTTGTTCTTGGTGACATTTTAGGTGTGCCTGTGAATTTTCTTAAGTGATCAGAGTCTCAAAATAGTCATGTGCCAAAAAATATTTATAATTCTTTATCCTAGGTCTTATTTGCCTTTGGTAGGGTTTTATTCTTGAAAATGTTCTTAGTCGTGCCCTAGATCTTATGTATTAGAGTTACCTTTCTCGGGCACTTAAGTCCTCAATATGCACGTGGTTATTATATTTTCCCTTTGTGTCTCTTAATCTCAGAATGAAAGTGTTAATTCTTAAGTGATTCGGAGATTGAGAGATAAAGTTTAAGCTTAGCAATCTAATGGTTATCTCTTAATCTCCAAATGATCGGCAATTAGTTCCTTTATTGGACGATTTGGCGACAAGGCTTTCTCCAAGTCTCATGACTTTTGGCAGTTAAGTCTTAGCATTCAGTGATTTGGTGCAATGGTCTTCTCTTGATCTCATGAGATAGTGATTAAGTCAAGTAATATTCAGAGATCAAGTGACAAAGGAAATGGGTTTTAAAAGAAATTATTATCTCTGAATCTCATAAAGTGAGGTGATGTCTAAGTTCATTCAGAGATTCAACAATAAAGTTTAAGCCCTAACCATTTATTGTTATCTCCTAATCTCTCAGTTTTGACAATTAGTGACTTAACATCTGGCAACCCAGGGAAAAGGGTTTTCTCTAGGTCTCCGAGTCTAGCAGTTAAGTTTATAAACATTTGGTGACTTGGCAACAAGGTTTAAGGAACCGACAGTGTGTGATATCTCCAGATCTCCAAATGATTGAGGGTTAAGTAAATATGTTTGGCAACTTAGAAAATGGGGAGATCCCTTAATCTCGTGATGCTGGCGGTTAATGGCCAAACATTTAGAGATCCAGCGACAAGGTTTAGACAAATAAGACAGGCAGTTATCTCCCGATCTCATGAAGTAATGGTCAAGTTTTGAAATGTCTAGATATTGGGCGACAACCGCAGATGATAAGAAGATCGAGGGCTAGCATTTAATCTCAAGGATTTGTCAAGGTTAAGTCAAATTTCCAGTGACCTAGAGAGATGTGATATCTCTGAATCTCTTAATATGACCGAGGTTAATACTAGTGTCTTGAGATTATGAGTATGTCTTAGTCACTAAATCTCATGATGGAACCAATGTTAAGGTAAAGATTAGGAGATTGTGAGATTTGTCTCAATCGCTCGTTCTCAGGATATAGCCACAGTTAAGCCTAGCATTTTGAGATCATGAGATTGTGGTTTCCGCGTGATCTCTAGATAACGTATGGTTAGGTTCTCATGAGCAATAAAAGAAAAAGTGGTCCTGATGTGGAAAAGGTACTTTGCTGAAATGGAAAAGTAATTGTTATGACCAATCACATTCCAGTTGGGGTCTTTGACAAATTTTTAGGTCTTTTAAGGTATAAAATAGTAATCATGGTTTTTTGCTTTCTTTCCAAAAATTGAATGCAACTTGTCACCCTCACACCTTACGGCTAGCTTGGATTTGAATTTGGTTTCATGCAGAGTGAATGATGAGGTGACTAAGGAAATATTTGCTCCAATTTTGGCCAATTCTATGCATTCATTAATAGAAGATATAAAGACAAAGCACTCCTTCATTTACACTTATCAGATTTTCAGCGAGCATCGATAAATAGGAGCAGTTGCAGAGAGTGATTTCAAAGAGCCTATTTCAGTGCAAAGTATAATTCAAAGCATAAAAGATGAGCCAGCCATAATCCAACTGTGTTTCATCCAGTGAGGGAGCAAAAGAATAAGGAGATGAGCAGAAAGGGAAGCCCAATTATTCTGAAGATTTTATCACATTGCTCCCAGGTTCCACACAAAATAAAAAGATGAGTGATGAAGTCTTCACTGATTCTATGTCAAATTGTCAAGATCTTGTTACCCCTTCCTACTCTGGTTTTCATTTGTTCAACTATTTCTATAGCAACCATTTTAACAGATTCCAGTGTGCAATGCTTGGAAGTTAGGCATGGCTAAGCTCATAGTTCCTGATGTCTTTTTAGATGTTGACCTTTTAATTGAGCTAGCCAAGAATTGTGATCCTATTTCCAAAATAATTAGGAAAAGTGACCAGTCATCCCTAGTTACTCTAGATAGGGGGTCATTTATGAAAGCCTTTGGCTTGTATACTTCATCATCCACATAAATTGACCTGAAAAAAGAGAAGGAGAAATATGCCAAGCAATTACAACTAGTTAAGTCTTAGGTTACTCATTTCATGCCTAAGACAGGGAAGTATGTGGCTTCTCTTTTGAGCCATATGAATGCTCCATATGAGTTTAAGGCCTTTCACTTCTACATGAAATATTTGGCATATGGGTTGTGCAGGGTTTTGGGGGTAGATGGAGATCAAGAAAGGATGCCAGCTGATTTGCTAATGATGATTTTGGACATACAAAATTCACATGTTAATACAAATTATGATTACATCCAGTATGTAATCGATAAGATGCATGAGGGTTTGGTAAATATCAAAGAAGATAATAAGCCACCCAAATTCATGCACTACTCTCTTTTGATGCACTTGATCCTATTTTTTAACATTGATCACATGGATATAGGTATGTTGACACCTAGGAGAATGGCTCATGGTGAACCAAACCCAGTACAACTTTGGCTAAGGGTTTGGAATTATACATCAAATGAGAATGAGTTTTGTGGTTTCCAGAATTGGATAGTCAATCCAATTCTAAACATGATGGGAAGAGAATATGTTGATAAATGGCCAATTGATCACAACTGGGGATATTTCTATTTGGACCAAACCTTCACATTAATTAGAGTCTATGGTTGCCCCCAACCCCCTCACATACTTCCAAAATATGTGCCACCATGGGTTGCTCAATTGGAGTTTATCTGGCAGTTGATATGGATTGACAAGGAACACCTGGCTCTACATAGAAAAGGTACATTTACCCCTTGGTAGTTCAGGGTAACAAACTTCACAGTGGGAAAGAGGGCATTGGTGCTAGTAAAGACCACGAGGGATGTGATGAAGAGGATGTTATCAGAAATTTACTGGACGAAGATGAGATTAGGAGGATGCTTAATAGGTTCTATGACCTTTTGGACTTGGAGGTTCAACTAAAGAAGGTTGGAATTTCCTTTGGAGGTTTTTTCCCAAGCCTCCCATACGTGATAGAGATTAACATGATTATAGGGATATATGACACCCTATCTGGCTAATTGGAGGCTCAGCTTGATGAGAAGCTTGAGGTGAAAAAGGATTACTCCTCTTCAGAGTATGAGGAAGGCAGTGAGGGGTCATATGAAGAAGATATCCCTCCTTAAGCAAATGAACCTCATGTTCAAGAATAGGGGCAAGATGCTCTAGAGGTAGAGGATACACAAGAGCCTCCTCAGAAAAAGAAAAGAATCAAGGTGGGTGAGCCATCAAAAAGAAGAAGATCAGGGAAAGAGACTGATAGAATTGTTGCCTTAGTGTTAGGTGATAGGGCCTACTATCATCACATGAGAAAAAATAAAAAGGGAGGGGAAGAAATTTGATACTCAGGAAGAAATTGAGTTGCCCCTCTGGTTGTGCAAGGATGAAAGGGAAATGTATCAAGAATAATTACTCAGTGATGATCAATTCATCAAAGGAGAAGAATTCAAGAATTTCTTGATATGGAGGAAGAAACAAGAGATAGTCAGTCAAGTGACTGAAGGCACCCATCCAAACAATGAGGCCCTACTGGCCCTAGCTTCATATGATCCTGAATCAGAGACTATTTTTGTTGAGGAAGCTAGGAAATTGGTAAAGTCCAGTGGAATGTTGTTAGTACCAGGATAGGACTTGACTTTTGCATTCATTATTGACCAAATAAGAAGACAAACAAAGGGTAATTAGTCTTATGAAGCCCAGATTGGTGAGATGATTAGGGGATGTGGTTATGACCCAAGATCCTAGACTTTAGCTACGTGGTCTCTTTCCCCAAGGACTTAAAAGCCTTCTCTTGTTAGTGTTGAAGAGAGGATGGATGGAGAGAAAATCATTTGGACTATGTAGAACACAAGTGACCTTGAAGTATCCAAGGCCGTTACTCATTTTTCTCATTTAAATGAGGCAAAAACTGCACAATTGTCCAACAAGTACGAGAAGTTATTTGATGAGGCTATTGTATTAGCCAAATATAGAGAAAAGGGGCTAATGAAGATTAAGGTGCTGGAAGATGAACTTGAGGGAATGAAAGTCAAGCTTGAAGAGGCATACAAGGCCATTCCCCCTTCAATCCTCGAAATTGAGGTTGTAGTGTCTCCAGAGACTGATGCTCCTGATGTGGCAATTGATACAAAGGATAAACATGAGGTGGCCCTTAGTGCCTTATTGAACATCGTGCAACATAGGTATGAGACAATAAAAGGAAAGATGGATCTAGTCCATAATTTATTTAAAATGTTACAGAAGACCAATGAAAGTGTCAAGGATGCAATGGCTACTTTGGAGACATCATTCAGCATATGGTCTGGTAGGGGCTCCTTATTTGAGAAGCTAGAGATGTTGCAGCCACATAGGTCTGATATACCTGAATCAGTTGGGGAGGTTGGAGAGAAGATAGAATTGATTGGCACAACTTTTTCCTTTTTCAAAGGAAAGGAAAATCAGATCAAGGAAAAAATGGATATGTTCGGCCCAGACTTCAGCAAGTATATACCTCCAATTCACAAAGAAGATAGTGACATCAAAAGTGTTGAGGAGTGGAAAGCAGATATGAATGAAATGTTGACTGGGCAAGAATCCTTTTTGAACAATGATGGTACTTTGGGCATGGACAGGTTTAATCATATCCTAAATGACATGTTCAAAGTAGAGAATTATTGCACAACGTTTGCTAGTGATACCAAAGACATAATTGATTCCAGGTGGGAGAGGCAAGTGAAATAGCTCCAGGGTTTGAAGGAGTACACATGGCCAACAGAAGAGGAGGTTGCATCATGGGACAAGAGCATGAATCCCAAGAAGAAGAAGTCAACAACTATTGATTTGGAGGCAATGGAAGAAGATTGAGTCACACATGGCACCTAATCCTTGAGTACAGGGAGGGTAATTATCAAAAAGAGAATAATGTAAGTTATCCGGTAGGTGGTCATTATTCATGTAAAAACTTTCAGCAATTACCTTGAATATTTGTAGACAAAGGTGCCACCTATGAAGATTCACAATGAGTAGAAACTGATATTTTGGCTTTTCTCTCCTTTTCTATCAATGATGCAATTTATTTTGTCTTCTTGTATCTATCACTATCCTAGCCATCTGAAGCTTGTTGCATCCTTTTCCCGAGGATTCCAAGATGGCTAGAGATGATATATATAGCAATATTTTGTATTGTAAGAAGGTGTTGAAATACATTTTGTAAAGAGAGTTTTGTATCTTGTGTTTTGTTCTAAGAATTTATGTCTTTTTAATGTACTAATACAGGAAAATATCAATGAAAATATATTGAGACTCCTTTGCACATTTTGTTGTCTTCTTGTATGGATCTTGAGTTTTTTGTGTGTTAAATTTGTAAGGTATCTTTAATACATCATTTACAAGGTAGATAGTGAGGTTGAAATTAAGTTTCTTTCAAGGGAAGGGTAAATCTTAAGGGAGGTTTCAGGGAGTTCATGGTTTATGCAAGAATCAGATGATTGCATGTCATTTCATCTAGATTTTGGGTATATTTGATTTGAATGATTTCTATAGATGTATGTTCTTTGACTTTGTTCCCTAGGATTTGGCACTGGTCTTTGTTTGATTTACATTTCTCACCATCAACAAATTTAAATAATAATTTATCTTAAATGTATGTTGAAAGAATTAGATGTTTATGTCAGCGTCAAGGACATAGATAACTGTTGTGATTCTTTAGAGAATTGAGTCTATTAGGTACACCCACCTGAGCTTAAAGCTCAAAGTGAAGAAGGACAAGAATCCTTAGCACCTTAGTGTTTGATGTTGTCAGATGCATCTTTTGGGTCCATAGAGTTATGTATCAGAATATCCAATTTATATTTATCATCTACAATCATTTTAAGCACCAAAACCCCAAAACACCATCTATTGTTTTAGAGCCTTAAGCTGAAATTGGTCTCCATTATGCCTCCAAACCCACTCCACTCAACCTTACACATGTTTTCTCAATATAAAGATGACATAATGAATTACCTCAACCTTGATGAAAAGGCATATTTGCATCAAATCTCTACTCGAGCATTCAATGCAACATCCTAGGGTTCATGTGCAATGTCAGTCCACATACCCTTTTAGTACACCAACCTTGCAATTCATAATTTCCACTTATGTCAGCCTTGTCACCTTATGTTAGCATTGCCAAATTTTTGCCAAATTTGTCCACAAAGGTCACTTCTAATTTGGACAGAGAGTCTGCTAATGCATTACCCTCCCTCTATATATGAAAAAATTTGAAATTTTTGAAAAATCCAAGTTTATTTCAAATTATATTGATTACTTTATCAAGTTTCCATACTTGAGCTTTGCCATTGGTTATTACATTCACTATCACATGTGAATCCCCCTCCAAATGTAATTGCTCCACTTTTGACTTGGTTGTCAGATCAACTACAAGTAATGCAACTTGAACCTTTTCTTTATTTTTTGTTCCCTCCACCAATTTCTTTGTCTCTAGATTGCAAGAATGTTGTCATTTGAATCACGTGCAACACATCTAGCCCCTGAAGGACCTAGGTTTCCCTTGGAAGCTTCATCAAAGTTAATTTTAACCCATCTGTCATCTGGTTTACTTCACTAAACCAGAGCTCAGGCCTTGAGTGAAGAATGAACCCCCGCGAGCCCATTAACGGGTGCCATAATATATTATTATATTATTATACAATAATTATAATATATTATTTATTTTTATTATGATAATAATATCAATAAAATTACAATTACAATTGATCTTTATAAGTTTTATGGCTCATTAGTATTCTTTTCAAGTTATAGTTAGATTAGGGTTAGGTTTGGTTATGGTTCTAGAATAAAGCATCAATTAGGATTATGGTTAGAGCTAAATAAGTGTCCATTTTAAGTAAGGGTGTAATTAGACATAAATATATTGCCCCAAAAAGTATACCTATAGTTAAAAGAGAAAATCCTAGACCAATGGCACTAACTTAATTGGTCTAATCGATTAGTAAATACTCATTTACGATAATTTCTAAAAGAAAGGTAATAAATATAATAATATAACAATAAATATCTATAAATAATAAAATTGGAGATACAAATTATATAAATATATTATAATATAATATATTATTATTATTATTCTACCATTCCAATAGATTATTATAATTACATAGTATCATGTAAATATACAATATATTATAAATTTTGTAAAATTAAAATCATGTACAAAATATGTATCTTCAAGAAGTTCAATTTCTCTTGTAGCTAATGATATCTAATATTTAAAATAAAGTATTAAATAGTTTGAACTCATTTTTGTTTTAAAAAAATTAACAAAAAAGGTATATTAGATAAATAAATAAAATGACTAAATAACAAACATTACATATGGCATTCACATTCATTTATAAACATGGTCAATTTTGTCAAACTTTTCTTTTGTAGAAATCACCTCTAATTCATAACAACGCCATCTTCAAAATGTTAACATGGACATTAACTACAAGAATACATATCAACTTCAACTATAAAAGATACATATTAACGGTAACATTAACTATAAAAGATACATATTAACAAGTAGCATCAATGCACGCACGCACGCACGCACTCGAGAGAGAGAGAGAGAGAGAGAGAGAGAGAGAGATTTTCTCATCTAAATTATAATTACTTCAGTCAATCTCCGTTACATAACACTTTTAAATAATCATTTTTTAGGAATCAATGCCAAATAATGAGAAGATCGCCTTGAAAAGATGAACATTAACAATAAAGAAGACATATCAATGACCAAACTCAAATATATTCATTATATTCTATTTTATAAGTTAATTGTTTCCTCATATTATGAAAAAAACCACAATATAGAGTGAAGGATCTTAAAAAACTTATGAAAATGACCTCGTTCTTATTTTATATTTATTATGATATACTATAAATTATTATTACTATCCCATTTGATTTTCATATTAAAACTTTATTTCAAATATTTGTTTTCTTATTATTAGTTTAAAAAATAAATCTCATGCGAGTTGAATATAGCAAAGATACTTGAATAGTCCAAAGAAAAGATTTCAATGTTTACAATACAATGAGCTCACAAGACAAAAATCCTAGTGGTTCCCACAATTAGCTTATGTGTTACTCGTGTTCTTTTTTATTATTGTTAAGGGACATTAGTAGTGCATTTTAATTTTGTACTTCCATGGTTTTAAATAGTAATCTAATTTTTTTTAAATATTAATACGTATATTTTTTTTGATGAGTAGTGCCCTTTCTATTAAAGTTTAATATAAAGTACATATTCACAACAAAATAGGGGGACATGAGATCACCCCACAAAAGTCACTCAGCCAATAGTCAGAAACAACAACTATATCAACTCTTCATTAAAAAAAGCATATAACCCCTCAGGAAGCCAAAGTCGTAGAAGTTGAGGGGGGAGGATCCTTATCATCTGGATTGCCCCATACATCAGTAGGGCCAAGGGTAGGGTCTGGAATAGACCACCCATCACCATCATTCTCTATTTGTTTTTTCATTTCACCTCCCTCCCTCCTGGGAGAGATAGCCAAAGCCAATTGAGGAAACTTGGTCAAAGAAGCAGCAAGCCAAGTAGAATCTCTTCCGGTGTCAGGCCAATTCAAGCCACCAGGAATAGGAGCAATAGCAGGCCAACCCAGGGAAAGACCACAACATGGTGGGGAAGTTGAGCGACACCTCCAGGCATCACCACTGCTAGAGGAGCGGTGAGGATCCTGAGACCGAGGAGCCCGGGAATGCTGAGCAGAAGAACTGCGGCCATGGGGTTGAGTGCGGTCAACAAAAGTAGAATCCAACGACACTCTGGCAACCGTACATGTGGCATTTATCCAATGCCGCAAAATCTCCTACAAGTGGGCCACCTTGTCAGACTAGACTTGTATCTGCATAATTATATTATTACAAATGCATGCTTTCGTATACATTGAAACATTAATATCAAGAAAGATGTGAATGAATAAATATTTTTGTCCTTCCAAAGAGTGAATAAAATATCCATCCTAAAAGCATGTCATATTCGGAAAAATTTGAAAGGGATTCTAGGCGAATCACCCAATAAAGCCATGTGCCAAAAAAAGGGTTCAGGTCTAAAAGGACTAAAAAAGTCATGAATCCAACTCCAATATTGTTGAGCTCTTTGACAAAACCAAAAAATGTGCATAAAAGTTTCAGGAAGCCCATAGAAAGGGCACCCAGGGTCAAGGACTCCCAAATGATTGACCTTGGTGTCCAAAGGAAACCCCTAAAAAAGAACACACCAAGCAAAGTGTGTGATTTTTGGCTCTATGATGGCAAACCAAATAGTGAGAAAGAGGAACCTCCAAGTCTTCTAAGAAGATTGTAAATTTCATCTTTGATTAAGACTGTCAACCATCGGCAAATGGAGAACCAACCAGTCATAACCCATCTTGGGTTTGTAACTGGAGAGAGGAGTCCAAGGATACCATTTCCTGTCCTTCCACCAGGGATTGATAGACTAGATGCCAAGCTTATGCAACATGTGTGAAGGCAAAGCAAAGACTAGTAGGTCAAAAGTCCATCGATCTGGGTGTGATAGATGAAACTGGACCTAGAGGTTCTCCCATGACCAAAGACTCATAGTGGCTCTGGAAAAAAAATCCTTGGGGGTTCTAATGCCACATTTATAAAGACACAGAGCACTAACCCCTTAGATTTTGGCAAGAGGAATCCCTTGTTGATGAAAAAGTGGCGACCACCAGATATTGTGCTTATTTATGGAAAGCCCATCCCTAAATCCATCTCCAGCCCAACAGAGCCAAGGCTTGACATCTTTTCAGGCTCTCTAGATACTTTTAGCAACAAAAGTACCCTAGATTTGAATTGGGTCTCTCATGATAAGAAGGGTTTGAAAATCAATCCCCTTCCAGGCAAGTATGTGAACAAGAAAACTGAAGAAATATAAAATCTCAATAAGATTTTCCAAGCCTTGTCACCAGTTAAAGCCCCGATGACCCATTTGGCACACAGGGAAAAACCCTATTTATGGGTGTAAATAAGGCCAAGACCACTAGAAGCCTTACGAAGGCAACAATACTCCCAAACAACCATGTGAAAGCTGTGATGATCAACTTTAGAAGTCCACAAAAAATCACACTATAATTTTTCAAGCTTCATGTAAGAGGCCTTAGAAGGAGCCCAACATAAGGAATAATAAACATGGGTGGCTGCCAAGACTTTAGAACAAATCTGAAATTTACCAGCCAAAGAAAGAGGCTTGGTAATCTAGCATGATAGATTTTTCTCGATTCTGGCTTGGAGCACATTCTAGAGATCCACTGGCAAAGCTTGGAAGGTAGAAGGAATACCTAAGAAGAAAAATATCTCATCATGTTGTAACCACTTTCAGTCGTATTGAAGAATCCAGGGCGGAGTTGGAAGAAAAGATTGCCTATAACATTGAGTCTTGTGTCATTGAATGACAAAGCCCGAGGATAAACAAAAAGTGTCAAGACATTGTAAGACAACTTTAACATTGTCTTCCTCTTCAATGAGAGTGAGGAAATAATAATCGATGAAGTGTCTATTGACAAGTTGAGTAGGTGACTTAGAAAGGGAAATTCCTCTGATGAGACTAGCAGAGTTTGCATTGGCATGGAGGTAACCAAAACCCTCAGCAACAAGAACATATAAGGAAGGATCCAGCAGACAACCCTGGTGAATGGACCTAAAAAGGATAAAAGATTCAGACTTGCGATCATTAATGGTGATGCAAGAAGAGGCATCCCCAAATAACATATGCACAGATTGAATAAATCTGGGGCCAAAACCAAGAGCTTGCAGTATGGAAAGAATGAAAGGCCATTGAATACGATCATAAGCTTTAGTAAAATCAATATTTAAAAATATTGCTTTCTGGTTCGATCGCCGAGCCCACTCCATTCATTTCCAAACAACAATAATGTTGTCGAGGATGAACCTAGACTTGATGAATCCAGTCTGTTTTAGTTGCACAATCAAAGACAGGATATGGAAAATTTTGAGAGCTAAAGGTTTTGCAATGATTTTGTAAGAGACATTGAGAGGAATTATAGGCCTCCAGATACAAATATCCTCAAGATCTCCTGCCTTATAGATGAATTTGATGTTTCCTCTATTGATAATTTCCCCCAAAGACTCAGAGTGGAAAGCTTCAAGATAGACCTTATGAATGTCGGGGCCAATAGAATTCCAGAGAGCCTTGTAGAACTCACAAGGGAAACCATCACACCCAAGGGCTTTATCATCTTCCATAGAAAAAATAGTTTCCTTAAGGTCATCAACCAGTAAGAAGTTAATCACAAAAGGATTGTTGATCCACAAAGAGTCGTTGAGGCACTATTGCCAAGCAATCTTTTAGAGCTTGGTCTCTAGCAGGAGAACTTCCCTGCGTTGTGAACACCTTCTCATAGTGACTGACAAAGGCTTGTAAAATGTCTAGAAGCTCTGTGAGCACGGATTGGCCTCCTTTGATTTTTTAAATCCCCACAGAGGAATGATGAGCTCTCAAAGCCAAGAAGAGTTCCTTGGAATCTCTGTCATCCACTTTCAACCAATGGAGCCTGGCTTTGATATGAGCACCTCTAACAGAATAATTATATGCAACTTGCTTTTGGTGTTGAAGCTAAGTGAGCCAAACTTGCATTGAATGGATCTAGAGCCAAAACTTTTGTGGCTACATGGAGCTCTTTGGTAGTGGCATCATAGGAACACCTACAATACCTAGCAAGTTGTCTGCCACAAATGCAGAGAAAGCGTGTTGTACAGGTGATGACACCATTCTACCATTTAATCTAGCATGTAGGCTGATGTGGCCTAGGCTCCAAATCCCAAACTCTTTGAATGTGGGCCATGGTGCATTGATGATTCAAAAGTGATGTGTTGAGATAAAACTATGTCTTAGAAGGTCACACCTTTGTTGTCTGCCATTCAATGAAAAAGGTGATAGGAAAGTGGTCTAACAACATGACATCAACAAGAGGAATGATAAGTAATTCTTTCTCCTTAGAAAATTAAAAAAAATATTGTGTCTAGATCATGGCACGATCCATCCTTCTAAAAATCCTGTCAAAACCAATTCTAAAATTAGACCAAGTGTGTCAAACCCCACTAGGTTTGCGGCGGTTAATATTGGGATAAAAAAAGACCCAATTTATTGTGCATATAGAACCAAGCTTCTCTCTCTCTAGTTGTCCATCAAAAAGGTAATATCTCATCTTTATCTAAAGCCACCTCAACCATATTGAAGTCCCTACACATGACCCAAGTTGTAGGTCGCAGAGAATCTAAAAGCCATCTCCATAGGTGAGATCTTTCAATAACATCATTGGGAGCATAGACATTAGCTATCTCAAAAGAATGATTATCAATTGACAACAAAGCCCATACAACTCTCTATTTTGGGGTCAAAACAGTGATCAACAAGAAAATGATGCCAACGAGGGGAAATGAGAGTAGCGACTCCACCACGATCGGCTTCGTGCTAAGAAGAAAAAACAATGCTATCTGACCAAATAACATGACATGTTATAGAAAGCATGAAACCAACAATCTTAACCTCATGGAGACAAAAAAAATATCTAGGCCAGAAACATGTCGACGAACATGATGCAGGGGCATTCTAGGGTACTCGATGAATCTACATGGAGGTGTGTATGTTTGGCCGATGTTACTTGGTTGCAGCCTTAACCGACGGTCTCGGTCATTGAAGGAAGCTCGGTCGCTGAAGGAGCTCGGTAATCTCTAGCGCTTGGTGAAAGTGTTACTTGGCAATGCTTGCGATGCTTGGTCGACACTGGTGCTCGGCGATGTTTGGCATGCTCGGTTATTTCGTTGTTGCTCGATAGTTCTGGTTTACCGACTGGAGTTTTGTGTGATTTGTTGGGCCAACTTGGTGCATTTATTGTTGGTAGTTGTTGTTACATGCCGACATGTTGAATTAAATGTTTGTAAGGCTATTTTGATGTCGACTTGTATTGCATTTAATAATTGTTGGGGAAGTTAAGGGTTTCATCTAGCTGACTTGTGGTTGATGTCTAGTATTTATAGGATGTTTGGGTAGATGTTTAAGGGGATCAGCAGAGTAGAAGTTCATGACTTGGAAGACTTAGCGCATCAGATCTAAGGTTATGAAAATTGGAGTTGGCAAAGTTGTGGAAAAGATCTTGCATGATCTTGCAGATCAAATTGTATCTGATAGTTTGTAGTTGCAAAGCTAGTGGTTGCACACTTGGGAACAAGGAGATTGCTTGGAGGCTTGCAAGATCAAGTTTAGATCTGCCTTAGGGTTTCCATCAGTTGTTGATAGTCTTCAGAACTGAACTAGCTAATGTTGTATTGGATCCTGTGATCTTGCAGAATTGTTTCTGATTGTAATTGGCCCTAACTCGGAAGGCCTTATAGTCGGGCATGTTAATGAAAATTAGAGTTAAACAATTATTTGGTTGTTGTGTTGTTGAGTATTCTGTTGTGTTGATTGTTGGCTGCAAGGTTTGGACTATCCTTAATTGGATCCACCATCTTTGACTGCATCAAGTGGTATCAGAGCGAGAGGTTGATCTTGTGGAGCGAAGGTTGACCTAGCAAGGTTGATCTTGCGAAGTTGATCTTGTTGGTGAAGAGATTGTATGATCTGGATTGCAGATCCGAAGCACTGAACTTGTGGATCTTTCCCTAGTTGTTTGATCAAGGTGGCAGGTTGAGATCCGACTTGCATACAACTTGGAGATTGCCACAAGGTGGTCGGTGTAGTGTTTGTTGCAGAGGGTTTCTCTTATCTTTAAGGATGCCTCCAAGAAGATTGGACCCTAGAGTACTTGCGAACCTCTATGATATTGTTGAATCTAGGATTATAGAGAAGGGGAAATCAGATTTCAGATCTGAGATGGAGTTGATGAAGAATGACATGGTCGCCGAGATCATGAGAGTTGTTAATGGTGTACCTCAGAATGTTGGTACTGAGGATGGTTATGAGGAAGCTGCTAAAGACTTTGAACCTACTGGATCTAGAGGTGATGACCGAAGGGATAGATCTAGTGAGGACAGAACTGCTTAGTTGCTTAGATCTGGAGCTCGGTTAAGTAGTAGTTACCGAATGGAAGTTTCTACTTTCTCTGGTACTTTGAAGCCCGAGAACTTGATTGATTGGATTGGTGAACTTGAAGATTTATTTGAGCTAGAAGAAATTGAAGATCCTCTTCGGGTGAGATTAGCACAGACAAAGTTGAAAGGACATGTTGCTCTTTGATGGAAAGGACTACAAAGAGATAGAGAAGATGAAGGTGAAATGAAAATCAATCAGTGAAGGTTGATGGTGACAAAACTGAAAGCTAAGTTCATACCTTCTGACTATGAGCTTGACTTGTTTAAAAAGTTGCAGAATTTGAAACAGAAGGATATGTTTGTTGAAGATTATACTAAGGAGTTCTACAAACTTACTATTCGGTCTGGACACCGAGAGCTTGGTAAGGAAAAGGTAGCTCGGTATGTGAATGGTTTGAGATTCAATATTCAGGATGAGCTTTGTATGCTGAAGATTGATTTTGTTGAAGATGCTTATCGGTATGCTCTGAAGGCAGAAGATAAGTCGAAAAGGAAACAACATAGTAATCCTTGAGCGAAAGAAAAGATTGATCACTCGGTGAAGGATAAACTGACTGATGCAGAAGATGAACATAAACCTGTGGAACCGAAGAAGAAGACAAGTAGAGTTATCTTTAAGGGTACTTTCTATAACTGTGGAGAGGAAGGACACCGTTCTTTTGAGTGTACACAGAAAAAGCTTGGTGACTGACGAACTGCTGTGGTGAATGAGAATGAACCTGAATCTGAGAACTTGCTGCTTCGGCGAACATTGCTCGGTACAAAGGATGAACCTTGTCAGAGGAGTAACTTTTTTAGGACCCGATGCAAGTCTGGAGGTAAACTCTGTGATGTTATTGTTGATAGTGGTAGTATTGATAACCTTGTTGCTAAGGACATGGTTCAGAAACTTGGGTTGAATAGAATGAAGCATCCTTGTCCTTATAGGATTGGCTGGTTACAAGATGTTCATGCTCTAGAAGTAAGAGAAAAATGCTTTATTGATGTTCAGATTGGCTAGTATAAGGATCTTGTGTTATGTGGCATTGTGAAGATGAATAGTTGTGATATATTGCTCGGTAGACCTTGGCAATATGATTGCAGAGCTATGTATGAATATGTCATAAATGTGTTTATTGTTGAGAAGGATGACAAAAAGTTTTCCCTGATGCCTTTGCTAGATACAATGCTCGGTAGGAGAAGCCTGAGTATTGGTAGCTGGGTTGAGTTGGTAGATCCAGAGAAAATGAATGATCAGTATGGAGAAAAAACATGTGTGTTGTCGAGGAAAGATTTGAAGAGACAGAGAAAGCTGAAGTGGAAGAGTATGCAAGCTGAAAAGGTGGAGGACTTGTATGTGAAGAACCAGTTCGGGGTTTATGTGTTGAATCCCTGAAGATGTTCTTCTCACATATGAACATCTTTTCGAACCTAGGGTGTCTGATGCAGGGGCATTCTAGGGTACTCGGTGAATTTGCATGGAGGTGTGTATGTTTGGCCGGTGTTACTCAATTGCAGCCTTGACCAACGGTCTCAGTCATTGAAGGAAGCTCAGTCGCTGAAGGAACTCGGTAATCTCTGGCGCTTGGTGAAAGTGTTACTCGGCATGCTTGCAGTGCTTGGTCGACACTAGTGCTTGGCGATGCCTGGCATGATCGATTATTTCACTGTTGCTCGGTAGTTTTGGTTTACCGACTGGAGTTCTGTGTGATTTGTTGGGCCGACTTGGTGCATTTATTGTTGGTAGCTTTTGTTACAGGCCGACATGTTGAATTAAATGTTTGTAAGACTATTTTGATGCTGACTTGTATTGCATTTAATAATTGTTGGGGAAGTTAAGGGTTTCATCCAACTGACTTGTGGTTAATGTCTAGTATTTATAGGATGTTTGGGTAGATGTTTAGGGGGATCAGCAGAGTAGAAGTTCATGACTTGGAAGATTTAGCGCATCAAATCTGAGGTTCTGAAAGCTGGAGTTGGCGAAGTTGTGGAAAAGATCTTGCAGATTAGATTGTATCTGATAGTTTGTAGTTGCAGAGCTAGTGGTTGCACACTTGGGAACAAGGAAATTATTTGGAGGCTTGTGAGCTCAAGTTTAGATCTGCCTTAGGGTTTCCATCAGTTGATGATAGTCTTCAGAACTGAACTGGCTAGTGTTGTATTGGATCCTGTGATCTTGTAGAATTGTTTCTGGTTGTAATTGGCCCTAACCCAGAAGGCCTTACAACCAGGCATGTTAATGAAAATCAAAGTTAAACAATTATTTGGTTGTTGTGTTGTTGAGTATTATGTTGTGTTGATTGTTGGCTGCAAGGTTTAGACTGTCCTTAACTAGATCCACCATCCTTGACTGCGTCAGAACATCTCTTACAGAATACTTTTCCTGGAGGTTCGTAAAACCTTGAACAATCCAGGATATGTAATTCATGACAAAAAAGTCTTGCATGCCATCCTCGTCCCAAGAGAGGAGAAACTATTATGTAATAAATCTAAACTGGTTTTGAAGCTAAGAAGAGAATCTCCTCCTAAGATAAATCTTCGCTTCTTCAAGCTACTATCCTCATTCTCAGCACGCCTAGAAGGGCTGCGAGAACAACACAAAGATTGTGAAGCAGAAATAGAAAATGTCGCCTGCAGAGTGCGAACCCAAGGGGACCAAGAAGCATTCGTAGTAGTAGAATCTTTCCCCTACTAGTCAGGGTTTGAAATTGAACCATGAGGTGTAGAAACCACCTGTGCAGAAGGGTCCTTAGGAACAGTCTCCGCCGCAGGTTGAGAAGATGAACCAACAGACTACTTCTGAACCAAAGAGTTCTTACCTTTACGAACCACAATGGTCCATTCATCCTTTTTAAGAGAAGTGGGGTTTTTTTTTTAAATATTGTTTGAAATTTTGCATATCAATCATTTTTCACATCAACTTTTTTAGTTGTTTAAAAATATCAAAAAAGATTAAAACAAAATATATGCATATATAGTTTGATTATTTATTTAATGTGATGTGTAGAAAGGAGATTTTTTATATACTATTAAGAATCAAACATTTTATTTGTTAGGTCTTTTAACTTTTTTCAATCAAAATAATTTATCAAGATGTCTCTTTCTTTTATATATGAAATTATTAAATGTTATAAGGGAACATACATCTCATTCAAAAGTCATTCTTCAACTAAATTAGAGATAAATAGGGAGATCCAATTAATCAAAGTCATACAAAGGTTGAACCTCTCCTAACCTAATTGCAACTCCAATAAATTTGATAAGTAGGAAGATCCAATCCATCAAAGTTGCCCAAAAGTTGAACCTAACCTTACATAATTGTACCTCCTTAAATGAATGACATAATCAAATAGCATACTATCATTGTCATCAATTATGTTTAACCAATTGAACTACAACTCTTTCATTCTAATCTTTAACTTACCATTATTATCATCAACTGTATTTAAATAATTAAACTACAACCCTTTAATTCTAATCCTAATTTTACAAATAGCAAAGTGTATAATCCAAAACTCATTTATGTCTCACACCATTAGTCCACCAGACCCCACATCCATTAGGCTCTTGACTCTCTATCATACAACTTGCTACTCTTTTTAAATTTTTCCCTTTTTTAACAAAACAACTAGTAGAGATGCCATGTCTTTCTTTTATATGTGAGATTAAATATTATAAGGGAGCATACATCTTATTCAAAATACATTCTTCAGCTTAACTAAAAATAAGTAGTGAGATCCAATCCATCTAAGTCAATAGATTAAACTTGACCTAAACACACTTCCAATAAATTTAATTTCCGATGAATGAGATAAAGAACATACCATCATTCTCATCATTATATTTAACCAATTAAACTACAACCCTTAAATTCTAATTCTAACTTTACTAGCAATGAAACATAAAATAACAACTCCAGAGAGAAAATGGAAACAAGACACATTGTCTTTTCAAGAGATTTTCCACAATTCATAATATAAATAGAAAGTTGTTTCTTAACTAAAATTGTGCACAAGATTTTTTCATCAAGTTTTGCAACACAATTGTGATTCCTTTGCTCTCTTGATTGTGATTAGGAATATCATGGAATGTGACCCAAAAAGTTGATAAAAAAATCTTGTACACAATCATGTTCGAGATACGTCTTTCTATTTACATTATCTTCTATTTGGACTTCTAGGTATAGCCCAAAAAAATTAGGAAAAAAATATTGAGGTCTGATATGAGGGGCAAGAAAGTGCATTGTCAACTTGACTACATACCACAATCAACCTACTCCAGCACCTGATCTACCATAAAAATAATTAAAAAATACACTATCATTCTTATCAATTATATTTAATCAATTGAACTATAACATTTTAATCGTAATCTTAATTTTACAAACAGTAAAGCGTAAAATAATAATTAATTAGAAAAAATAGAAACAAGACACATTATCCTCAATAGAAAAAAGTGAATCTCGTTTCCTTTGAGGAGCAAGAAAGTGCATTGTCAACTGGACAATATACAGCAATCTACCTGCTCCACCATAGAAATTTTTTAATCAATTTACTAAAGCAAAACACCTAGAACTTTCTTTTTGCGAGTTGAATAATTTTTTCTTATAGTTTTCTGTCCTTAAGTTTGTTGTCTAAATCCTTCAGTCAATATGAGAATTGGTACCTACTCATATTCAGTATACTTGAACGTCATAAATGTTCTCATAATTAAGGATTGCCACTGTTTAGTACGTGCAATTTCATTAATCAAATGCTTATCCATCCAAACTTAAGTACAAATCGATATAATGCATAATTACCGCGGATATGGTTCTGTTTGGTCAAGATATGAAAATCTGGCAAACAATTATGACGTACCATAAGTGGACTTTAATGTAGAACACTTAAAGTTAGAGTCATTTTCCTCAGGTTTCTGCTCCGACATCATTTATACTTGCCCCTGATGTAGGGAGTCATTGGTGGAAGCAAATGCCAAGGCAGAATTAGTTTTAAAAAGGGCATTACTGAGAGCATTACTGTAGTTTACCCAACCTCGTTACAAATCTCGAAAGAGCAGTCTTCTCTGCAATACAGCTGGGAAGCCTGTGGAACTTACACGAGATGGTTTGAGCTCTGTGATTCATGTGAATGATTTTTTTACTGTTCAGGCATGTGAATAAAATTTGACCAACAGCCATGTTAGTGGGAGACAAAGGCCCAGCAGGACATGTGTTGGAAACCGGGAGGGTGATGCATAACATTGGCTTGTAGATTTTTTGACCCAAGAGATCATCATTTTCTTTGCTTTCAACTGGCTGGCTGGGGGAAGAAAATGGAAATGATGGATGAAAGGAAAAGCAATCATGAATTTTAATTGTTTTGTTCCCTCTGATGTGCATTGCTTGCATAGATGAATGGCACAAGACCAAACAGTTAAAGTGATTTAGAATAACAGTACAAAATTACCATCAAATTCCTTTGATGTGGGAGGGATCTAGAATAATGATTAATTATTTTTTATCGTACATATGTGAATGAGTGAATGATTTTAATGATGTTCACAAGATCAAACAGTTTCAGAATCAAGAATAACAATACTACACTGTTTTGAAACGTCTTAACAATGAGGCAGAGATCCAAAATAACAATATTAAACTATCTTCAAACTCCTTTCAACATAGGATCTCTTTAATGATGACCAAACAGTGTAAGGGATTGAGAATAACAATATTTAAGTATTTGCAAGCTCCTTTTGATGTGGGAGGGTTTGAGAATAACAACATCAAACTATCTGCAAACTCCTAATGTAGGAAGTATCAAGGTATTAAACTATCTTCAAACACCTTTTGACATTGCATCTCCTACTATGAATCTTGATTAAAACCAAACAGTTTAAGGGATTGAGCATAACAGTATTAAACTATCTTCAAATTTCTATCTCCTACTATGAATCTCGACTAAGACCTAACACTTTGAGGGATTGATATAACAATATTAAACCATCTGCAAACTCCTTTTGATGTTGCATCTCCTACTATGAGACCGAACAAGTTTAAAGGACTGAGAATAATAGTGTTAAACTATTCTTAAACTCTTTTCAATGTAAGAGGTATTGAGAATAACAACATTAAACTATCTTCAAACTTCCTCTTTTAAATGTGGGATCTTCTACTATAAATCCTAACTAAGAAACTAAGAGTTTGGAAAAGATATTACTGGGGTTCAATCACGGGTTAAGAATGGGCCCATTTGTATCACTACTTTTGATGTGGGAGGCATCAAGAATAACAATATCAAAACCTTCAAACTCCTTACGATGTAACATCTCCTACAATGAAACTTGACTATGACCCGGCAGTTTAAGGGATTGATAATAACAGTATTAAATATATGCAAAGTCCTTTCAATTTGGGAGGGATAGAGAACATCAGCATTAAATTATCTTCAAACTTCTTTTCATGTCGCATTTCCTACTATGAATCTTGACTAAGATGAAACAATTTCAAGGGATCGAAAATGACTAGTTTTAATTATCTTGCAAACTCCTTTCAATGTGGGAGGGATCGAGAATAACAATATTAAACTTTTACATGAATAGATTTCTGGTTTTTGATTGTGTATATGTTTTTAGCATCAACATTTCAGATCACACTCTGTGATCCATCATCAGAATGAAAGAGAATGTAGAATAAGCAATATTAAACTATCTTGTGGGAGTGATCGAGAATAACAATATTAAACTATCTTTGAATTCTTTTGATATGGGATCCTCCTACTATAAATCTTGACTAAGAAACTAAGACTTAAGAAAAGATATTACTGAATATTGTGGGTAAAAATGGGTCCATATGTATCACTACTCTTTTTCGACGTAAAAAGTTATCTTGAATAATAATATTAAACTATCTTCAAACTTCTTCCAATGTTGCACATCTCCTACAATGAATCTTGACTACAACCCAACAGTTTAAGCAGTACTAAACTATATGTGAACTCCTTTCGATGTGAGAGGGATCAAGAGTACTCTTTTTTGATGTGGGATCTCCTACCATGAAATGCTGAGAGGTAGAAAAAGATACCAGGGTATAATTTGGTTCAATCATGGGTAAGAATGGACCCATTTGTATCACTACTCCTGTGCTGCTGTAAGGCCACAGGATCATAGGTATGGGGCACATTGCAAGCATTTGTACTGCCCTTCCAATGCCCAATGCCTCGTTTTATGAGCCAGAGTAAGGAAAACCGTAAAGGCAACGTGGCAACAGAGATAATGGTGGTGGGTGAACACGTATCAGTGTGCAGAAAGCATGCCCCGACACGCGTGGCTTTCAACGCATGCATGAAATCCTCTAAAAACTTATTCTTGACGACTGCCAACTAGGTATAACACCAAACAGGCGTTTTCCACCTACCATAATAAATACATAAAAACATTAGAAGAAACGACTAGTTTACAGTGATTTGTGCGCCACAGTCATTAAGATACCGATCCTGCCAATCTGGCCTCCAGCTGGTCTCTACGTTCGATCTCATGGCACAAAAATGAATGGACTCGGAGTCGATGAATAAAATAAAAGTGGGCTGGCTAGCATTTTGGCCTGAAAAGTGAAAAGAAGCCTTTCCAATCAATTTCATTTTTTATTTTATAAGCATTCGTATGGCCCAAGAGCGACTGAATGGACGTACGTAGCACAATGTTTGAGAATTGCTTAAAAAATTTGCAGTCTCGAGATATATGTAAATATAGATACTCAAAACAATTTGCAGATTACATTGAATGCATTGAATAATAATGCCGTGGGCTTAAATAAGGTTTCTAGCACAGAAACAGTTACTTTGTGGTTCAGAGGTATCGGACTTTTTATACCATCCGTCTGCATTATGATCTGCTGTATAAAACAAAGCATGCCTGCAAACCTTGACCAATATGAGAAAGACAAGATGTCTGTTTAGTCATATATTGGCAGATCATGACATAATAAATAGACCATAAAAATCAATTTTCAAAGTTTCTCGAACAGGAAACGAATAACCTATTGCAATAAGCACTTTTGGCTTTTTTCCATTTTTTTTTTGAGGTCTCCCGACAGAAATAGTTGGCGGAAGAAGAACCCGCTTCTTCACACTGTAAATCCATAAGCTTACTCTAGAACAGTAATCTTGCCATATAATCGATCCCCTTGGCTGTTAGATGGTTGATCTCATGGAAACCACATTCGATCAATAACTCTGAAGCTCTCTGGAAAGCGCCCTATATCCTTTGCATAGAATCACCCAGTATTGCAGAACACACTCAATCTTCTCCTCTTGGCCCTTATCATGTCAGGAGGGCTAACACTGAGAGCAGAGACCATGGTCGTTTCACTGTTACAGCTCAAACATGCTGCATCCAGAACGCCCACGGGGCTCCGAGGAATAGAAAATGACGATGACCCATATTCCTGCTTCTTCGACCTATGTACACTCCCCCTCTCAACAATCTGCTCTTGCATAACATTATAACAACTGTATATTCTATCCTGAAAACCCATTCAAAAGTCCTAGTTTTAGAACAAATCGGATATAAAAATCTCAATCCAAAGGCGTGCATTGGATAGGAAAGACAAACCCACATTATCCAAAATCTCACAGCACGACAATGCCCTCTTAAAGTCCGTTGCCATGGAAGGCATCACTTCTTCGGTTGCACACATTACAGCCGAAGCGGCTATTGCAGATGGCCTGTGCTCTAAAAAGTCCACCACTGCAAACAGAAAACAAAACTTACATCTCTGTAACATAATCTATATACACAAGTGGGTAAAAACTATCCCTCTACAAATTAGAAATCAATGGTACCTTTGATTGTGTCAAGTATGAAATCTATTGATCGATCAATCAGAGCCCTGGGAGAAGCAATGTCCCCTGTTGCCTTGTGGAGAAAGTAATCAAGAAATGAAAATGGAGTAACAGAACGAAGCCTCCAGTTAAGTGTAGTGAGAACCAGACCCTCCATTCTCTGAATAGTTCGAGCTTCAAAAACGAATTTAACGCCCCCAACCTACATGAAATCCCAATTACATTTCTCGATAACAGCCTGCATGCATTCCATAGGAAGAATGCCATGAAAATTTCTATTAAAAGCTTACCTGCAAGTCTATCAGCAACGGAACATCAGTCTCTTCCATTTTGGCAGCCAAAGACATGCAAGCAACTGATAGCAGCTGAAGCATCCACACCTTACCTTGCTGCAAACATTAATGTTATGTTTCCTTCAGTATACATTCACAACAAAAATGCTTCACCAAATAATGTCACACGTGTTTAAATCAGAAAAGGGAAAACACAACGAAATGTATGTGGGCTTACAGGCAACTGATACCGGGACAGAAAGCGATCCAGGTAATTGATGGCCGAATAGGCCGTCAGAGGCCCAAAATTATAGTAACCATGTACCTGAGGAGTAGTATTAAACTGCTTTTAGACAAAGGGGCGAGTCAATTGAACAAAACCCAACTCCAAACATTCATGTAACGAATCCTACCTTGAGAATCCAGCTCAGGGCATCCTGGCGAATGGAGGGATCCAGAGTTCGAGTCCTGTAACTATCCAAATACCCATCCTGGGGCATATGATCGCCCTCTTTCTCGACAAGTAAAGCTACAGATTCATCATCCTCCAGTGGAAAAACTAGTAAAGATGCAACGGGCTCATGATGCCCAAATCCAGGGTGGGCACCGCCATTAACATCATCAACAGCATTGTCACCCTCACAAATGTTCTCCGCCTCTTGATCATCCCAAGCCACTAAGCTGGCATCTTCAGCGCACAGCAGATTGGACACACAGTCAAAACTGGGTGCCATGAATCCCTGCTTGCAATGCCTCAAATTATCTCAAAACCAAATTTCATCAACTACTAACAGCCAATCCCCACATTACAGACACTCCCATCACACCCAAGGTTCTCTTAACCAGCCCAGGCCCGTGTTCCCTGCTCAAACAACGGGCCTAACCCTACATCAAAATCCTCGGCGCGCCATTGTTTACTGCAAATGCAGACCCAAAAGCTTTGAATCAAGCCAAACCCAATAATATTCCCACCTTACACAAATGCATGCGACGCTGGGTTTAGGGAATGGGGAGCTCCATTGCCAAATAGCCCAGCTAAAATAAGCCCCAGGGTATTAGTTTTGTTAATTAATACGAATCCTAATAAATTACCCCCATTTTCCAGGTGGAAACTTGGATGACCGGAATAATTAGGGCAGCCCCCAAATTAAGAAGGCTCTGCCCAATTCCGCCAAATTTATCCCTATCTGTCCTTATCCCAAATAACCTCCCTATCCCAGGCGGCTTCCCCTGTCTCGATTCATTCATTTGGAAGTAAATTTTTCAATTTTTTAATGAAAGGTTAACATCCCAATGCGCTGATGGCGCGAAAGCCTATTAAATGCACACAAACATTACTGTTTAACAGCTCAAAGCGGTAGGCACGAAAACATCCAGTTAACTTATAACTGGGCTATAGTTAATGTCCTATGTACTTATTCCAACAAGTTTCACACCGCCCATTTCGTTTTTCCTGTGTGAACTGGGTTTCACCCAATTTTTTTTCATATTTTAAAAAAAATATCAACCTTCATCAAACATGTGTGAGAGCGCGCTAACGTTGCAGTTATGTCGAGCCGTGTGTCCGCCACGGATAGAGCTCCGTTTGCTTCGCCCTGTACAAAATTATGGCCAAAATGAAATAAAATAAATGAGGAAACGCTTTAAAGTCAATTAATTTTTGTGGAAAATACACATGGTCGACTTCCCTGCCGTGCATATTGTGTTTGGATGTTCAGAATAGTATATGTGAGATTCTGTCAAGGTTTTATTTTCTATGCCGTGTACTTTTGGCTAGATGTTATTATCAGATTTTCCAAAAAGCTTTATTGTTTGAAGGTTAATTATTACTAGCACTTGCATCTTTAAGGGTTTGTCCATAGGATATTATAGAAACAATTTGATGTTATTACGATTCAAAATTTTGTAGTTCAAGTTTAATTTATTGATCTATGTTTCATGAGTAACAGTTTAATGAATGATACACTTAGCACTCATTGTATGCTATCATGATTCACATGTGTAGCTTTCAAATCAAACTCGTTACCATATTTCATGAGTAGTAGTTCACAAGAACCCATCTCTTATGAGAATGAATGGTACATTTAGCACTCATTGCATGCTATCACGATTCAATTGTGTAGTTTTCGAGTCAAACTCATTGACTCGTGTTTCATGAATAGTAGTTCACAAGAACCCATCTCTCATGAGAATGAATGCTACATTTAGCACTCGTTGCATGATACCATGATTTGATTGTGTAGTTCTCAAGTCAAACTCATTACCATATTTCATGATTAGTGGTTTACAAGAACCCATTTCTTATGAGAATGAATGGTGCACTTAACACTCATTACATGCTATTAAGATTCAACAGTCTAGTTTTCAAGTCAAACTCATTGAGCCATGTTTCATGAGTGGTTCACAAGAACCCATCTCTTATGGTTCAGAAGTTTGACTTGAAAACTAGACAATTGAATCCTGATAGTAATATCACAACTCTAATATTGTCACACGATGATGAGTTGGTGTTTCCCGGTGGTCAATTTTCCATTCCATGGCATGTGATAAGTTTGCCAATCATTGTATGCTTGCAAGCTTGCAATGGAGGCCTATCAAATAAGATTATATTGTGGGTGGCATTGCACCCAACAAGACTTGTTCTTAAGTGGGCTCATTAAGAACCATTTAACTTCACTAGCAAACTAGGCATCCTTTGTCACATATTCTAGTTATCATCACTTATATTTAGAGATATAATTTTGATTTGATATCCCTTGTTTGTTATTATGGATTAGCTTTGTAATTGTGGATTTGACTGGGGTCACTTTTGTAGTTGTATATATGAACCCTAGACTTAATTTTTATAAATTTAGAATAACTCCTATCGACTTTGTCAACTCCCTTGACTAATTACATATGAAGTGAACAATTTATTTTATTTCTCTTAATAGCTCCTAATTTGTTTGGGTGTTTAGTTTTAGCTTGATGTTATTTTGTTTTTCGAAAATAATAAGAAATACAATTCTTCAAGCAAAAGTAAAATGGAAAAAATATGCATTTTAAGAAATAAATAACATCTAAATATATTGAAAAATGTTTTCAAAAAGTTTTGTTACTTCGATATAATTATTTTTTAAAGATATAAGTTTTAAAAAGTATTAAACTTGTAGCTAAAGTAGAATACATATATTAAATACATCTAAAAAAACATGAAGAGATAGAAATGTCTATCTAACTTATGTCATAAATTTTATGTATCATGAATGCAATTTTCAATCCTCTATTAGCATTTTTTAGATTGATGTATTTGTAGTTTTATTTTACTTCACACATATTTTATCTACTACATAAATATGCAAACACATAAATTTGAACTTTTATTTAAAAATTATTTGTTTATTCATATTATTGACTTTATTTTATTGAAACATTTTTTTCCCTTTCATTTTAAAAATGCATTCTATATTTAGCTTCTTTTAGATTGATGTATTTAAGATACCATAATAGTATTATTTTATTTCACAAACATTTTATCTACTACATAAATACACAAACACAAAAATTTAAACTTTTATTTAAAATGTATTAATTTATTCATATTATTCACTTTATTTTATTGAATACATTTATTTTACTTTTATTTTAGAAATATTTTCTATATTTATATGTAACATTTGATTCTACTTTCGAAAAAAAAAACAACCATCATTTATCATTTAGGTAAATTTTTTGTTTTGTTTCACTTTAAAATTGTAACAAACATTCACTCACATGTAATTTTTTAATAGTTTAATTTGTGGACATTATATATTTTAAAAATTTTAAGTCTTGTATTTTAAAAATAAGTGTCGATCAAGAACACCCCACAATGCAACGGTAAGTTGTGAGCCTCTCAATTGAGAGGTCTTGGGTTTAAGTCTTCTTGAGTCCCTTGTTGATCTTGGCTTCAGCCTATTACCCATCAAAAAAAAGAAAGAAAAAGTGTCGATTTCTCGAGCCTCAAGATGAGTTGTTATTGTATAGAGTGTGCACATGTTTATGATATAAAGGATGAGCAAGAGACTAGTTTCTAGTTTCATATGTTGCCCCTCCTTTGTCCCTAGTTCTAATATTGAGGTTACTAATGTGTGTTTAGATGAGATTGGCATGGGCAGGGTTGAACTTAGAGTAGACATCTAAAACATTTTCACCTTTTCATAGGTCTTCTATCATTTATTAATTAAATAAAATATAATTATTTAATTAAGCTATTTTTCTTTTAATAATTAAATATTTTTAAATTATTTCAGTATTACTTTATCCTTTTCTATCCATAATTAATTAATGTCAAGACATTTTACAATAGTAGCAAGGGGTGGAGTGTAATGGTGAGAATGTGTTAACAAAAACTCTTACCTTTTAGGTTAAATTTGACAAACATTTACATGTCAAATAAATAATATTGATTATAAACATAATATTTATTTTATATTTAACAACCATATACATGTCAAATGAAGAATATTTTGATTATAAATAGAAGATTTTTAAAATAAACACTACACAAAAGCAAAGATATGGCCTCATCAAAATTATATGTTTTAGGGGCTGGATGGTTTTACGCTCTTCTAGGGTTTTGATTTCCTCACTCTCTTGTCTATCATTTATGTTGGTTTAGTATCATACCACAGTTATTGTAGGAAATCTTTGTTTTATAATGGCCTCGACAAGCCTCAACCCAACAATTGTTGGTGTTGAAGCTTTGACATCTAGCAATCAAGATACACTGAACAAATGGCCTAGGAAATTTGTCCACAAGGTCTTTCATGAGGTATGTCTTATGGTACTCCTAATGTTCAATTCAATATTTTGATAGTGCATGTCAATAGCTAGAGCAGTATAGTATGATAGGATATTTTGTTTGGAGGGTTCCACTTGAAAGTATGCTTTGAGACTAGGTCACCAAGACCTAGGGCCCTCATGGGGTCCATTTTGATAGCATCCAAAACCTAATCAAAGGCTTTTTCTATTTTGTTTTGTTGATTCAGTTCATTCTCCAACATGGGCTTTGGTATGTTCAATCTTCCCTACTTGTGTTTTTGCCACAGTTGCAAAAATTCTTTGTCTCTAATGATAAGAAACTTTGGGATCCCATTTGGACTGAGTTTCCCAAGCTTCCCTTGCCTTGTGGCCTTTTTTACAAACCATTGCCTAGTCCATTGGCATGGTTATTTGTGTTGAGCCTGACCATTTTTACCGTGCTTGACTCCAAAGGAGGATTTGTGTTAAATTTGATATATCTCGTGACCTCAAATAGATGATTGAAATTTAGATAGGAGGTATTTGTCACTCTTAATGGGTGCTCTATTTAAATATGCCCAATAATTATTTTTGATGTCAATCCTCCAAGAACAAGATTAAGGATTTCCCTCTGGCTACTCTAAGGATTAAGGTTCCACCCAATGAGCTAGAAATTTCTCATTCTTTTGAGACCCCCAAGGTAGAGGAAGGATGGACCATGGTGTCTCGCAAGTAGAAGGGTTCCTTGCCTACCTTTGCTGCTCATTGTAAGGAAACTTGTAGTTATACAAACGACAATTTCCACATAACCCACGTGATAAATCAATAAAATAAGTACATAGAATATATATATGTACGAGATAAACAATAGACCATCAAAAGTGACACAAGATATATCTTTGGAAAAACCTCACGAGATAAAAAATCATTCTCCAAGATCATCCATCATCCATGTATTATTCAACAATGCAACATTACAATACATCCATGAAAGCCTTTGAAACCCCAACCATCAACAAGCACTCAATGTGAAGAGGCATGTAACTACAAATCCCATGCCATACTTCCAACCTCCACAAATTCTAGCTTGGCTAACATCAACAACTACCTCTATGGTTCCTTTTATACAAGAAAACTACTACAAAACCACCAAGTGGTATTACATATATCATGTGTTAAAACCATGTGCTACCTAACCCCTTAACCCCACATTTAATAATGTGATACAAGAACATCTTGGGTTTCTTGGAAATCTTGCATCAACCAAAAATATTTGTTTCTTGTTTTCATGTTTGTACAATCTCTAAGTTTCCTTCAACGTACCTTCAATTTGGATCTTTGGTTGTTGTGGGCCTCATAGAAAGTTCTTGGCATCATGTTGAACCTTCACCTAGGTTCAGATCTTGATTGGTTTCTTTGTTGTTGAGATCTTGTGGATTCTTGGTGCAACTTAATTGTTCTTCATGTTTTACAGCTAGTTTGTGTTTTTTGAAATTGCAAAGGAATTTCCCAATTAACAAAGTTTTGTGGCTCATTTCTTGATGTTTCTACACATGTGGCCAACCAACTTGAGGGATTGCAATTAATGTCTTATCTATATGAGGGTGATCCTTATGATTTGGGTCTTGAGCTATATTTTATAAAATGTTTTCTTCTCATTGGGAAATATAATCTTTCTAGGTCGACTTGATGCTTGTGAAGCTGTATAAATAAAGGCAATTGTTCCTAGTTTAGGGAGCTTGGAGAAGATTAGTTGGCAAAAGCTTGAGGGTAAAGAATTTGTAAGGATTTTTATCTATAATCAAGCATGTATGCCCCGAATGTAGGAATGCATGTTGTAAATGTATTGTAGTTGTTTTCTTGATAATGTGAAGGTTGATCTTGCTTGTCTATCAATTGTTACTTGTTGTTCTCATTGTGTGACTCTTGTTGCACATATTGGATAGATCTCTTTGAGGTCCCTCTATCCATGACTACACAAATTGGTATTAGAGAAAGTTATTGTTCTTTTGCTGATTGAATTCCATCTCCTGAGGTTGCAAATCCCTAGATTCAATTGTTGTGGGGTGGAAGAGTAAGGATCTGACCTGCAATTGCAGAGGTCTTGCACAAGATGGCTCAGATAGGAAATACTTGTGGTGGAGGAAGGAGACATGCAAATCTAGTTGTGATGGACATGTTGAGACAAATAGAAGCTAGGTTAGAATTTGTTGAAACAACCAAGAGAAGAGGTTGTCATATTAAATATGTAAGTGACAATGAAGAGGAAGAAGAAATAATTAAAGAAATACTAGAGCTTGATCAAGGAGAAGATAGATTTATAAAATCCCTAACTAGGGTTAATACAAGACCACATTTTAATCCACTTGATTATGATGACAAATTATATATAGATAAATTTATTAATTAGATCACAAAATTGGAAAAGAACTTTGATTTTGAAGGCACGAGTGAAGACAAGAAGGTGAAGTATGCTTGCACTAAGTTGAGAGGCCATGCATCCTTGTGGTGGGATCATTTGCAGATTGATAGACAAAGAAGAGGCAAGGAGAAAATTAAGTTATGGGATAGGATGGTGAACAAATTGAAGGGAAAGTTCTTACCTATTGATTACCAAGTAAGTTTGTTTAGGAAATTGTGAAACCTAAACCAGAAGGATCTTAGTGTAAAGGAATATACTAAAGAGTTTTGCAACTTGGATATTAGATCTGCCATGTAGATGATGATGTTGAAAGGGCTGCAAGATATTTGAATGGTTTGAGGACATCTATCCAAGATGAAATTAGTTTGGTCTGTGTGATCAAAAGGTGACACACTTCTATAAGCCATTGTTCTTGAGAGAATTCATGAAGGAGGATATCCCAAGAGGCGGCTTATAGATTCCTATCTATGACATGCAAGAATGTAAGCATTATGGATGATGGCTCTCAAATGAACCTCAATAAGGAACCCTTGCAAGGTGCACCATAGAATGGAAGATTCAAAATGATAATGCAAGCATGAGAGATCTAAATGAAATGCAAGAGCTAAGCTAGAATGTAGATGCAAGAACAAGAAAGAAAAGCTAATCTATTAAGATTACAATACCTCCTAGTTAAGCTATGTGATTTAAGCTAAATGCAATAAGGAAATGCTAAGCTAGAATTCTCTTAATAATGCTAAAGATTGTAAGATCAATATTCTAGAATGCAATATTAAGACTATTGATTGACTAACTAACCAAGAATGAGGAGGGAGTCTCCTTTTAAAGAATTTAGAAATGAATGGACGGTCAAGATTAAGAGGCAAAATCCAAGGGTGGGGAATAATCCCTATTTTGACTTTAGGGCACAAGATTCTCAAGAGGCAAAATCAAACAGATGAGAATGGTTAGGTAGAAATGAGTGGTGACGATTAAGAGGCAAAATAGATTCCACTTTTGTCTTTTTCTTCTTCTTTTTTTAAATTAGGAAATTCCTTTTTCATGTGCACACATAGGATAAGTGGATTTATTTAATTAAAAGGGGACATGTTCTTTTAATCAAATAAGACTTAGGATAAAGTGGTCAAACTTTAAGATATCATCAAATAAATGATTAAAGTGATGATTTGATCAAAGAGATAAGATTGATTAAGCATAAAATAGAGTCTAGTATTAAAATGTTTAATGTTAGAGTGGAGCTCAAGGTTTACTAGAGCATTTTTGGGTGATTACATTTTCACCTCTTTGACTAATGCATGAGAAATTTGGGAATACATTGAGTTAAAGAATAATGGTAACTGATAGAGATTTGACTCTGAACTTGATCGAACAGAGAACAGAGACATAGTTGATCCCAAACTTGATCGAATGAAGCACATAAAAGCAGCTAATCCAAAACTTGATCAAATGAGAACTATTAGAGATAGATATGATTAAAGTTTAAGAGATAGATGATAGATTATTCCCGCCCCCTCATGATCGAAATCAAAATAAGGTAGAGGAGATGCAAAAATGAGATAGATTTGATCAAATCAAGACAAGATAAGGTTTAAGATGATCAATTAAACACACAAGACTAAGTTTGACCACCAAGTGATGAGAATTTGCCCTAGTTTAAATAAGGTTGACCAGGAAGATATAACATTAGAATTAGGTCAAAATTAGAAGAAGGGATGATGAAATGATGATGGAAGAGAGAAAAATGATGATTGCCTCAAAAGATTGAAGAGATCAGCCTTGAAGGGTCAATCAATTGCGTGTAGGAGGAAATAATTTTAAAACATAATTTTAACAATCAAGATGAAGTTGGATTTTGATTTCGATCTCGAAAATGGATCCAGGACATCAAAATTAGGCAAGGGTGCAATTTTTGTAGAAATTTGAGACTTTGAAAAATTAGGTCAAAATGCTATATAAGGGGCCCAAAGGGTCATTTTTAAATCATTTGTGCCTTTTGTCTTATGGTGATTTTAGAGTGAGATAGAGCTTCCTGATGGTAGATAGATGAGTTCCAATAGAGCAACACCAATTCGAGCTTAGCCGGTTGTTCAACCGGCCTCGGGGGTATCCCCAAGTGGTAAGTACCCAAAAAAAAATAGTTTTGGTGCATTTATTACATTTTAGCACTTCTTTAGTAGTTATTTGAATGATTTTGTATGAAATTTTGGAATGTCGCACGACCTTAATGAGAAAGCCTGTACGATATTTCACACAAAGTTGAAGTGTCGTATGACCTTTGTATGAAGTATCACATTAGTGGGACCCATTAGTTGTACGATATGGTGCAAAATATCATACCATTCTGAAATGTCACACCACTATGTTAGGAAATGTCGTACAAAATTAATATGAACTGTGAAGTGTCATTTTGCTTTTTCCGAGTTTCTGATTGCTTGGTGACTTGTCTAGAAGCACATAGATCTTGTCTTGATGCTTTTAGTTGCTTTTTGACATGTCAATAATGCATTTTGATGCATTTATTCTTGTGTTTGTGATGCGACGTCAATTTTTAGACTTAGCCATTAGGGCTCCTCACCTAGTGGGTCTTTGTCTTGTGCCCCAATCAACTACTAATGGGCGAGGTATTCTAGAGTCCATGGGACTCAGAGAGTTGCTACAAATGCCCCATATTAGGGCAAACCATGGGTTGTTGACTACATTCGCTGAACAGTTTCATTCAGAGCATAATACGTTCCATTTTCCTATTAAAGAGGTGACAGTGACACTCAAGGATGTGTACTGTATTTTGCACATCCCCTACCATGGAGAGGGGATAAGTATTCTTTGATGATTACACATTTTTTATTAAGTCATATTTTATGCTTCACTATCATTGATCTTGATACTGATACTAAAATTTGATCTTGTAGATATATTTTGATTAGTCTCCTGCTGACGAGATCACGGCTATGTAGACTATATTTGTAGACTTCACCATCCTAAATTGTGTTATCCTTTGGGAGTACATGATGGAAAATTATGGTCATGAGTACCCTATGGCCTGCATTCTTTGTTCTTTGGTTGGCCATGTCTTAGGTGCTAACAGGAGTTAGAGAGGCTTTTAGTGTGGATGGAGCAGGCTTGTCATGGATTTGTTATCTCTACCTAAATGAATGGCATGGAGATCCTCTCTCTTGGTGGATATGTATCGTGAGCTTCATGATATTGTCTACAGGGAGGGGAAGAGTTGGTTTACAGGGGCCATCATGGCATAGGTGTGGGCATGGGAGCATATCATCATGATTCACCCCAGGGTTCAGCCCAGATAAAGAGGGCGACCCTACATATATAGATATTCAATAGAACCATGTAGGAGATACACCATATTGGCGTTGACACCTCAATGATATTCATTCTTTTACATGGCATTTGTACATTGAGTGTGAGCAGTGGGTTAAGGCTAGGGAGGAGCTGACATACATATTTTATAGCATGTCATTATTAGGCAGACACACACGCATAGTCAAACAATTTTTCATTAGCAGGGAATGGAATCAGTTTGGGAGGGCACATGGTGTCAACATAAAGACTACCAAATACGCCTGGTAAAAATACAAGGAGGACCTTGGATGGGGGCCCATGCTACAATATGACATATGTTTGTAGGAGACACAACAATTGTAGAAAATAGTGCCCGACCTACTCCTAAGGGTGACAGATGCAAGTACCACTTCTAAGTATAGGAGATGGACCCAGGATCATCCCTTCCATAGATTTTCAACAATGATAGATTTGAGATTCGAAGGTGGAGGGGGAAGAGGCGATCAGGGAAATGATGGAGGGAGAGGAGGGAGGAGAGGAGGAAGAGGATGTGCTAGTAGATCAAGTTGCACTTCCCCTTCTAGCAGATGACCTACCAGATTTAGGTTGCAAGGGATTGTAGAGGCCATGGACATTGATGAGCCTGAGGAGCATCTGGTTAGGAGACCATGGGGGAGCATGGAAGAGGAGATACCTACAATGCAGTTAGAGCAGAGGGCACCTATCGATGATGGGCTTGTATAGAGAGTGACAACACTAGAGGTAGAGTTACAACAACCACAAAAACTATAGCTATGAGGGATCAACAACAGGTCGATGATAGAGCCCAGATATAGGAGCTCAGATAGGAGAGAGACCAGGTGAGGAAGGAGGCACAATGTCATGGGGCCATAGCAACCTATTATTATATTGCTTATATTGTCACGGTATAGTACTTGCAGGGCAGAGGGTTCCAGATTATTATCATAGTGCAAGCATATCAAAGTGTGTGATACAGGCACCAGACAGAGCCTAAGATCCTCCTCCAACTCCACCTATGCAGGAGGGAGGAAGCCAATCATAGATTGTATTAGGGCTTCTCATTTTGACTCAATATTTTGATCTCATTTATTGTACTTGAACACAATCCATTATATATATATATATATATATATATATATATATATATATATATATATATATATATATATATATATATATATATATATATATATATATATATATATATATATATATATATATATATATATATATATATATATATATATATATATATATATATATATATATATATATATATATATATATATATATATATATATATGATATACTAAATTTTTTCATTATGTTATATACTTGTCTCATTTACTTTATGCTCATGGATGTCTCTTTACTTTTTGCAATTGTATGATGTGATATATGATTCTGTATTCATGTCTTCTACTTTATTACTTGCAATATGATGCTCTCATAGTTATAGATTCCTTGTGCTTTGATATATATGTTATGCACCTCATGATTTGAAATGTGATCCTTTGGATAGATTAGATGCGACGATATGATTAACCCCTTGTGATGATAGGGAAGGGTGAAAGAGTGAAAGATCAAGGAGATGAAAAAGACATGATCGAGATAGAAGAAAAGAGATATGCGACCGAGTGCAGCTGACTGATTTGTCCAATAATGATGAAGGAGACTCTCTTCAAACTCGAATGCACCTAAGAAATGCAAGCTACCATGAAAATGCAAAGTGTGATTTGCAAGGGTTAATAGGTCCTTGTTTTTATCATTGAGCATTATTAAGGGACATCACAAGATCATACAACCATCACTACTTGAAACACAACTATGAAGATATTAATATGATTTATATCAGATAGAATGTAGGAAACACATGTAAGCATCAATACATAAGTGTCAAGATGACTTGAACATGATTTCCAAGTTAAATGTTGCAACATTATACTGGCATCGAAGCATAAGTGCCAAGATAACCATGAGTACGGTCTTGCGTGAGCAAATACAATGTAACATTTAAGAATATAGCTTTAAATCTCCTGAGTTTCCAAGGAATCAAAGGAAGAGACACATAGAATCATTAAAGTGATACCTACAGGAATAAATCAAAGAAAATATGCCCCATGCCCCTAGTCCTCTAGTCATAACATCATGGAAAGACTAAGGAGGGAACACTCAGTGAAAAATCATTAGTCGAACAACACACACAGAGAAATAAGTCATATCATGTCTCAGTCATTTTAGTTTAACCGTAGTGTGAAAAGAAAACACAATCACTGAATCACTAGGACTCATGCTTGTAAGTGAGAAATATCACACAATCCTAGACTACAAACAAAGCATTGACTCAAGATAGGATATATGATAAGTGTTAAGGAACACTCGATGTCAAATGAAGTGTTGAGAAACATTGTTTGGGATAGTATTGAGAAACACTAGTGTGAGCTACTAAGAAAACACCATTGCGCGCTAAAGAAGAGTACAGTTCATGCCCCCTAACCCTAGACAAAGATCAATTCCAGACCAAGGAGATAAGAAAATGGGGGGGGTGTCGAAAGGGGTTCATATCACAAAGCAATAATTTGATAGATATAGGAGCATGGGTCTCAAGTGGTGCTTGTTTCTAGGCTTTCACCACTTGGAAGTTTTATTTGTTTTTGCTACCAAGGCACATGTTTCTATGTTTTCACCAAGGCACGTTTTTTTTCTTTTTTTTCATTTTTTGCTTTTTTGTTATTTTTGAATATTTGATTTTTTTATTGATACATCAAAGCATTTGTTTGCCAGGTTTTCACTAAGATGATCATTTTTCAAGACATTTTTTGATTTTTAAGATTTTTTTAGGATCATAAGTTATGTACAAAGCTGTTGTAGCATCATGTGTAGAACTTCAAATGAAGGATGTTGATGGGTTCAGGGACCCAACTAGTTTGGTTCAAATTTTCCTTTCTATGCTTTGTTTTATTGATTCTTGGGATTCTCTCTTAGGATGAGATCTCCAACCTGAAAATCTCTAGAATGAACCTTCTTGTTATAACTCTATGACATCCTTTTTTGATATACCCTAATGTGGTCAAATGCATCTTTTTTGTGCTCATCCAGAAGTTCTAGTTCTTGTATACACATGATTCTGTAGTCATCAACAGTGATAAGGCCTTTTAACAAAACTCTTAAGAAAGGTATCTCAACTTCAAGAGGTAGGACAACTTCAGATCCATAAACAAGTGCAAAGGGTGTAGCTCCAGTAGGTGTGTGGATGCTAGTTCTGTAAGCCCATAATGCAGGATTAATCTGTAAGTGCCAATCTCTTCCTGTCTTATTGATTGTCATGTGTAAGATCTTTAGCAATGTTTTGTTAGAAGCTTCAGCTTGGCCATTACCTTGAGGGTAGTAGATTGAGGACCAGTGTTGTTTAGTTTTTAATTTCTTACATAGTTGTTTGAGATTCTTATTTTTGAATTGTCCTCCATTATTAGTAACTATGGAGGAGGGTATACTGTAACAAAAAATGATGTCATTGAGTATGAATAGGGACACTTTTTTTTTCCTATGGCAACTAAGTGAGGAACAACCTCCACCCATTTTATGAAATATTTTGTTGCAGTGATGATGAATTTGTGTCCACTAGATGAATTAGGGTGGATTTGACCTACCAAATCAAAAGCCCATTGTTGAAAAGGCCAATGTGTAATAGAAGGGATAAGTTCCTTGCCCAGAACATGAATCAAGTTTCCATGCATCTGACATTTCTTGTAAGATTTGGCATAGCGTACAACATTTGTCTACGTAGGAGGCTAATAGTAACCAACCCTTAGTAGTTTCTAAGCTAACATAATACCATTAGAGTGAGACCCACATATGCCATTGTGGACTTCAGCTAACGCACATTCAGAATCATCTTTCTCTAAGCACCTAATAAGTGTCTCATCTAAGCCCTTCATAAATAGGTCATTGGAGATGATGGTGTAACGGGAAGCATTGCGAATGAGCTGTCATTTTTCATTATGGGTTAAGTTGTCAGGAATGATTTGGTCACATAGGTAAGAGTATATTTTAGCATAGCGAGAGGATTCATGACCAATGATAGTGAAAATCACATGGTTGTTAGGAGATTCATAGGTAGGGTAGGGTAGTTCTTCCATCAGGAATTAAAATCTTGATTCATGTTCTTCCAGCTGTAAGATAGAAGCTAAGGTGGCCATAGCATCATCTTCCCTATTTTTAGCTCTAGGAATCTGTTGAAATGTGACAAAAGAAAAATATCTTTTTAGATCATCAATCATCTTCTTATAGGGGATCATGAAGTGTTTATCTTTTGTTTGATAGTCATTATTAGTCTGATTGATGACAAGATGTAAGTCTCCAAAGATATGTAACTCAACAATCCTCCATTCAATAGCCATCTTGATTCAATTTGTCAAATCCTCATATTCATCTATGTTGTTTGTGCAAGGAAACAATGATTTGTAGGACTTAGGAATAGTATACCCATGAGGTGAGATAAATAGAATTCCAGCTCTAGCACCATTCTGCATGTGAGATCCATTAAAGAACATTTTCTAGGTGTGTTTAGTTATATGCAAGATGGAAGCATAAGGAAAGTCAATCTGCATAGGAGTATCATCTAGTATAGGAAATTCAACTAGTTGATCAATAATTTCCTTTCCTTTTATAGCTTTTTGATCGACGTACTGAATGTCAAATTTTGAAAGAATCATCATCCATTTAGCCAATCAACTAGTGAGAGTAGCTTTATTTAATAAATATTACAGGGGATCAATTTTGGCGATCAACTATGTAGTATGTCAGCATGTAGTGTCTAAGTTTTTGAGACACAAACACCACCGCAAGACAAGCTTTCTCAATATTATTTTAATTGATCTCATAAGCAACCAATATTCTGTTGATATAGTATATAGATCTTTCTTTTCCATTTTCATCTTATTGTGCGGATAATGCCCCCAAGGCTCTAGTTGTAGCTAAGATATACAAAATGAGAGGTTTCCCTGGGATAGGAGGCATTAATATTTGAGGTTTAGCCAAGTATTCCTTGATTTGTAAGAGGCTCTTTTCACATTCTTCATTCCATGTACATGTAGCTCCTTTGTGTAGATTTTTGTTAAAAGGTTGAACTTTGTCAGCAATTTGAGATATGAATCTCCTGATAGACTGAAGGAATCCTTGCAGACTCCTTAGTTGACTTATGTTCCTAGGAGGTGGCATTTCCATTATTGCTTGGACTTTCTCAGGGTTGACCGTAATTCCTTTTGCTAAAATGATATATCCAAGCAGTTTTCCTGAGGTGACACCAAAAGTACATTTCTTTGGATTCAATCTAAGCTGAAATTGTTCCATTCTATCAAATATCAAGTTCAAATCTGCAATATGTGTATTCCTCTTTTTAGACTTAGCCAAGGTATCATCCACATAATCCTCCATGTTTTTATGCATCATGTCATGAAAGATTGTGGTCATAGCTCTTTGATAGGTGGCTCCTGTATTTTTTAATCCAAATGGCATGATGTTCCAACAGAAGGTTCCCCATGTACATGTGAAGGCATTCTTTTCTTGATCTTTAGGAGGTATATTGATCTAATTATATCTTGAGAAACCATCCATAAGAGAGTACATTTCATAGCCCATAGTCATATCCACTGTCATGTCTTTGTTAGGGAGTGGAAAGTCATCCTTTGGGCATGCTTTAAGATCTCAAAAGTCTGTGCATACATCAATGGACTTATCATGTTTAGAAACATGAACAATATTAGATATCCATTCAGCATAGTCAATAGCCCTTGTGAATCCTGCACTTAAGAGTTTTTCCAATTCTTCTTTAACCAAAAGAGCTATACGTGGATGCATTTTTTGCAACTTTTTTTTTATTGGTTTGAAACTAGGAGCTATGGATAGATGATGCATACTAAGATTAGTGTCAAGCCCTAGCATGTTTGAATATGTCCAAACAAAGTTTATCTTCTTTTCTATGAAAAATTTAGTGAATTGTTGTTTCTCATCTACTAATAAGGATTGAGCTAGATGTATAAGTTGAGGTGCTTTATTTGTCCCAAGATTTATAGCTTGTGTGGGTTCTATCAAGACTAAAGATCTTTCCTAAAAGTAACTAGGCAGGCTACCAAGTACCTCATCTTCGAGCACCTCAAAGAGGTTTTCACCCTCATATACGTCTTTTGTTTTGGTTTTAACACCGCGACAAAGTGGTTTTCACCATCAGAACACCTATTTTTTTTCATTTTTATTTTTATTTTTTGACCAAGGTACTTGATATCTAAATTAATCATATTTGTTGTTGGTTCACCAGTGGAAGAAACCAAAAGTTTGATGACATTAAGGTAATAAGCAATTTCATAGTCATTCTGAAAGGTAGGTAATGCAGGTTGTTGGTTTTGTTGCGACCAATCAATAAGGTTCAAGTACATGAGTGGGAGGAAAGGGATGTGCTCCAAAGCATTGATATGGGAGGAATCATCTCTAGTGACATGGTATTTAGTGCTTATAAGGTCTCCTTCAAAAGCACCTAGATCGATCTGATTCCTAGCATGGTCAACTTGATCAATGAGAGTGGTATGTAAGTTCATCTCATCAAGCCCTACAGGTGACTCATCTACCACCTTAGTTTGGTTAGTATAGGTATGAACCACATATATCCCCAATTCTGTTGATTTAGTTGAGAGAAAATCCCATTCAGGTTCTTTTAAGATCTCTGTAATAGTTGTGCCATGTTTTTGCAGATGCGCTCCCTATTAGGATCCTCAACTTCTAATTCTTCATTGTGGTGGGATGTAGAAATTTCATCATCATGTTCAAGTGAGGGTCATTCTTCATTCCAAAGGATAGTAGTAGAAGGAACAAAGTTGTCTTCATCTTGATTAGAAATAGGAATAGACAAAGGTTCTTCTTCAGATTCACTATTTTCAGGAGATGGGTAAAACAATGGTTATGTGTTAGAGAATCCTAGTCCAGTTTTATCCTTAGATTTTCTCCCATTAGTATGACTCATAGGCTCAACAAGAGCATGTTTCTTATCACTTAGAGGGCCATGATCTGGATAACCAATTTTAGCTAAGAATTCATATCCTTTCCCATATTTCTTAGGAGATACTATAGTAGTGAGCATAACCTCTTTAGGTTCTTTTCCTCTATAGATATATTCCCTATCAGCTTGTTCTTCTCTTTCATCTTCTAAAGGTATTGAGGATTGAAAAAAACTACCATAGCATGTCATGGTAGAAGATGAAGGTTTGCTATTATTTGAAGGTTTCCCATAAGAGTGAGGGGAAACTGGGAGTGTAGCAATAGATTCAAGTCGATATTCTCCCATTCCAAGATTCAACTATTAGGAATAGTCCCAAGAGATAACTAAGAGGGGGGGGGGGGTGAATTAGTTATCTACAAGATTCAATTCTTTATCCAATTAAGTATAGAAGAACATTAAGCATAAACACAATATAAGAACACTTAACACAACACCACAATTTTGGTTACGGGGAAACCCAAATAGGTAAAAATCCCTGTGGGAATTAGCACCCACTATAAACTACACTAGTGTATAATGATCCCCGTTAGAAGATCTTACAACCATGTTAGGAGTTGATCTTTACAATGCATTAAGTACATTGACCTGGTCAAAGTTCAAACCCTGTTAGGAGTCTTTTATAATTAACCCTGTTAGGGGTGAGGACACATTGTCTGGGAGCATACTATTCAAAGGGGTGAAGGCTGCAACCTTTTGTTTAACAGATACACACTATATCTGGATCTTGGTAAACTGCGAGTTAGACCTATTATCTAGATCAATTCCAATGAATAGCATACACCTTCTTCTTAGTCACATAGACCTTCTACTGATGGCTCAATGCTTCACACCTTCTGCTTTGCTTTTGTCTTTCAACTATCTGCCATACTTAGCAATCACAACTGATTGACTATAAGTATCTTTCTCCAAATGATATAATCAAGTCGGCTTGTTATAACTTCCTTAAAATCATATTAGAGAAACAATATAACTCTCCAACAACCTCCCCAATGGCTATACTAAGCACACAACACTAATTAGGACCGCACAACTCCATATGAGTAGACACGTCATTTCACACTATTGGCTCCACTAAATTAACTGATACTTTCTTGTCATGCTGAAATACATTATGTGCTCTTAACCAAACATTATTAACTCTTCTCCAAACACTAATCCAAGAACGCATATCCAAATGATAGGTGCAACTACTACAACAATAAAAAATAATGTCGGCTCCCTCAGATAAACTCAAGAAACTGTAACTAGCAATTGGAAACATCATAACTCAACCTATACTGTACAACCGACTCTGGGTCCATGAACATAGCTTCACTAACATGTCTACAATATAAATATAAATATGCAAGGCTCTATTAAAACCATGCTTCAAATTACATACATAACTTTTTCTGGGACCTGTCAGGAACACTACTGATACAAACAATTGTATTACTGTCTTTACTCAGAATCAACCTCTGCACTTATGATATCATGTTGATAAAATATATAGGAACCATATTCTCAAGGCTCTCTCCATTAAGCTTCCACACACACTGCTTATCATATGTTGTCATCAATGACAAACATATAGTCAGCACTAGCTTGCTGGCAAATCTCCAACAATCTCCCCCTTTGGCATTGATGGTAACATATGGAATGAAAAACACCACCAATCCAAATGAGAAATTATTTTATAGCATCCTCCATTTCTTCAACGAAAATCCCCCAAGGATGAATCCTCCATCTACTACTAAATGCTCTGAATATCAACTGCTTTATCTCCTTACTGTATACTCCCCTTACTATTTTGCTTCTTCTTGCTAAATACTTACTCCCCCTTTCTAAAAATAAAATGACTGTTTTGTTTTTCATGACTATATACTCACTCCCCCTTTGACATCAATGGAAAAGGGTGCCAAAACAAATAAGCACTGGTACTACTCCTGAAGTAAAGTAGTCAACCATTCATCAGTCATTGAGGACTGATGCACTCTTGCAAACTCTAATCAGATTCAAGGAAGGGAATTACTCCCAGCTTCTCCCTGAGATACTCAGATGTATCCTTCGATGGAAAGGCTTTGTGAATATGTCTACTAGCTGATATTTTGTACTCAAATAGTCCAATTTTACTTCTTTCTCTACAACTTTCTCTCTTAGGAAGTGATATTTTATCTCAATGTGTTTTATCTTTGCATGCATCAGAGGGTTCTTTGACATATTGATAGTGCTAGTGTTATCACAATGAATAACAATAGGATAATCAATTTGAATTCCAAAATCTTTTATCATCTACTTGATCCAAACAATTATGGAACAATTTAATGCTGCTTCTACATACTCTACTTTTGTTGTGGACTGAGAAATACAATTCTACTTCTTGCTTGTCCAAGTAACAAGCCTATCTCCAAGAAATATTGCTCCTCCTAAGGTATTCTTTCTATCATCCACACATCCTGCCCAATTTGCATCTGTATACACATGAAGTTCTACATTCTCTGAATTAGGATACCATAAACCATAGTCTATAGTTCCTTTCAAATATTTGAATATCCTCGTTATTTCCATAAGATGACTTTGTTTAGGTTCTGCTGCAAAGCTTCCAACAATACCAACTGCATTAGAAATATCAGGTCTAGATTGAGTAAGATAGATTAGTTTACTAATCATAGACTTATACAAGGTTATGTCTACTTCTGCTAAATCATCTTCTTTTGAAAGCTTGCATCCTGTTATCATAGGGGTACTTACTGGCTTGCAATCATCCATCTTTAATTTATTCAATATCTCTTTCACATATTTAGACTGATTAATGAAAATACCTTTGTTTGTCTATTGCACATTCAGTCCCAAAAAGTACTTGATAGGTCCAATCATGCTCATTTCAAATTCATTATGCATTTCTTTAGCATATTATGCACTAAGCTTGTCATTACCACCAAAATAATGTCATCAACAAATATAACAACCAAAAATAATCCATCAGGTGTCTCTCTTATGAATAAGTTGTTAGAATAACTGAGAGGGGGGCGAATCAGTTATCCTCAGTCCCAAATACAAAGATGTACTTCACAAAACAATTTAAACAAAATATGTAGCTCAATAACATATAAACTTAATTTGTATCTATGCCTTTACCGATTACCAGTAAATATCCAAATGTGATTATCGACTAAATCAATTATGCAACATGTAAAGTACGATAGTAAAACAATCATAACAACAAACACATAACACAATGATTTAACATGGAAACCATGTTAAGGGAAAAACCACTTGGGACTAGTAACCCAAAAATTTCACTCTTCTAAGGTGAGCTCGGTGAAGAGCCAACCCTATTAAAGATTACAATACACACGGTTAGGTGTGACCTTGTTAGAGGATTTAACACTAATTGTTAACTTCTGACTAGCATTCACTATGGGGTCAACAAGATAACACTTTACATTCGGTAGAATGTCATAGGGTAGAACATAAGACTGTGAAGTCCACTCGGTTAAGTGATTTTCTGAATCAATGGTTAAACTGATATAGTAATGATCTGATTCGAATACAACTTAATTTGTAGATATTCAAATCTATGCTAAGCCCTTAGAAATAATCCTCTGATCACTAAGCAATTCACTTCCTTCAATATCTCAACTTACTTTGGTCAGTAAATGATTCTCTTATGCTCGGTAATAACTCTACAACTCGGCTCTTCAATAACTAGCTTGATTAGGCATGCATGAAACTTGTCTTTCACACGAATTCTCTACAGTCTCCTTCTTCTGGCATTATTTCAATAATGAAACTCATGTCTCTTAAATAGACAAGTAAAATGTTTTCTTTTCAACCATCAAATTTTTCTACTTAATCTCATTCATCCATTTTTTTGCTTAAACATCCCTCGACAGATGTATCCATAATACGTTTCAATCTCATCCTTTAGATCATCTTCAAATTTTGTCATCCGTAGATCTCAAAACAAACTTTATCCTCAACCTCAAAATCTTAACAAATCTAGCTCATCATATTTTATCGGCTAACCTTAGCATTTAATGTTTTCATCCATACTCAGTTTACAAAGAAATGTGTTAGTGATAACTAGTTAGACTAGCTTGCTTAATACTATCACTCGATATACACTGCACTGGCTCGATGTATAAAGAAAAGTTTAATTGCTGACCACATTGTCTTGTCCATTTTTTAATATCTTCTTCAAGATAGGTTAATGAAACATGATCAAGTCAACAATATACAATCATAGACTCATCAAGTAAATTACCCAATGTTTACCTTTTCCTTCTCTATCATATCCATCTTTTTCTCATGTAGATAACTTTGTTCTTCATCTTTTCTTCTTCAACAGATTGTTCAGATGTTTGTAACTTACATGATAAGTATTGTCAAAGATAGTTGACATCAATGACAACATATTGATTGATTTAATCATCTTACATATCATTTTAGTACTTGGTGATCTCTAATCATAGTTCTTCAGTTTATCTCAGATATTCAATCAACTATAGTTCATTAATCTCTCCCTTTGGCATTGATGGCAACACAAGTAATATGAAAACATGCCATACACATACCAAACATGTATTCTACAACTATGTAAGTAAATGTTGTATCTCGGTAAGCTCTCCCTAGCTTGATATTTAATATGTTTAATCACTACAAAACATAACATACATTTACATGCAAGCTCTCCCCGTAGATTTGATCTTTTCAGTTCTCAAGTTCTTGTTCTCAGCAACAAATATTCAAACTCTCCCTTTCTCTAATTCCTCTCCATACTGATTTACTTCTCTACTTTTCATATGTAATTCCTCTCTCTTTGACAACAATGCTAAAGAAAACATAAGATAGCTCTAAAATAGCCAAGTAGCTCTCTTTGTGCATATCAATACCTTCAGTGTACAAATTTCTATTTCAGCCTCTTCAATCTTTCACAACTTTAGACAAAAATCCAAAGTGTGAGCTATGTGCATCAACATGAATGATCTTTTGATAAGAATAGGTTGATGCAACCTTGTGATCACCTCAGTGACCGATAGATAGGGGATGGACCCCAAGCCTAGTCCTCAAGTATTCAAATGTGTCCTTCAGTAATGGTTTAGTAAAGATATCTACAAGTTGCTCCTTAGATTTTACAAATTCTAGTTTTACTTGCTTCTCTTGAACTTGTTCTCTCAAGTAGTGATATTTAATAGATATGTGATTTGTTTTAGAATGCATCACAAAATTCTTTGAAATGTTTATAACATTGGTGTTATCACAATATATAATCACCGGCTTAGTGATTACCTCATTCATGCCTTCCAATACTTGTCTGATCCAAACAATATTAGAATAGTTTGCAGCAACAACAACATACTCTGCTTCAGTAGTAGACTGAGAGATACATGATTGTTTCTTGCTAATCCAAGTCACAAGCCTATCTCCTAAAAAGAATGCTCCACCAATTGTGCTCTTGCGGTCATCTATGTTTCCAGCACAATCTGCATCAGTGTAAACTATCAGTTCAAATTTGCTTTCCTTAGAATACCATAAGCCATAATCTTATGTCTTTTTCAAGTATCTCATAATTCTCTTTACTGCAACCATGTGTGAATCCTTAGGAGTGGCAAAAAATCTTGCCATAATCCCAACTGCTTGTGTAATGTCAAGCCTACTGTGTACAACATACATCAGTTTCCCAATCATAGATCTATACAATATTTGATTCACTTCTATAGTTTCATCATCCTTTGTTAATTTGCAACCAGTCACCATCAATGTTCCTACTGGTTTAGCATCCTCCATGCCAAAAGTCTTCAATACCTCCTTAATGTATTTTGATTGTGTGATGAAAATCCCATCATTCTGTTGTATAATCTGTAATCCCAGAAAGAATTTAATTTCACCAAACATTGACATTTCAAATTCCTTTTTCATTTCATCAAAAAAAGATTTACAGATCTGATCTTGTCCACCAAATATTATATCATCAACAAATATAACAAAAATCAAAATGTTATCATTTGAATCTCCTTTCATATACATGTAACTATTTTTACTGGTTCTAACAAATCCAATACTGATTAAATAAGCATGCAGTCTTTCATACCATGCCCTCGGTGCTTGTTTTAGTCCATATAAAGCTTTGTGCAATCTACATACCATGTCTTTCTGATTTGGATCAACAAACCCTTCTAGTTGTTCTATGTAGACCTCCTCTTCAAGAATTCCATTCAGAAAAGTTGATTTCACATCCACTTGATATACCTTAAATCCCTTATATGCAACATAAGCAAGTAGTATCTGAACTCCTTCAAGTCTTGCAATAGGGAAAAGGTTTCACCATAGTCTATAACTTCTTCTTGTGCATGTCCTTTGCAAAAAAGTCTTGCTTTATTTCTTGTAACTTCTCCATTCTCATTCAACTTATTCCTAAAAATCCACTTAGTACCAATAACATTTTTATCTTTCAATCTAGGTACCAATGTCCATGTTTTATTCTTTTCAATTTGTTCTATTTCTTCATTCATAACATTTATCCATTCTTCATTATCAAGTGCATCCTTAACAGTCTTCAGTTCAAACTCACAAACTAAGCATGTCTTTTGTCTTAACTTACTTTGGGTCATCATGCCATCTTTCTTATCACCAATGATTTGATTCTCTAGATGGTGTCTTCTTACAAATTTTGCTAGCACTTATTCTCTTCTATGTTCATCATTCAGTTCAGGTTCGTTTCTCTACTCTAGCTTCTTCCTGATTGTTGGTTTGCATTTTCTAACCCTTGGTAGCATTTCTTGATGCTCAATAGACTTAGCTTGCGGCTTCGGTAGATACTCTAGATCTTCAACATAAGTAAACCTACCATAGTCTTTTGGTTCCTTCATGCTTTCTACATCATTCTTTTCAGCAAATTCATCTACTCTCACATTAGCACTTTCAATCATCTTATTAGTAACCTTATTCAAACATTTGTAAGCTTTACTTTTAGTAGAATAACCTAAGAATAAACCTTCATCACCTTTGGAGTCAAATTATCCATTTCTATCATCTTTTAGAATATAGCACTTACTACCAAAAATTCTAAAATGACTTACACTCAGTGTGTATCCAAACCATAACTCGTAAGGTGTCTTTTTTGTGTCTTTCTTTAGTTGAACTTGGTTTAGGACATATACTACAGTGCTAACTACTTCTCTCCAGTACATTTGTGCAACATTTTTCTCTATCATCAAGGTTCTAGCATAATCAACAATTGATCTGTTCCTTCTTTCAGTAATCCCATTCTGTTGTGGTGTTCTCGGTGCAGAAACCTGCCTTTGATTCCATGCTCATTACAATAGTTAGTGAATTCATCAGAAATAAAGTCACCACCTCTATCAGATCTTAAGCATTTCAATACCTTCCCGGTTTCTTTTTCAATTTTATTTTTTTGATCAGTAAAAGGCCGAAGCCCTTGAATTTTATTATTAATATATAATTAATTATTTTTACAATAAAACCCCACTCATTGCAGGCGCTGGTAGGAAAGAGTGGGGTTGAGAAAACCTCCAGCCTAGCCCGGGACCATAGGTCTTGACCTTATACAAAATATACATGGGCATACCCATGACTTGATGACTATCAAGATTTGTATAAAATACATAGTTGTCATGGGCATACCCACGCCTCGATCTCTACTGAGGTTTGTTTTAGAAATGATACATTTGAAATACAGTGATTAAGTATTTTTACACATATGATTTAATCTTACATACACTTAGAATGTAATAACTTCTCTTTGATCTTTGAAAGGAGAATGAACTTGGCATCCGAGCGATGATTTCCTCCTGAGGTACAAGACAAAAAACTTCCAAATCTAGTGGTTAACCAACATAAAGATAATAAAAAAGTCCTACATCTTGGCCTTAACTTCGAATGTCTAAATAATTTGAATTAATATGTTAATACATTAAAGGAAAAGGATAACCATTCAGATAAACTCCATAAATAGGGAATTGTCTATAATTAGGAGACAATTCTAAGTTTATGCTACAAGTTTTGCTTCAAGACCATGTGTCCTTATATCCTAATAAAACCATATATCATTTTAGTTATACAATACCTGTATTTAAAAGAATATTAGAAGAATATTAGAAACACAAAAATGCTATTATTAATTTTCCTTTATCTACTATCAAAATAATGAGGGGAACATAACACCTTAATATGATTACTATCTCTTACCGAAATAGATATTCTCTACCTGCCAGATATCAGAAGATGTCAGTTTTAACACCTATGTATAATATTTTGCTGGAAATAAAGCAGACCAGAACTAAAATTAAATTAAAAGGAAATACTAAATGCAAAGCTACCCTTGGAAATTCAATTTAACAATAAGGAAGCATATGCTATAATAATTCTCTGCTATTTAAGGTAGACTTAGACTAGAGTGTGTATACATTCCATAATACATATATAAATAAATAAATATATATATATATATTGCTAAGCAAGTGAATATATCTGAAACAAGCTAGGGATAAAGATTATAATTTATGAGTAGTTCTGAGGTTCCCGACTATATCCTTTGGTTATCACAAATCATGGTAGTAGCGATATATATATAAATATATACATACTAATATTAGTATATATATATATATATATATATATTTATATATACTATAATCAATTTCTGAATATAGATACCCATCAAAGGTTCTAAGTCAACCACTTTAAAAGAAAGGACATTCAGCCTGAGCATAACTTGGTACCTGTAGTATATCAATCATGTTACTGGTAATTAACCTCTATCCTGATTGAATGCATTAAAGGTTATATATATAAAAGTATACATATTTTTATATGAATACTTTTATATATATGAATCAAAAAATATGTTCCTGTTGAAATGCCTCATAACAATAATTTTAAATATCTGAGAATCCTGTTCACATTGTAAACATAGAGGAAAGAATATATAGATATATATATTTGTGCGTACCGAGTATATGAAACTGTGTACACACTTATATATATGTGAATAAGGGGATAGGGATAAACTTAATACTGTTATTGATATCTACAAATTCGGTATGCTTAATGTTCACAAAATCCCATAATCAGTAATGTCTATGAATCACATCTCTCTTTAGCAAAATTACTGCATCGAAAAATAAGGTCAAACATAAAATTCCCAATGTCTATCAATCTTATTTGCTTCAAAAGAGTCTAGTGAACTAACCTTGAGATAGGTAGAGTTGAAGATCTGCTGACACTGCCTGTTAACCCACATACGTTAGAACAGAGCAAAAGAAACATTATAAAGGGAGTAAAATCTCTATAACTATCACAAAGATCATTTGAAATCTATTGTCGGCTTTATATCTGACTCGGTTGAATCTTTAAAGTGCTATAGAGTTTATCTTTAAAGTACAATAGAGTTTTTATTAACATACAATAACTTAAAAACCTTAATACAGATATTTGTAAGGTCCAAAGATATATCTACATAAGTACATGTAAACCTTAATAACCCCAACATCTTAGACCTATACATAATATACCTATGAACAAGAGCTAAATGACTGCTCTTAAGAAACTTAAGCTTCCCTAAGCAGAAACTCTATTCCTGATCTGGATTCTTTTGGATAGCTGAGCATTTCCATGCATTATCCCTTCAGACCATCACCACAATGCATTCAACATCATCCATGTCTTTCTTATGCCTCCTGGTGCACCTAGGTATCTCTAGTGCCATTATGTGAAAATTTGGTGGAGCAATAATATCAAGGTCTACAAGTAAGTCAAATCCTTCTAGCCTCCAATACTTTAGAAGCCAGCTGATATCCATAGCTTCCTCCAAGATTTCCTTATATAGGAAATCTAAGTTTCGTGCCATTTTTGGCCAATGGAGGTCGAAACTCTCTTCATCCTTAAATGAGATCATGGCTATTCTTTGGGACTGAGGGATTTTGTCCATCTCTTCCAAGTTAGTCTGCATTGTGACTTCTAGATAAGGTATTGTTAGGTTATGATCAATACAGTGCACCATCTTTTCAAGACCCCCTAGGTGATCTTCAACAAAAACCTCTCTCGCAACCCTAACAATGTCTTCTTTGCTTTTACCAACAAAGATGGAGAGAGCGATAAATTGACCTATCACTTCTCCATTTGTTCTATAAGTGTACAAATTATTGAAGAAATGGTCTCCAATGGACTTTTCCATTGCCCTTCTGGTAGAATCTGGTAGGGGATTTAGGATTTGGTTCCACCTCTCTGGATAAATGCCCCCTCTAAAAGCCATTGCCCGATCACTTTTGGTGTAAAAGGTGCTCAATCTGGTTTCCATAATGTCTTCTGAGAGTTACTACTCTTTGTATCCTTTTATATGCACTGTTTGATCAAACATTCTGGATGTTACTAGATATTACCTTCTGAATATTAGCGTACTATCTAAGTTTCTACTAATACTCAGGAGATATCCTTCCTTCTCACATATAAATTTTTAGCTTAGCTATATGAAGGCCGCAAAATAACTGACTCATAATTATAATCCCCTTATAAACTAACTGCCTGAGATAATTATGAGTCAGATATGTGAACTAGAGGGTCCCATAGCTTTTCCTACTCATCAAGCTCTATTTATGATTGGCCTTGGTGTTAAAGTTTACTTGTCCTCGCCACCACTACTTTAATTGATGTTAATTCCATAACAAAATATCGGGGCAAGATGATGAATTATTAAAGGAAGAGACTAGAGTCGTTCTTTGTAATTAAAAAATACCAACAGTACCTTGACATCATTGCTCTGTTTCGAAGGCATAACTGTAATCATTACATTGTTGAGTTTAAAGACCATTACGGTGCCATGAAATGCACTCATTATAATTATATCTAATAATGCTCATTGTAACATATCCTAAACTCTGCACTGTAATTATTACAGACTACTATGAGCTATAGGACTTAAAGGTACTACTGGTTTTGAGAGCATTGTATTAGCCATATTTGAAAGATTATAACTATAGTTAACTCTTTGCTATATTCTTTTTTCAAAATGTAGGTATTTTATTCCATAATTGATAGACAAAAACTAAGATTAATTCTTTATTATTATTTTATCCTACAGTATTCATCAAGAAGTTGCTGGATTTATATTGCTAGGAAGATCAAATAACTAGGTAACCTAGTTAAGGTCAATATCATTTTAGGGCTTATCTAAAAGATCAACTCATAAAGATATCTTTACACTTCAAAGTTAAACTTAGATATACTGATCCATTATTAATATCCCATCTACGCCTTGATTTGCTAAAATATCTGCCTCTTTATTGCCTTCCCTGTATGTATGTTTGATTTCATATTTAGGTATATTCTCCAATATTTGGTTGATTTCTTCTATTTTCAAATTTAGGGTCTAGTTCGGTGTTTTTTAGTTCGAATGGCGTTGACAATAATTTGTGAATCTCCTTCTATTATTACTTTTGAAATGTTAAGGTTCTTACACATTTTTAGACCCTCTAATGCCGCTTTGCATTCAGCCATATTGTTTGTGGTTGGGTTGATGGGCCTAGTGAATTTGGTGACAACCTCTGACTTCCAGTTTCAAATTAAGCCCCCAATACCTGATGCCCTAGGGTTACCTCTGGATGCTCTGTCAAAGTTGAGTTTGAACCACCCCTCCTTAGGAGGACTCCATTTACATGAGGCTCTATCTGCCTTCACTTTGGTGCCTCCTTTGCCATATAAGGGAGGAATGTCTAGATTTGGCCACTTAATTCTGATTTTGTTATCCCAGCTCTTGAAGGACTCCTCATAGTTAACTAATCTTAGAGTTTGCTGTTAATGATTTCCACTATTGACACTTCAATTTTATTGGTGACTGTATTCCATGGTAATTTTTGGTCGGTGAATATCCTTCTATTTCTTTCTTTCCAGATTTCCCAAACTACTACTGATGGAGAGATAATCCAAATATCCTTATATAGATTGTCTTTATAAAGAGAAGGCCACGCTTTAAGGGTACTTAAGAGATCTGATTGGAAAGAAGATTTCCACCCTAGACACTGTTGTAGCTAGTTCCAACAATTTTGAGAATATGTGCAATTAAGGAGGATGTGATTAGCATCCTCAGATTGATTCTCACACAGGGGGCATCTAGATGGCCCTTCAAAACCCAACTTATTAAGTCTATTTGTTGTTAGTATTTTATTCTGCATGGCAGCCCATAGAAAAATGCAGGCCTCAGGAAGACAGGATTTATTCCAGCATAGGTTCAGAGGTATATCTATATCGTCCATTTTTTGGTCCCGGATAATAGAATTATAGCCCTCCTTAATAGAATAATTACCATTGTTTGATCCAGCCCAGATTAGTATATCCAATCTAGTTTTGTGTGATATCTCTCTTTTCTTTAGAATGTCAAGAAGTTTTTGCTTCTCATGACTTGCATAATCTATGTCCTCTACAACACTCCATATATTTCCTCCTTTCTTACATATGTAATCCTTAAGATAAATGCCTTTTTCTTTTTTACAATCTTCCATAAATTCCCAGGAAAAGCGCAAATTACTTAGGGGGGGGAGACCTGCCCAAGAATCATCCTAGAAGAGAGCTTGATCCCCTATACCTACATCCCATGAAAGGTATTTACTAATAATCCCTCTACAATCCTTAATAAAGTTCCATATTCGTGAACCTTTAACATGTGAGCGGGTCCTAAATAAATTAATGGGGTTCGCATCAGGGATATATTTATGTAATAGTATTGATGCCCATTTACTACTGGATTCCTTGTACAGTCTCCAAATCAGTTTAGCTCCAAGGGCTTGGTTTTTCCATAATAGGTTTTTGATACCAAGGCCTCCCTTAGTAATTGGTTTACATAAGGTATCCCATTTAATAAGAGCGAGTTTTTTATCTTATGCTGGGCCTTGCCAGTAGAAATCTCTAAACATTTTATCTAAGCTCTTTTTAATATTAATCAGGAGGGGGGAGGACTGACATGTGATACGTGGGAATGGCAGAAAGAATAGATTTGATCATAGCCGATCTACCTACTTTTGTGAGCCATCTTCCTTTCCAAGAGCTCTTCTTGTTTTGTACTTTAGAAACACTTGTTGCCAGAGTTTGGAGGATAAGAGGCCTTTATCCAAGTCAATGCCCAAATATTTGTAGGGAAATTTGCCTACTTTGTAACCCATCATATTACAGATCTCCATTTCAACCTTCGACGATGTGTTAATAAAGAATATTTTTGATTTAGTGGGATTTACTTGTTGGCCTGAGGCTTTCCTATAGAGATTTAGAATATTTTTAAAGGCTTTAGCTTCTTGAGTGTTAGCTGAGCCAGGTAAAATCGTATCATCTACAAACTATTGGTGAGTACTATTCAAAACATTTTCTGACGCCTTTTAAACCTAAAATTTTACCTTCCCTTTGTTGCCTTATTATCGATCTACCTAAAGCTTCTACCATAATGACATAGAGGAAAGGGGACAACGGGTCTCCTTGCCTAATGCCTTTGGATATACTAAAAAAACCTTCTGGGGTACCATTGATAAGAATTGAAATTTTAGGGGTAGAGATACAATTGAAAATAAGATTAATCCATTGTTTGGAAAATCCAAAGGCTTCCATACATTTACAGAGAAATCTCCAGTCTACTTTTTCGTATGCTTTTTGGATGTCTACTTTAATAAGCATACTTGGTTCCTTTGTTATTTGTGTAGTATGAACTACTTCTTGGGCTATAATTATTCCATCCAGGATTGATCTATTTGCTACAAACCCTATTTGTTCTTCCGATATAATATTGGGAAGAAGTGTTTTAAGTCTATTCACTAAAACATTTCGAAAGAATCTTGTAAATAGTATTGCACAGGGATATAGGTTTGAAATCCCCTGGTTCCGTACTTTCATTTTTCTTTGGAATTAATGTGAAAAAGGTATTGTTTATTTCATTTAACAAAGAGCCTGAATTTCTAGTTGCTTCTACTGCTTGCCACACCTCCTCCCCAACAAAGTGCCAGCATTTTTGGAAGAAGCCAGTTTAGAACCCATCTGGGCCCGGGGCTTTATCTGGATGAAGTTGGCACACCGCTGATTTCACTTCCTCTAAGGATAATTTTTTGTTAATCATCTTATTATCAGCATCCGAGATCAACTTGGGAATGGCTTTAAGCATTTCATTTTGTGCTTTTAGGTCGGTAGCTTCTGTATTATTAAGAAGGGATTGATAGAATTGTGTAAGGACAACAAATATCTAGTTAGGGTCTTCAGTGAGATGACCTTCATTAGTCTTAATTTTAGAAATTCTATTGATGCTTCTTTTCAAATTAGTGGTGTTATGGAAGAACTTGGTGTTACTATCTCCTTCCTTAAGCCAAGTTTCCCTCGATTTCTGTTTCCAGAAAATCTCTTCTCTAAGGAGGATTGCATTGTATTTAGTCATTAACTCCTTTTCTTTGTAATAACTAAGTTCGTTCATCCCTTGTTTTATTACTATATTGTTAAGATCAGCTAGCTCTTGTTCTAGCTGAACTTTTTCTTCAAAGATGTTATTAAAATTATTCTTATTCCATTCTAATGCTTTATTTTTAATAATTTTTAATTTTGATGTTAAGCAGTACATTTTGGATCCTTTAATCGAGATTTGTTTCCACCAATCCTCTAAGAGGATAATGAATTTCAGGTTTTGAAACCACATAAACTCAAATTTGAATGGATTCCTAGAAGGTTTTGAATCTTCTGTAATAGATAGCCTAATCGAGAAATGGTCAGATCCTGCCTCTAGAAGGATTTCTGCAGAATATAATTGATTAAAGTTTGTCAGAATTTGTTTTAATAAAAAACCTATCCAAATTTTCAGCGATATGACTGAACCAGCTCTTCTATTATTCCATGTGTAAATGTCATTATTTGTGTTAATACTTATTAGATGGTTGTCCGTAGCCCATTTGCTAAAATCTTTGTGTGCTTGTGATATGTATTATGAGCCTCCAAATTTTTCTTCCGGATCTAGGATGGCATTAAAATCTCCTCCAATAAAGAAAGGGTATCCTGATTTATCATTTAAAAAGAGGTGGATCTCATGCCATACTCTCCTTTTTTCTTCATTAGGGATAGGTCCATATACATTAATTAAATTCAATTTCAAAGTAGATTTTAGACTTTTAATTTCTAGAGCCATCCAATTATTGTTAATAGATGTAGGTAGTGCTAAAATTTTTTGAGGGGTCCCATAATACTGCTAACCCTTCAGAATGACCTATTGATGATACAAATTTTGATTTCCGAATACCCAATTTCTTACTAAGCTTAATACTTTTCCTCTTTGTTGAGTTTAGTTTCCTGTAATAAAATGATTTCGGATTTGAAGTTTTTAAATATCTCTTAATTAATCTTTGTTTGTTAGGGGCATTTAGTCCCCTAACATTCCAAGTAGTGACTTTCATTGTTCCTGGGGAAGGCACTTCCCCTTCCCTGTGTACAGAATATCATCGATCTTCTTTTGGTTGCCTGCATTGCCATCTATAGATCTCAATTCAACAGTTGATTTCCTACCTCTTTTCTTTTTAATTCTGTTAATATTAGGTGTGCTTAGGCTCCCTCTATTCATAGCTATGCCCAATTGTCTATTCTCATTAGTAATCCCAAAGAGGCCTTCAATAGAGTCCTTAACCGATGTTAAATTTCCAACAAACTTAATGACAGTATTGTCCTGCTGTTCTAGGCTCTTTTGTTCAAATTCAGTTTGAACATGAGGAACTTCCCTATCTATAATCTCCTTACCATATATTTCAATTATATCTTCTGATTTACCTGATAAATCCAAGTTTAGAGTTTCTAACTCTATAGGGATTGAGATTGCTTGTTCCTCCCCCTTGTTTGGTGTATTTTTATCGTTCATATTCATACAAAGGAAATCATTGCTAGATTTGTCTTTAATTATATTTTCAGTTTGTATTGAATTTATATTATCCTTTTTTTGGAATAAGACTGTCCTTTTTCTTTTCTCTATTTTTTATATCTAATTGACCTGATAACATATCAGAATTGCCAGGAAGGAAACTATCCGAGACTTCCATTTCTGGAATAGTGGAGTGTGAATGCCTTGGTAACCTAATGTCCTCTTCCTCTTTTTCTTCTAGAATACAGTTCTGAATCAGTTTGATTAAGGTTTCCTTTTGATATTTTAATTCATCATAATCAAAAATTTCATCCATGAACATATCCATTAATTCATCTGTTAAAGTTTCTCCTAAATAATTTATAATTTGATTAACTTCCTCTTTACATTTTTCTTCAGGATCATTTAATGGTACTGTATTTAAACAATTAGGTTTCAAAGACTATTATGTTCATAGATCAGTCTCACATAGATCCATGTTACTCTTATCTTCATATTGTGAACATGATTTATTCTTTTTATCTACCTCTATCTGCTCTACCTCATTATCCAAATTACATTTCTCAGGTGAGTTGTGCATAATATTATTTGATGTGTTTTTGATTTCTGGAGATAAAGCCTCACCTATTCTATAATGAGGTATTTCTAAATTTTCAATAGGTAAGGGAGGTACTAAGACCATATGGTCTCTGCAATTTTCTTTTGGGATATCATTTGCTTGAATAGAAGGAGAGGGGGAAGGCTGAGACTTCTGTATTCAGAAGAGTAAAGCCTCCTTTGTCCTCAAGGAAGTTCACCTTTACATCTAAGTTTGTGCAGGGGAGAGTGGCTATATCATTCTATAGAGCATCTAAGATAGACCTATTGTCTACCTTCGATGCTTCTATGTATTCCTCCAAATTTTTTGGATTGATGAAAATAGAGTTTGAATTAAAACATAGCTGAATAGGGGGGATAAATTTTTCATGGTAGTTCAATTTAACTACAATAATTGTTTTTGCATGACTATGTTTAGTTTTAATGATTCTTTGGAATTCTCCAAAGTTGTTTCCAATACTCTTAACAATCTCTGGGTGATTAAGTTCCATAGGTAGATTTCTCAATAGGACTGCTTTTTCTATCATAAAATTTTCTACTTTGATTGGATTGAAAAGAGGAAACCAGTTGGAGACAAAAAAGGATGCATGCCTAAATTTTAAATTTCCTTCTTTCATTATCATGTTTTTGACATTACTACATTTACAATCTAAAAAAATGAAATTATCAGCCAAGATAGTAATACTTACCTTCGAGGGGATTTGAGATACCAATCCTTCTATTATATCGGATATGGATGCCCCTGTTCCCATCCATTTGCAAATAGCACCTGTCTCTATACAAGATTCCTATTTTTGCAATATAAGATTGTTATCCAAAAACATGCTAGAATGCTTTTGATCAGTGATGCCATGGGCTGAGAATGAATCTATATGAGCACCGCGCCTGTGAGGTGGGGAATAGACATTCTATGATTGTCTTAGCCTAGGAACCTTAAGATCATTATAGTGCTTACCCGAGTGTGGATGAAAATGGTTCATAATTCTACTGTTACTCCTTCTATGTAGAGGATTATATGCTTTAATTGACTTGTGAACAGAATTGTAAGTATTAAACAAAATAGAGCTATTTTTTGGTGCTTTATTCACCACATTGTCTTCACTCGTATTAGGATTTTGGGTTTCAGTAAGGAAAAGGGGAGAAAACCCCACATCCATTTTTGATTTCTCACAATCCAGATGTGGCTTCTCCCTATCAGTTATTTTTCCTTTCAAAACCCTAACTTTTTAAAACGGGGAAGAGAAACTCCTATTAATTTCCTTTTTTTTTCAATGTATCGAAAGAGTTTTTTAACACAATTTCCTTAGTAACATGCTTAGCTAGGTTAGATCTTACCACCTTCCATTTTTTTACCATTTTCCACACATCCTTATTTGAATTACCATCCCCGAGAGACTCCTGAGCCACCATCAGTCTTCCTCCCCCCTTTGCAGACAAAGGTTCATAGGGGTTTCGCACCGGAGATTTCCTAGACATCAGGGCCTTGGTAGTCACGGGGAGTGTACCTCTGATTGAATATTTCATTTTTTCAAACACCTACATTTGACGGTCTAGGGCTTGCACTGTGAACACCCTAGGCATAGGATTTACATTACTATTTGCAAAACCCTTGGATGCCACGGTCAAACACCTATTACCTTCCAATGGCTTTGCGGGGGTATCAAAAACCCTACATTTTGGTGCTTCCTTTTGCTGTGCTTCCTTCAAACTTTTTTCTTTTTGCTTGGCAATGAAATCTTTAAGGTGATCGTATGATGGATGAGGTCGTACATCCTTTGTTCTACACTTTGCCTGTTCATGGCCATAAAGCCAACATCTAAAGCAGTATCCAGGAAATTTACTACCTTTTTCCTTATTCATGGAAGCCACCTTATGTGTATCAAAATTTGCAGTGGTATTTCCATGACCATCGCCAGAGGATACTACCTTTGAACGGTAGTGATGTATAAAACCTAAAGATATTTGCCTTTGCTGAAAAGTGATTTTTCGCTGCTGCCTTATCTTTCTCATTTTCCTTTTTTCTTTTTCAACTTTAGCCATATACCATTTGGACAATTTAAATGCCTCAAATTTTTCTTTTAAGAACATTACATTCATCAATCTAGTATAGTCATCAACAAACAAAATAAAGTATCTATCTCCATAATAGCTTTCAGTTCTCATAGGACCACATAAGTCGGTGTGAACCAAATCCAAAATTCCTTTAGATGAAAAGTCCTTACTTTTGAAACTAGATTTTGTCATCTTCCCTTTTTGACATTGATGGCACATAACATCATCAGGCTTTGCAAGTTTAGGCAGTCCCCTAACTTTTCTCTTTCTACTGATCTTAAGCATGTTATCAAAATTTACATGACATAACCTCTTATGCCACAACCATGCATCTTCATTTTTCACCATTAAACAAGAAGTCTCAGCATTGTCAAGATAAAACAAATTACCTTTTGATTATCCTCTGGTGCCAACAAGTGTTCCATTATCATCATAGATTTTCACCTTCTTTCTCTCAAATGCAACTTGGTGACCTGAATTATTCAACTATGCTACACTTAACAAATTGTAATTAAGTCCTTTTACCTAGTATGCATTGTCGCATCTAATTCTATCATTCAGCAAGATTGATCCTTTTCCTTTTACCATACAAGGTGTGTCATTTCCCATTTTTAATGATCCTCCATTATAATGTTCAAGATGCTCAAATTTATCTTCATCACCAGTCATGTGATGTGTACAACCACTATCTATGATCCATCTATCATTCTTACTAACTTTAGAGATAACGGTTGTTTCTACATAGCTTTCCTCTTCTTCAGAATCTTCTTTCATTGCCATAAATACTAGCTCAACATCTTCATATGATGTGGTCTTAGTATCATCATCATCATCTACAAGGTAACAAGCCCTCTTACCTTTGTCTTTGTGATCTCGGTTGTCTCTATTGTATTGTCGGTTTCTTCTGTTGTTCCAATTGTTGTTCCTTCTGCCAAAATTTCCATCACTAGTTCGGTCCTTATCTTCTTCTTTCCTGTTGGGACACCTAACAACAATATGGCCAACTTCTCTACAATTAAATTAGGCTAAAGGTAACTTTCCTTTATATCTTCCTTCACCTTTCTGCAGTCTACAGGCCATTAGTGCTTCAAGTTCATCAAGCTCATCATCAGTGTTACTATCACTTTAATTCTTTATATTGTGCTTACTACTAGATTTACTGATCTTAAGAGTTGACATAAATACAGATTCAATATTTGGTACAACACTATTATCAAAGTTATTCAACTCAAAGGTTGTTAGCTGACCAATCAGACTATCAAGAGTAAGATTATTATTAGGTGCATACCTCATTTCATGAATAGCTAATATTCTGATTGCATAGACAGGTAGCAAGGTTCTCAGTATCTTACTTATCATAGTTTCTTCCTCGATAGTTCCTCTAGCTCCTCGAATAGCATTAACTACCTCTTTGATTTGGTTTGAGTATTGTGTGATATTTTCTCCTTCCTTCATCTTCATATCATCAAATCGGCCTCTCAAACTTTCAGCTCTGGCTCTGATCACATTCACATCACCACCATGAACTAATGCAAGTTTATCCCACATCTCCTTTGTTGTAGTGCAATCTTTGACATCCTCAAATTCAACATAAAATAGAGCATCAACAATCTCTATCATAGTCATGTTGTGTTCATGATGATCTTTCAATTGATCAAGAGTTAAAGGCCCATTCGGTGGTTGAATGAAGCCATTGTCTAGTAAGTGTAATGCAGAATCTCCAATTCCAAATATGTGAAGTCTCATTCAACTTTTCCATGTAGTAAAGTTCCCTTTGTTCAGCTTCGACACTTCCCTCTTATACATCTTGTGATCTTTCTGCTCAAGTCCTTAAAACTCTATTCAAGAAACCAATATAGCTCTGATAGAAATTGTTAGAATAACTGAGAGGGGAGTGAATCAATTATCCTCATTCCCAAATACAAAGATGTACTCCACAAAATAATTTAAACAAAATATGTAGCTCGGTAACATATAAACTTAATATGTATCTATGCCTTTACCGATTACCAGTAAATATCCAAATGTGATTACCGACTAAATCAATTATGCATCATGTAAAGTAAGATAGAAAAAAAATCATAACAACAAACACATAACACAATGATTTAACGTGGAAACCCTGTTAAGGGAAAAACCACCTGGGACCAATAACCCAAAAATTTCACTCTTCTGAAGTGAGCTCAGTGAAGAGCCAACCCTGTTAAAGGTTACAATACACATTGTTAGGTGTGACCTTGTTAGAGGATTTAACACTAACTGTTAACTTCTTACCAGCATTCACTATGGGGTCAACAAGATAACACTTTACATTCGGTAGAATGTCATAGGGTAGAACATAAGACTGTGAAGTCCACTCGGTTAAGAGATTTTCTGAATCAATGGTTAAACTAATACAGTAATGATCTGATTCAAATACAACTTAATTTTTAGATATTCAAATCTATTCTAAGCCCTTAGAAATAATTCTCTGATCACTAAGCAATTCACTTCCTTCAATATCTCAACTTACTTTTCTTGATAAATGATTCTCTGATGCTCGGTAATAACTCTGTAACTCAATTCTTCAATAACCAGTTTGATTAGGCATGCATGAAACTTGTCTTTCACGCAAATTCTCTATAGTCCCCTTCTTTCGACATTGTTTGAATAATGAAACTCATGTCTCTTAAATAGACAGGTAAAACATTTTCTTCTCAACCATCAAATTTTTCCACTTAATCTCATTCATCCATTTTGTTGCTTAAACATCCCTCGATAGATGTATCCATAATACATTTCAATCTCATCCTTTAGATCATCTTCAAATTTTGTCATCCATAGATCTCACAACAAACTTTATCCTCAACCTCAAAATCTTAACAAATCCATCTCATCATATTCTGTCGGCTAACCTTAGCATTTAATCTTTTCATCCATACTCGGTTTACAAAGAAATGCGTCAGTGATAACTAGTTAGACTAGCTCGGTTAATACTGTCACTCGGTATACACTTCACTGGCTCGATGTATACAGAAAACTTCAATTACCGACCACATTGTCTTGTCCATTTTTTAATCTCTTCTTCAAGATAGGTTAATGAAACATGATCAAGTCAACAATATACAGTCATAGCCTCATCAAGTAAATTACCCAATGTTTACCTTTTCCTTCTCTATCATATCCATCTTTTCCTCATGTAGATAACTCTGTTCTTCATCTTTACTTCTTCAACAAATTGTTCAGATGTTTGTAACTTACATGATAAGTATTATCAATGCTAGTTGACATAAATGATAACATATCAATTGATTTAATCATCTTACATATCATTTTAGTACTCGGCGATCTCTAATCATAGTTCTTCAGTTCATCTCAGATATTCAATCAGTTGTACTTCATCATAAGTTACAATCTGTTGCTCCTTTCTTGAATCCAATCTTTGTCAAGTATCCATCAAGTCTTTCATACCATGCTCTAGGGGATTTCTTAAGTCCATTAAGGGATTTCTTTAGTCTGCATACCATATCAGGTCTGTCTGATAAAGTAAATCCTTCAGGCTGCTCTATGTAAACTTCTTCCTTCAACTCTCCATTCAGGAATATTGGCTTGACATCCATCTGATATACTTTGAAGTCTTTGAATGTGGCATAGGATAGAAACAACTTTATGGTTTCCAATCTACTTACAGGGGCAAATGTATATGAATAATCAATTCCTTCTCTTTGCGCATATCCTTTACATACTAGTCTTGCTTTGTTTCTTACTACTATTTCATCTTCATTCATCTTATTTCTGAATATCCACTTGGTTCCAATTACATTCTTATCACTAGGCCTAGGGACCAATTCCCATGTGTCATTATTAATTATCTGATCTAGCTCTTCTTTCATTGCTTCATGCCAATCTAAATCATTACATGCATCTTCAACAAGGTTCAATTTGTGAAAGTAAGCATACCTCTTCATTAGTTGTTGAACTTTTTGTTTTTGATCTTGTCATGAATTTTTTGTTCTGATCTCCAATGATATCTTCCTTTGAATGGTATCTAGATGTGAATTTTGGAACATTGGGTGTGACTCTCTCATTCGACTTTTGTAATTCTTCTTCACTAGTTTCAGGGTCATTAAATAATACATCAATGTTGTCAAACGTTTCTTCAACAACTATTTCTCTAGTGGCAGGCCTAGGTCCTTCTTCAATCATGGGTGCATAATCATGACATCTCTCTTGAATATAAACTTTTCATCAATCTTAAAATGCACACTTTCAATTATCTTCTTCAATCTTAAGTTAAAATATGTATAAGCTTTGCTTTTAGTAACCAAGAAAAATGCCTTCATCACATCTTGCATCAAACTTTCCAATAGCTTCATCTCTCTTGATGTAGAACTTTCTTCCAAAGATTATGAAGTATTTTAATGTAGGTAAATTCCCAAACCATAGCTCATAAGGTTTCTTGTTTGTGCCTGATCTCAATTGAATTCTATTGATAGTATAGACTGCAGTATTGACCACATCTCTCCAATAGGTGTGTGCGACCTTTCCTTCAATCATGATGGTGTGCGTTGTGTCAAGTATGATCCTATTCCTTCTTTCTACAATTCCATTTTGCTAAGGGGTTCTAGGTGTACTTAGCTATCTCTTTATCCCATGTTCTTCGTAGTACTCATACGATCTGTCAAAGGTGAATTCTCCTCCTCTATCTGATCTTAGACATTTTATTTTTAATCCAGACTCATTTTCAACTTTAGCTTTGAATATTTTGAACTTCTCAAATGCTTCTGATTTGTCTTTTAAGAACGTAACCCATATCATTCTAGAATAATCATCAACAAAAAAAAAAAAGTACCTTTCACCATAGCATGATCTTGTTTGAGTTGGTCCACATAGGTCTGTATGCACTAGATCCAATTTGTTCTCTTTTGAATTATGCTTGCTTCTAAATGAATTCCTCGCATGCTTCCCCATCACACATTCACTGCATATTGTATCAACCAATTTTGTAATGCTAGGAAGGTCTCTTACTGCCTTTACATTGCTTATCTTCACTATGTTGTGAAAATTGTTATGACATAGTCTTTTGTGCCATAGCCAACTGCCATCTACTTTAGAAACAAAACAACTTGCTTATGAATTAAGTTGAAAAACATTACCTTTTGTCTTTAAATTTGATGCAATCATTTCTCCTTCTTTGTTATTAATGATGCACTTGTTGTCTTTGAATTCCAACTGATATCCTTTGTCAAGCAACTGTCCAACACTTAGTAGGTTATGCTACAAACCATCAACACAAAGAACATCATCAGTGTTGTTCTTTCCATCCAAGGTTGTTAGCTTGTGGTGACTAATCAGGAAAGTACTATCCAGGAAAGTACTGTACACTTTTCCTCCCGACCTCGCCGGGGTTCGAGGCCGAGTCGAGCCCCGAGTGGGGGTTTGGGGGCGGCAGCCCCCAAAAGCAGGGGTTCGGGGGCGCAGCCCCCGAAGAATTTTTTTTTTTTGAGGCCGACTACTTTTTGATTATTTGGGCCGACTACTTATAACTCATTCTAACCCTAAAGCGGAAAAATATTGTATAATATGGCTTAGGGTTAGGGATTTTCATTATGTATGATTTTAGTACTTGCGGCAGAATTGGGCTGTAAGGGATTACGGATTGTAATCAGGTTGTAATCACTGGATAATAATAATATTGGACTCGCTGTTGGTGGACGTAGCCCAGGGATTGGGTGAACCACGTTAAATCTGTGTGTCTTGTGTTCTATTCTGTGTGGTTTATTATTTTCTGATATTAGTTATATTTGCACATAATTGTTATTTCTGCCTTGTTAATCCTAACAAGTGGTATCAGAGCGAGGTTATTTCATTCGTTCTTTCATCTATTCTCTGAAGCAGGTCTCACGAGTTAGTGGGAGAGTCTCTCGGTTAAGTGGGAGAAATGGCAGATGAGGGTAGGCTGAAGGTTGATAAGTTTAATGGGCAGAACTTCCAGTTATGGAAGATGCAAATGGAGGATTATCTCTATCAGAAGGATCTATGGCGGCCATTAGAGGGAGTAGCCAAGAAAGAGCAATCAATGTCTCAGGAGGATTGGGATATTTTGGATAGGAAGGCACTGGGGAGTATTCGTCTATGCCTGGCACAATCGGTGGCATTCAATATTACTGAAGCAAAGACAGCTAAAGATCTGATGGAAACCCTAACGAAGTTGTATGAAAAGCCTTCAGCTTCAAACAAGGTATTTCTTATGAAGCGTTTATTTAATATGAAAATGGTAGAAGGTGGATCAGTTACTGATCATTTGAATGAGTTTAATACAGTTACAAGTCAATTAACCTCAGTTAAAATTACTTTTGATGAAGAGGTTAGGGCTCTCTTGATTTTGTGTTCTTTGCCAGAAAGCTGGAATGGCTTGGTAATGGCTGTTAGTAATTCTATTTCTGGTTCTAATACCCTAAAGTATGATGATGTTATTGGTGTTATATTGAGTGAGGAAATTCGTAGGAAAAGCTTAGGGGCATCCACATCGGGTAGTGTATTGAACACAGAAAGCAGAGGCAGAACAAGAGATAGAGGAAACAACTCTAGAAATCATGGGAAATCAAGAGGAAAATCAAAGGGAAAGAGGTCCGAATCTAAAAGGCCAAATGATTGCTGGTACTGTGGAAAACCAGGTCATAAGAAGAAAGATTGTTGGTCCCGAAAGAAAGATCAAGGAGACAAAAATGATGGAAACAAGGAGGCAAATGTGGTAAGTAACAAATCCGAGGAGGATGCTTTGCTCTTGTCTTTAGAAAGTATTGATGATTCATGGGTTTTAGATTCTGGGGCTTCATTTCATGCTACACCCCATAGAAGTTATTTTATTGATTATGTCCAAGGGGATTTTGGGCTAGTTTGTTTGGGAGATAATGAACCCTGTCAGATTGTTGGAAAGGGAAAAATTAAGATTAAGTTGCAGAATGGGAAGCATTGGCTACTACAAGAGGTAAGACATGTTCCAAGGCTGAGTAGGAATTTAATTTTAGCAGGGCAACTGGGTGATGAGGGTTGCATAGTTACTTTTAATGATAAAAATTGGAAGGTTTCAAAAGGTTCCTTAGTAGTAGCAAAATGTGTGAAAGTAGGCACCTTATATCTTTGTACAGGTCATACTGTTCCTTCTACTTTAATTGTTTCAGAAGATAATGAATGTTCAGGAACAGTGGCTGCAGTTGAGCAGGAAGAACATCAAACTATTGCTATAGATTTTGACACAGCACTGTGGCACAACAGACTCGGGCACATGAGTGAAAAAGGTATGAAATTACTTCATTCAAAGAAAGTTTTACCTGGTCTGAAATGTGTCAATATGGATTTCTGTAAAAGTTGTGTTTATGGAAAACAAAAGAGAGTTAGTTTTGTGAAGAGTGGGAAGGAAAAGAAAAATGAGAGATTAGAGCTTGTGCATACAGATGTATAGGGACCAACTCAGGTATCTTCCCTTGGTGGCTCTCTGTATTATGTTACATTTATAGATGATGCAACAAGAAAAGTATGGATTTATTTCCTTAGACAGAAATCTGATGTATTTCAAACTTTTAAGAAATGGAAATGCTTGGTTGAGAATGAGACTGGTAAAAAGTTAAAATGTCTTAGATCTGATAATGGTGGTGAGTATTGCAGCACAGAATTTGAAGAATATTGTTCCTCTAATGGTATTCGTAGGCAGAAAACTATACCAAGGACTCCACAAGAAAATGGAGTGGCTGAACGCATGAACAGGATAATAATGGAGCGTGCAAGGAGTATGAGGTTGCATGCTAGGCTGCCCAAAAATATGTGGGCAGAGGTAGTGAACACTGATGTTTATTTAATAAATAGAGGCCCCTCTACTCCTTTGGACTGTGGTATTCCAGAGGAAGCATGGAGTGGTAAGAAGGTGAGTTATTCTTTTCTCAAAACCTTTGGTTGTGAAGCTTTTGCACTTATAGATTCTGAAAATAGAACCAAGCTGGAAGCTAAGTCAAAGAAATGTGTATTTGTTGGGTATGGCATTGATGAATTTGGTTATAGGCTTTGGGATTTTAAAAATCATAAAATTGTAAGAAGCAGGGATGTCATATTCAATGAGAAAGTATTGTACAAAGATCTGTTGCTGCAGCATGAGAAGAAAGAAAATGACTATGTAGTATTGGATGATACTCCACAAGTTCATGTTCCAGTAGTTCCTTATGCTCCACAACAACAGCAACAACAAATACCACACACCCCAGTGAGTGTTAGACGGTCAACAAGGCTAAGTAGACCTCTAGAAAGATTTTCTCCATCTTTGTATTCTATTCTGTTAACAGATGCTGGTGAACTTGAATGTTATAATGAAGCTGTGCAAGTGGATACAAAGCTTCAGTGGGAGTTTGCAATGACAGATGAAATGGAATCTTTGCTGAAAAATCAGACATGGGATTTATGTAAGTTACCTGCAGGTAAAAGGGCTTTACAGAATAAATGGGTTTACAGGATCAAAGAAGAGGATGGAGGTACGAAAAGATTTAAAGCTAGATTAGTCGTAAAAGGATTTGCACAGAAACATGGTATTGATTTTGATGAGATATTTTCTCCAGTTGTTAAAATGACTTCTATTCGTACTGTTTTAAGTATTGTGGCTACTGAAGATTTGCATTTAGAGCAGCTTGATGTTAAAACAACCTTTCTTCATGGTGATTTGGATGAAGAAATATATATGGTTCAGCCACAAGGATTTGAGGTCAAGGGTAAGGAGAATTTGGTGTGCAGATTGCAGAAAAGTTTATATGGCTTGAAGCAAGCACCTCGGCAATGGTATATTAAATTTGACACTTTTATGAATGGGCATGGATATAGTCAGTGTCATTCTGACCATTGTGTTTATTTTAAGAGGTTGGATGATGACAGCTACATTATTTTATGTTTATATGTTGATGATATGCTTGTAGCTGGGTCTAACATGGATCACATTAAGGGGTTGAAACAACAGTTAGCAAAATCTTTTTCTATGAAGGATTTGGGGGCAGCAAAACAAATCCTTGGTATGAAAATTTGTAGAGATAGGAAAAATAGGAAATTGTCTCTATCTCAGGCTGATTATATTGAGAAGGTGTTGCAACGTTTCTCTATGGAAAATGCCAAAGCTGTCAGCACACCTTTGCCTGGTCATTTGAAATTGACTAAGGATATGTGTCCCAAGACACTAGAAGAAGAGACTAAAATGTGTAAGGTACCTTATGCTTCAGCTGTAGGGAGCTTAATGTATGCTATGGTATGTACTAGGCCGGATATTGCACATGCAGTGGGAGTCGTTAGCTGTTATATGAGTAACCCTGGTATTGAGCATTGGAATGCAGTCAAATGGATTCTCAGATATTTGAGAGGCACATCCAGTAAGTGTTTACACTTTGGGGGTTCTACTACTACTATACTAGGCTATGTTGACTCAGATTTGGCAGGAGATATAGATAGCAGGCAGAGTACTACAGGTTATATATTTACTGTTGGTGGGATAGCAGTGAGTTGGATTTCTAGACTACAAAAGGTGGTTGCTTTATCCACTACAGAGGCAGAGTATGTTGCTGCTACAGAGGCAGCCAAGGAGATGATATGGCTTCAATTCTTCATGGAAGAATTGGGACATCCACAAAAGGATAATTTTCTACATACCGATAGCCAAAGTGCCATTCATCTTGCAAAGAATTCTGCTTTGCACTCAAAGACAAAACACATACAGTTGCGGTACCATTTCATTCGATCAATTTTGGATGATGGACAGTTAAGGCTGGAAAAGATTCATACTGATGATAATCCAGCAGATATGTTTACAAAGGTAGTAACAAGGGAGAAGTTGAACTCATGTTCAGCTTCAGTTGGTCTTCTAGACTGAACAAAATAAAGGAACAGCTGAGTCCAAGGTGGTTCAATTCAGTGGGGGCCTCATGTGGGTAGCGGTATTGCTACAGGATCAGTCTCCAAGTGGGAGGTTTTTTAGTATAGTGTGGATACTGATCAGTCACCAAGTGGGAGATTGTTAGCTTGTGGTGACTAATCAGGAAAGTACTATCCAGGAAAGTACTATACACTTTTCCTCCCGACCTCGCCGACTACTTTTTAAGGTCGACTACTTTTCGGTTATTTGGGAGGTTTTTTTTGAGGCCGACTACTTTTCAGTTATTTGGGCCGACTACTTATAACTCATTCTAACCCTAAAGCGGAAAAATATTGTATAATATGGCTTAGGGTTAGGGATTTTCATTATGTATGATTTTAGTACTTGCGGCAGAATTGGGCTGTAAAGGATTACGGATTGTAATCAGGTTGTAATCACTGGATAATAATAATATTGGACTCGCTGTTGGTGGACGTAGCCCAGGGATTAGGTGAACCACGTTAAATCTGTGTGTCTTGTGTTCTATTCTGTGTGGTTTATTATTTTTTGATATTAGTTATATTTGCACATAATTGTTATTTCTGCCTTGTTAATCCTAACAAAGGTGATAGCTCCTCTACCTATGATAGGTTTAGGAGTGTTGTCTCCAAATCTAACCATGTCACCTTTGTACTTATCCAACTATACAAATATATCTTTGTCTCTTGTCATGTGATGTGAACAACCGCTATCAATGATCCAATCCATTATGATGTCTTCTTGTGAAATCAATGCTAACTCTTGTGCTTTCTTTTCATCTTCAAGGTCCATTTCATCAAACATTTTCTCCATATCTTCAAGATAAATAAATCCAATTTCATATTTTGCTGCATTTTCATCTGATACTCCATCTCCAACATAGTAACATTCTTTTGTATACTTAGGCTTGTAATTAGTTTTGAACTTCTTGACTCTTGTAGAACACTTAGAAGCAAAGTGACCAATCTTGTTACATGAAAAGCATTTGAATGGTAACTGACCTTCATATTTTCCTTTTCCTTTCCTTTCTTTATTAGCAATCATAGCAATGAAATCATCTAGTGCTTTCTCTTCATCATCATCATCATCATCAAAATTACCAGAAGTGTTCAAGGATTTCTTACCATGGACTGAAGCTTTGAAGGCTATCTCACTTTTAGGCTCTGTCTTCAAACTTGATTTCTTGAATGCTGAAATCTTGCTTATTAAGGTCTCTCTTTTGAAGTATTTTGAAAATTGCATAGTCTCATCTAGGATGTTTATCTTGCTCTCATATTCTGGTGTCAATGTAGTCATCAACTTATCCATTATGTCTTCTTCCGAAATTTCTCCACCATTGTTTCTGATTACTGCAAGAACTTCATTAATCCTTTGATTGTAGGCTCTGATGTTCTCTTCAAGTAGCATCTCCAATGTATTGTATTTTTTCTTCCATGTCTTTCTGCGTGCATTCTTGGCTTGGACATCTCCTTCAAGCATATCTTCTAGATACTTCCATATCTTGTAGGATTTATCTACTTTCTTGATCTCTAAAAAATCACTGTCAGACAAGGCGCTGATAAGGGCTTCTTTGGCAATAGCATTTTGAGTGAACATATCCTTCTGCTTAAGAGTTGCATCTTCCTTTGCTAGATCTGAAAAAGAGGGATTCTGAACTTCTTTGGTAGCTACTTCAAAAATTTCAAAGGCAATGCACTACAAATGTGTCATCATTTTGGTCTTCCAATCTAGATAGTTCTCTCCATCAAACTTAGGGCTTTCTTTTCTAAAGAATGTCATTTGATAAACCTCAAGCTGTTAAAATTTCTCTCTGAGGCACTTGGCTCTGATACCGATAGTTAGGAATAGTCCTAAGAGATAACTAAGAAGGGTGGGGGGGGGGCGGGTGGGGGTGAATCAGTTATCTACAAGATTCAATTCTTTATCCAATTAAGTATAGAAGAACATTACACATAAACATAATATAAGAACACTTAACACAACAATACAATTTTGGTTACGAGGAAACCCAAATAGGTAAAAACCCCGGTGGGAATCAGCACCCACTATAAACTGCACTAGTGTATAATGATCCTTGTTAGAAGATCTTACAACCATGTTAGGAGTTGATCTTTACAATGCATTAAGTACAGTGAGCTAGTCAAAGGTTAGATCCTGTTAGGAGTCTTTTATAATTAACCATGTTAGGGGTGAGGACACACTATCCGGGAACACACTGTTCAAAGGGGTGAAGGCTGCAACCTTCTATTTAATAGATACACACTATATCTGGATCTTGGTGAACTGAAAGTTAGAACTGCTATCTGGATTAGTTCCAATGAATATCATACACCTTCTTCTTAGTCACATAGACCTTCTACTGATGGTTCAATACTTCACACCTTCTACTATGCTCTTGTCTTTCAACTATCTGCCATACTTAGCGATCACAACTGACCGGCTATAAGTATCTTTCTCCAAATGATATAATCAAGTCAACTTGTTAGAAATTCCTTGAAATCATATTAGAGAAACAATATAACTCTCCAATAACCTCTCCAATGGCTATACTAAGCACACAACACTAATTAGGACTACGCAACTCCATTTGAGTAGACACGTCATTTCACACTGTCAGCTCCACTAAATTAACTGATACTTTCTTGTCATGATGAAATACGTTATGTGCTCTTAATCAAACATTCTTAACTCTTCTCTAAACACTAATCCAAGCACGCATATCCAACTGGAAACATCATAACTCAACCTGTATTGCATAACTAACTCTGCATCCATGAACATAGCTTCACTAACATGTCTACAACATAAATATAAATGTGCAAGGCTCCATTACAACCATACTGCAAATTACATATAGAACTTTTCCTGGGACCTGTCAGGAACACTATTGATACAAACAACTATATTACTGTCTTCACTCAGAATCAACCTTTGCGTCTATGATATCATGTTGATAACATATCTAGGAACCATATTCTCAAGGCTCTCTCCATTAGGCTTCCATGCACACTACTTTCCATATGTTTTCATCAATGACAAACATACAGTCAACACTGGCTTGTTGGCAAATCTCCAACAATCTCCCCCTTTGGCATTGATGGTAACATATGGAATGAAAAACACCACCAATCCAAATGAGAAATTCTTTTATATCATTCTCCATTTCCTCAAAAAAACTCCCCCAAGGATGAATCATCCATCTACTATTGAATGCTCTGAATATCAACTGCTTTATCTCCTTGCTGTATACTCCCCCTTACTATTTTGTTTCTTCTTGCTAAATACTTACTCCCCCTTTCTATAATAAAATGATTTTTTGTTTTTCATGACTATATACTCACTCCCCCTTTGACATCAATGGAAAAGGGTGCCAAAAAAAAAAGCACGGGTACTACTCCTGAAGTAGATTAGTCAACCATTCATCAGTCACTAAGGACTGATGCACTCCTAAAAACTCTAATAAGATTTAGGGAAGGGAAATCCAACCAATCAATCAAGGGAAAAAACAACCTTGCATGATACAAACATTTGTGTGGTCTCAAAAGAAAACTCCACGAATAGGACCGCAATGTGTATGTTCAAATAATTTCCATCGGTCTTGCACAAATCAAAGACACATCAGGAAAGTTCTACTTAAGGTCAAGAGGGAAATCCTTCAACCTTTCCCACAACTTGATGTTCTTAGCCCCACAGTTAGGTGGTTGAGTGGCTTTTCCTAGGACTATGAAAGTTATGGATCAATTGGAAGAGAACAATGCTCGAATCACACATTTTTCCATATTGTCATATTCAAGCTTTAGCATCCAAGGGAACACATATGGTGAGTTTCTTGGGGTGATTTGGGTAAGTCCTCTTGGATCAATCCTTGCACAAAGTAAGTCACATGGCCAAAATGGTCAGTCTCTAAGTCCTGGGTTCTTAATAAGGGTCTTCATTCATGACTACCCTTTGTAGTTCCGCAAGTGAAATTATGGCCTATATCCCTACAAGCACCCAAAATGCATAGTCTTGCAAGAAATATTTAGACCTCTTGGCCCTACACAAGTTGAATGTACCTCCCTTGTAAACAAGCTCCTAGTCAAATGTAGTCTCACTTAGCAATATTTAGGCAACTAGGCCCTACACATGAAGAAGCATTATAAGTAGAAATAGCCACATCTTACCTCTATTTGGATTGAAGGAAGCATTTGTTTATAGTGGGGTGGAGTAGTTAGGTTCACTTTTTCCCCACTTGGGTCGTTCCCAAATGATTTCTCTTTTGGCAGGCCCTCTAAAGGTAAATGCAAGAAAGTAAATGGATAATTAATAGAGTTCTAGATTTCTAATTTTCCATAAGGAAAAGAGCATACTCTATGTTAGCATGTGATGTTTTGGAGCACTTGGGAATCACTTGAGGGTTTTCATTTATGGCAACACTTATGTTTGGAGTGATCACATGATAAGAAGATTGTCACTGGAGTCACAGTCATGAAAATGACTAAGTCCAGAATTAGGATAACATGGTACAGTGCCACAATTTTGGTCAGCGATGAAGATATATGAGGTATTATGGCTTAAAAAGTTAACTGGAGGTATTTTTGGATGTATACATGCTTGAGTTAAAAGTGCATGAGTTTTGGTTACCAAATTTATGAGATACAATGTTTGGAAGGTATGCAAAGACAATAAAACAATGTAACATGGTACATGAACAGTTGCAAAGATTAAGGAAGGCACAATGGATATGATAATGTGCTAAGACAAGTGAATAAAATATATTGCCAACTCTTTGGTAATGTAAGAGCATCGACTCCATAAATATCATTTGCATGAGTTATTGTTATGTTTTGTATGGTAATTATGAAGCTAACTGGAAGGCTGATTTTGTATAAGTACAAATTGCTTTTGTGAAAGCGAAGTATGGTTATAATTATGATGATGGAGTAAGTTTTCAAATAGAAGAGAAGAGATCAGATGCGAGATCAGTAAGAGGCCGAGCTATAACTAAAACTATCTAAGCAAGATAAGTGCTTGTATTGTTCCCTTTTTAAGAACTCTTTTGAGATAAATATTGATTGTAAGAGCAGTGTTCTCACCACCTTTAACCAGGTGTTTTGTATACCCCTAACAAGTTTTTGTATTCCTCTAACAAGGAAATGTACTATGTAACAATCAGCTCCTAATAGGACTAGATCTCCTAACAGGGATATTATATTTTAGTGCATATTTGAAGGTACCATCCCCACCGGGGTTCTCTTTTTGGCCAGGGTTTCCTCGAGAACAAATCATGGTGTAATGAGTAATGTTTTATGCTTATATGTCCTTTTCATTTCTACATTACTTTGGATTATTTATGATTGTTTAAAGTTGAAAAGATCAGAGTTCTATAATACTGATTCATCCCCTCTTAGTATTACCTAATCCTAAAAATTGGTATCAGAGCTATTGGCCCTTGGAAAGAAAGCCTAATAGCTTAAGGGAGATCATAATGGATTTAGGAGACATGCAAAAAAAATTTGAGGCTGCACTTGAAGATCTGGATAAGATGAAAGCTGAGAATGGTGAACTAAAATTTAAATTAAGAAGAGCAGAAGGTTTTATGAGGAAACTAAAAGAACAACTTGAGATTGCAAAGAGTCAGAGGTAAGAACTTATGGAGAAGATCAAAGAAGGTTCAGAAAATGACACATCAGACAAAGTAAAGAAGTTGGAGCAAGAGAAAGAACAAATCAATCTTTTGATGATTAAAGAATTTCAGCATGAAAAGGATGAAAGAAACAAAGTTGAAGAATCACTAAAAGAGTCTAACAAGTAGATAAGTGTAATGAAGACTGAACTTGACCCATAAAAAGATAAATATTAGGAATTGGAAAAATATAATTAGATCATTAAAGGGGAACTCACTCAGGCCAAATTACATATTGAGAAGCTACACATGAGCAGTGACAAGATTGATGAACAAAGAGCAAGACAAAAGTCTAAAGGAGATATGTTTGGAGTTGGATTCAATGAAGTAGAAAGTTCAAAAACCCAAGAAGAATCAAATGAGGCTAAGACTGAAGAAAGGCCTACTCTCGAGGAGAGACCTATTCATGAAGAACCTAGAGAATAGTTCAGGCCCTTTAGAGGTAGATGTTTCAGATGCAATAAAGTTGGTCACATGAAAAGAGATTGTAGAAGTAAAGGTAACTCTAGGCCCTTTTCCAGCTACTATTTTAATCTCTATGAATATGGACACAAGAAGGCAAATTGAGAAAAACTTGATCAGTCCAGGTACAAGAAAGACTATATCAGAGAAGAAACAACTAAGATCACATGTAAAAAATGTAATAACTTTGGGCATACAACAAGGTATTGTAAATTATAGAATAATCAAGATAGGAGACCACCTACTTGTTACAAATGTGATAATCTAGGTCACATTGTGAAGTTTTGCAGATATAATGGAGAAGACAATGGAAGAGGACCAAGAAGACCTAGTGAACCAAGAAGACCACCTCATGTGGTTATAAAGAAAAATGTTGGTGATAGTGGTAAGAGTTTTGATGAGTACATAGATGATTTTGGGAGTTATTTCAAGAAATCAGAGAGCAAGGAGGATGACCAGATATGGAAGGTGAAAGTTTTAAACAAAGCAGTGGTTCAGGGAGAGACAATAGATGATATTGTGTCTTCGCATGATGAGTTTTTTGAGGCATCGACCTAAATGGCTGCATGGCCTTATGGGGTGCATTGGATGTAGTAAACAAAAATTATCCAGCCCTTGTATATGTGGAGTAAGCTCATGTGAGCTTAGGAATGATGTGTATAGACATTGTGGAGTCTGTGGATGAGAGCGCAACACTTGGAGATTCATCTTCTATGTTCGCAAGTTTTATATCGACTAGATGACATGTGAAGTTGAGCTACTTGTATTTATTATACACACTCAGATTGTGATGGATAAAAGGACTTAAAGGATCTCAAATCTACACCATTTGTTGATCATTGCTTAAGGAGAATAGAATAGAGAAGGTTATCAGTCATCTGGCAGAGTGGTTACGTGATCTTGTGAAGTAAAGCATCAAATTCAAACATGTTAAGGTATTTAGACCTAATCTCTTTGAGAAGTCAAGGATGCACCGGTAGTTTATGATGTTGTAGACAGGCCTAGGTATAAGTTCAAAAGGCATCCATACAAATCCTATGAGGATGATTCAGAGGGAGTGTTTTCATAAACCCCCATAGGTGTGTTGCACGTAGAAGACATTAGGGCTTACATACACTACAAATATGAAATCATTGGCGAGGTTAAAATCTTCAGTGAAATGAATAGTATGATTGAAGCTGATGGATCTATGGTAGAAGAATTTAAGCACCTAAAGGATCAGTCAATACTTAAGTTAACCTGACTCATATAATTCATATAAGTTGAATGGTTTAAGATCATTCTTAGCAAAGTTCATGACCAATTTTTATGGATAGGTGAACAACCTGTTAAGATATGTGGCCAATTGATATATGAGATCACATGCCTTGATAATGAAGGAGCCCTACATTTACAAGAAAAGAACCTAAGAAATATAGCTGAAACCCTAATGCATTCAAAGTGGGACAAGAGGGAAATGATAGTAAATGATATTTATTTGCAAGATGTTAGATTGGTAGCAATGTTGCTAGGCTACAAGTTGTTTTACAGTAGCAGACCTAATTTTGTATCTGTGGGAGTCTTCATGATGGCATACAAAATGGTAAAAGAGAACAAGAAGTATAATCTTTGTGAAATTCTAGCTCAACAGTTTATTGAGAATGTGAAAGCCATAAAGAAGGATAAATCTAAGGCATTTAGGTTTGGTTCATTGCTAATTCACATGTACATTCATATTATTCACAACTTTCCTGGCATACATCCTAGAGCATGGAAAGTCAATGAACCCACTGGACTTCAAATATCAGAATACTATAGAAGACAGAAGAAAGACTAGATAGATGGAGAGTTGTTTGGCATGATAAAGATATTATAGAGGCAAATGAAAGAAAGTACCAAATCCCTGAGAATTTAGTAGAAAAGTACGAGGACACTATTTGTTTCATGGTTGAAACTGATTATGTTTGCTTTGAGGTAGTTGAGCCCAGAACTAAGTGGTTCTATCCTATGGGATATGAGGTAAGTGTTGAAGTGCTAACTATGCAAGTCGAGCATGTATTGGCAGCAGAAAATGATCGTACCCAAGAAATATGGGGAATATATAGGGAAAAGTATGAGAAAGTTAGAGAAGAGCAAGAAAAGGTAAAAAGAAAAAGGAAAGTCAGCAAGATTGTTGAATACTTCACTGCGATGGTGGGTATCACAAAAGCACAGTTAACAGATATCAGAAATAAAATGGAGGCATCTTCTAGCATTGCCATCGATGCATCTATTCCTTTAGAGATAGAAAATACAGTAGCTCCTACTATTGATATTGTTGATTTGTCAACCTCTCAAGAGGAAGAAACACAAGATGTGGTTCCTATAGTTATCATCAGAATATCCACAAGAACAAGCAAGCAAGAGAGTCCCAAAGAAAAAGAGACAAAGGTGAAGAGGAAGAAGAAGGAAGAAAGGGAAGATGAGAAATAGGAAGAGAAAATAGTCCAAAAGAATCCACAAACCTTGTGGAAACCGGATCTTAAATCACTATAGAAAAGAGCTATCAAAGATGGAAATCTGATATCAGTGAACATATACTATGAAAGATATAACCCTAAGGACCAAGCAGTCATTGAGGACACTATCATTGACCATCTGCTAGTTTTTAAGAAGAATTTGTTGGAGGTTGAAGGAAACATTCTTGAAGACCTGTACGGTAAAATAAAAATTAGGAAACAATTAGCACATTCAGAGGATGAGAACATAAGAAATAAAATAATTGATGATATGTTGCCGGTTGTGTCAATTCAAGAAAGAGAAAGAATCATAAATGCACTAAAACCCCTACTGCGGACAAAGGCCATATTAGTCAAGATTATGGCTAGGAAGTATGATGAGGTGATTGAGGACACCCAAAAGGCATTAGACCAAGTTCTAATGCATGAAATTCCTAAGAAGGTTTCACCTCCCAAGTTTTCTAAGCCTATATTTTTTGGGTTTAGGAGAGAGTTCCAAGGCAATAAATGAAAGTGCTCAAGTTAGCATGCAACCAAATTTCTTTATCACTGGTGTGCCTGTTAGCCTTGACACTTCACAAGATGTAAATGATCCATTTTTGGACAATGTGGACAGTGCGATGGAGGTTGAAGATAAGGATCAGACAGAGCAAGGGAAAGTAGGAGGAAAAAGAAGAAGATTAGTTAACATTAGAAAAAGTTGATGAAGTCAGTATGGACATATCTTTATTACTGGCAAGTATGGCCAAGCCAGTTAGCTCTGATGTGGACAACATGGATGAAGATGAGCTGATGAGACTATCATTTTTGGCCTTCACCAAAGCTAAGGAGAGATTAGTTCAGAAAGGAGACAAAAGATAAAAGGTAATGGTTAGGGATGTAGAAATAGTGAACAAGATACTCTCCTCACCAATTATCTTAAATGAAAAAGATGAAGCTAAGAATCTTGGTATGGTATTGGATAGCTTTGATAGTCATTTTGACTCATTGCTAAAAACAACAGAAGAAAAGGTTGAAAAGAACTTCTTGGAGAAGAATCTTAGCGAAGTTTGTAAGTCCATCTCATGGGACTTAAACATTCTTAAGGTTACCACTCTTAAGGCCAAGAGTTTTGTAGCACAAGGCAAGAAAATTTATAGCTATTGCATAAACCCCTACAAACATTTAAGGAACATTGAGGAGATCATAGCTAAAGACAGGGCTAACCTTGACAGTCTAATGGACAATTGTGAATAAAATTCACAAACTATGGGAGAAATATATAAGGAATCATCCAGACTATTGGACAAGATAGGAGTACTGGAAATGGAGAAAGGGAGAGTTACAGATAGATTTGGCTTATTGAGAAGCCTATTGAATCCTTAGCTCACAATGTTGGAGACTCATCTCTTAGAGATGATAAAAGTTGAAGGCTCAATGTCTATAATTACTCTCACTGAGTGTAGAGTAGTAGAGACAATGTCATATGCACTGAATGGATTAATCCATCTCAGTGAACTGTTGATAAGTTCATGGATTGAAGAAGTTGTGACCTTGGAAAACTCTTTCCAAGATGTCTTAAATCTGGTGAGTAAGCACTAAATAATTTGTGCTTAAGTTGTACAATTTGGTATATACCTTTGCCATTGATTTCAAGGGGAGAGGAAGAAAAAGGAAAAATGAGGAAGAGAAATAAATATGTAGAGTTATATGTAGAGAAGAAAATAAAAGAAAAAAGAGAAAAGAGAAAAAGAAAAGAAGGGAGTTGCATTGTGACACTTAGTCATTTTTCTAAGTGTTTCCATCAATGACAAAGGGAGAGATTGTTGGCATGTGATGTTTTGGAGCACTTCGAATCACTTGAGGGTTTTAATTATGGCAACACTTATGTTTGGAGTGATCGCATGATAATAATATTATTTCTAGAGTCACAGTCATGAAAATGACTAAGTCCAGAATCGAGATAACAGGGTACAGTGCCACAGTTTTGGTCAGCGATGAAGATATATGAGGTATTATGGCTTGCAAAGTTAACTAGAGGTATTTTGGGATGTATACATTCTTTACTTAAAAGTGCATGAGTTTTGGTTACTAGATTTGTGAGATATAGTGTTCGGAAGGTATGCAAAGATAGTAAAACAGTGTAACAGGGTACATGAACAATTGCAAAGATTAAGGAAAGCACAATGGATATGATAACATGCTAAGACAAGTGAATAAAGTATATTTCTGACTCTTTGGTAATGTAAGAGTGCCGACTCCATAAATATCATTTGCATGAGTTATTGTTAAATTTTGTATGGTAATTGTGAAGCTGACTGGAAGGCTGATTTTGTATAAGTACATATTGCTTTTGTGAAAGCAAAGTATGGTTATGATTATAATGATGGAGTAAGTTTGAAAATAGAAGAGCAGAGAATAGATGTGAGATTAGTAAGAGGCCGAGCTATAAGTGGAACTATCTAAGGAAGATAAGTGCTTGTATTGTTCCCTTTTTGAGAACTCTTTTGAGACAAATATTGATTGTAAGAGCAGTGTGCTCGCCACCTTTAACCAGGTGTTTTGTATACCCCTAACAGGGTTTTGTATTCATCTAACAAGGAAATGTACTATGTAACGATCAACTCCTAATAGGGCTAGATCTCCTAATAGGGATATTATATTTTAGTGCATATTTGTGGGTACCATCCCCATTGGGGTTTTCCCTTTGGCCAGGGTTTCCTCGAGAACAAATCATGGTGTAATGAGTAATGTGTTATGCTTATATGTCCTTTTCATTTTTTCATTACTTTGGATTATTTATAATTGTTTAAAGTTGAAAAGATTAAAGTTCTGTAATACCGATTTACCCCCCTCTCAGTATTACCTAATCTTAACACTCTCCTACTCCATAGTGTCTCCCAAACACATCAAACACTTGTTCATTTACCAAAAGAGCACTAATTAAGCTAGGTGCCTAGAAAATCAAGTATAAGCAAGCACAATGTTTATTTGTATGTCCCAAGGCAACCTACAAAACCACAAGTTAGTAGTTTTTGCAATGCAACTTATTTCAAAAGTGATTCCTACAAAATCACAAGTTAGGGCACAAAATAGTATGTAAATCAAATAAAAAGCCCCGCAAAACAACTTGTTAGAGTTTTTTATAAAACTAGAAATATCAAAAAATGCAAGCAAACTTTGCCAAAAACTGGATTGTGACAACAAATCAATTTGGATGAAACTTCACAATTTGCTAGGAAAATCGTACTTCAATTCTCTACAAACCAGACAATATTTCAGGATGATGTGATAGACCTTAAAGAAGTTGTGCGACACTTTTCCATAAGGAATATGGTATTTCTTTATATAACAGAGTGATATTCCAGAAAGTATGAAACATTGCCTGGCAATGTTAAGAAATATCACATAGGTATATGATGAAATGTCGTACGACTTTATGGGCTTCAAAACATAAATGACAAACCCGCGACAATAGAAATTTGAAAATGTAAGAAATAGAACTAGAAAAACATATCTAGCCCCATGGTGGGCACCAAAAATGTGTGATCAAAAGGTGACACACTTCTATAAGCCATTGTACTTGAGAGAAGCCATGAAGGAGGATATCCCAAGAAGGGCTTATAGCTTCCTATCTATGCCATTAAAGAATGTAAGCATTATGGATGATGGCTCTCAAATGAACCTCAATAAGGAACCCTTACAAGGTGTACCATAGAATGGAAGATTCAAAATGATAATGCAAGCATGAGAGATCTAAATGAAATGCAAGAGCTAAACTAGAATGTAGATGCAAGAACAAGAAAGCAAAGCTAATATATCAAGATTACAATACCTCCTAGTTAATGTATGTGATATAAGCTAAATACAATAAGGAAACACTAAGCTAAAATACAAGTAAACTAGAATTCTCTTAAGAATGCAAGAGTGCTCAAGATTGTAAGATCAATACTCTAGAATGCAAGATTAAGATTATTGATTGACTAACTAACCAGGAATGAGGAGAGAGTCTCCTTTTAAAGAATTTAGAAATGAATGGATGGTCAAGATTAAGAGGAAAAATCCAAGGGTGGAGAATAATCCCTATTTTAACTTTAGGGCACAAGATTATCAAGAGGCAAAATCAAACGGATAAGAATGGTTAGGTAGTAATGAGTGGCGAGGATTAAGAGGCAAATGAGATTCCACTTTTGTCTTTTTCTCTTGTTTTAAATTAGGAATTCCTTTTTCCATGTGCACACATAGGATAAAGTAGATTTATTTAATTAAAAGGGGACATGCTCTTTTAATCAAACAAGACTTAGGATAAAGTGGTCAAATTTTAGGATATCATCAAATAAATGATTAAAGTGATGATTTGATCAAATAAATAAGATTGATTAAGCATAAGATAGAGTCTAGTATTAAAATGTTTAATGTTAGAGTGGAGCTCAAGGTTTACTAGACCATTTTTGGGTGATTACATGGTCAAATTGTAGAGTGTAAAGGAAGCTTATCAATATGTCGTCAAGGGTGAGGAGAAGTTGAACAAATGACAAGAGAAAAGACAAAGAGACATAGGTGAAATATTTCAGAGAAACAGATCCTATGGAGGAGGAATATCTTCTACAAATAAGAATAAGGGAAAAGCAAAATTCAAAGATGAGAGTTCATACCAAAGGGATGATAGAAATTTCCATAAAGGAGGTGGATCAAGCAGTTATAAAAGAGATGATAGAGGAATGTTTAGAGGAACTTGTTTTAGGTGCAGAGGAGGACACCAAGATTTTGAGTCTACCTAGGGGAATTCAAATAAGAGGACTAAGAACCAGGGTATATTTTCTTATGTGGAAGAAGATCCTACTAAATATTTGAATCAACCAGAGGATGGAGAATCCCTAATGGCAAGGAGAGCCATATGTCATGAAGAGATAGATCAAGAGCCATTGCAAAGGAAAATTTTGTTCAAGACAAGATGCAAAGTTGAAGGAAAATATTGTAAAGTGATCATTGACAGTGGTAGTTCGGATAACCTAGCCTTTGAAGAATTGGTGAAAAATTTGAAGTTGTAGAGGTTGAATAATCCTAAACCCTATCAGATTGCATGGATAAAAGATGATCATAAGGTACTGGTAAGTGAACAATGTTTGGTGAAATTTAAAATAGGATCTTAACTGATGAACTACAACTGATTTAGAATCTAAATGAAGAATCTGTAATTTAAGATTACCGAGGAGTTGATGATTAGATATGCAAGATGATTAAATCAGTATTATGTTCTCATTGATGTCAACTAGCTTGACAATAATTATCTTGTAAAGTTACTATACTGACACATCTGAAGAAAGGTGAAAGAGATGAAGAACATAAATATCTACATGAGGAAGATGTATATGTCAGATGAGGATAAGGAATACATTGAGTAACTTGTTGATGAGTGAATGACTTGATGAAATTGACTTTATTATGTTGTATTCATCTATGATGAAGAATAGAGCTGAAAGACACAAAGCAGTGTTGTCGGTAAATAAAGCATTTTAGTATACACCAATGAAATGTAGTGTATACCGAGTGCAGTGTTAATCGAGCTTGTGTTCACTGACGCATTTCTTTGTTAACTAAGAAAAATAGAAAGGAATTAAATGATCAGTTTAGTTGATAAAGTGATGAGCTGTAAAGTGTATGAAATCGAGATAACAGATAAGGTTTGTTATGGAGATCGATGGGTAACATAAATAAAAAAGGATCTAATGGAGCAAATTGAAATGTGTTACTAACACATCAGTCGAGGAAGCTTAAAGTGGAAAAATCTATGAATATAATTAAGCAGAAAAATCTGATGGAGGAAAAGAAAATGATTTACTCATCTATATAAGAGACATTGGTTTCATTATTGAAAGATGGCCGGAAGAAGAAGATACTGCAAAATTATCATGTGAAGGAGTTTTCATGCATTCTGATCATATTGGTTAATAAGAACCGAGCTACAAAAAAATTACCGAGCTACAGAGAGTAATTACCGATGGATAGTAAGTTGATATAGTATTGAATCTGAAGTGTTATATTGATTAGAAATATTTGAATGAGCTGAACATTGATTTGTAAACTACAAATTGAAGTTGTTTTAAGGTAGATCATCTACTATTACATATTTAACCATTGTACACAGTCAAATCTCTTAACCGAGTGGACTATGAAAGTCTTTTGATGTTTCATTCATAAAGTGAACATTGTTATCCTGTCAACCGTAGAGTCACTGCTGGTTGGATGATAACTTCTGGTCTAAAATCCTCTAATAAGGTCACACCTAACATTGTGTTTGTAACCTTTAATAGGGTTGGGTCTTCACTGACCTCACTTCAGAAGAGTGAACTATTTTGGGTTGCCGGTCCCAGGTGGTTTTTCCCTACATAGGGTTTCCACGTTAAATCTCTTGTGTTATGTGTTGATTGTGATATTTGTTTGTTATCATACTTTGCATATTACATGTTAGATTTAATCAGTAACTATTATAAAGTTTAGATTGACAATCGGTAATAACATAGACAGTGAAAGTATTTTATGTTTACCGAGTGACAAAAGTAGTAGAATTGTTTTGGATTATACATTTTGAAACTGTAGGACACTGGATAATTGATTCACCCTCCCTCCCAGTTATTCTAACAATTGGTATCAGAGCTGTGGTTGCTTAGAATAGAGTTTTAAGGACTCCAGAAAAAAGGTCTCAAGATGTATACGAGGGAAGTGCCAAAGTTGAACAAAGATAACTTCACAGTATGGAAAAGCCGGATGAAGTTGCACATATTTGGAATTGGGAATTCTGCACTAGAACTGATGGAGAATAGCTACATTGAACCGCCCACTGGTCCCTTAACTCTTGATCAACTGAAGGATAGGCATGAAAACAATATTACTATGATGGAATTAGCTACTTCCTATATCGATGCCAAATTTGAAGACATCAATGATTGTGATATAGCTAAGAAGATGTGGAACAAGCTGAGTCTAATATATAGTGGAGATGCGAATGTTAAGAGAGCCAAAGCAGAAAGCCTAAGAGGTTGATTTGATGATATGAAGATGAAAGAAGGTGAGAACATTATGCAATATACAAACAGACTAAAAGAGGTAGTACATGCTATTAGAGCATCCAGTGGAGTTATTGATGATGAAACAATAATAAGCAAGATTCTTAGAACTTTGCTGCTAGTTTATGCTATCAGGATCTCTGCAATTCATGAAACAAGGGCTACATCCAACCTCACTCTTGACACTCTAATCAGTAAGCTTACAACCTTTGAATTGAATAACTTTGACAATAGTTTTGTACCTTCTGTTGAATCCGCTTTCATGTCTTCTTTGAAGATTGGTAAGTCTAGTAGCAGGAATGATAAGAATAATGATAGTGATAGTAATACCGATGATGAACTTGATGAGCTTGAAGCTCTTATGGCTAGAAGATTACCCAAAGGTAAGGGAAGGTATAGAGGCAAGTTACCTCTAGCATGTTTTAATTATAAAGAAGTTGGCCACATCGCTACTAGATGTCTGAATAAGAAAGATGATGATAGATCTAAAGACTGATTCGAAGGAAGCTATGGGAGAAGAGTCAATAGAGGCTACCAACACAACAACTGAGACAACTGAGATAGCTATGACAAAGGGAAAAAGGTATGTTACATAGCTAAAGAATTTAAATCTGAATTTGACACTGATGACGATGTAGAAGTAGTATTTGTTGCTATGAAAGATGATTCAGAGGAAGAAGAGAAACATGAAGAAATAACACTGATCTCTAAAGTAAGAAGAAATGATACACGGATCATAGACAGTGGCTATACACATCATATGACTGGTGATATAGAGAAATTTGATCTACTTGATGAATATGATGGTGGATCTGTTAGAATGGGAAATGATGCACCTTGCATGGTGAGAGGTAAAGGTTCATTGATGATTAATGATAGAATAAAATGTGAGAATGCATATTGGGTAGATGGACTGAACTACAATTTGTTAAGTGTGGCACAGCTAAATAACTCAGGCCATCGACTTGCTTTTGAGAGCAGAAAGGTAAGAATCTATGATGATGGAAAAAGACTTGTCGGAACCGGTACACAATCCAAAGGTAATCTATTTTATCTTGATATTGATCAGTCTTCTTGTTTATTAATGAAAGATGAAGATGCATGGTTGTGGCATAAGAGGTTATGTCATGTGAATTTTGATAACATTATCAAGATTAGTAAGAAGAAAAGAGTTAGAGGGTTGCTTAACTTGTCAAAACCGGATCATGCTATGTGCCATGAATCTCAGAAAGGTAAGATGACTAAGTCTAGTTTTAAGAGAAAAGACTACTCAACAAAGAAGATACTTGAGTTGGTTCATACCAACCTATGTGGTCCTATGAGAACTCAGAGCTATTACAGTGATAGATACTTTATTCTTTTTGTTGATGACTATACTAGACTAATGACTGTTATGTTCCTGAAAGATAAATCTGAAGCTTTTAAGATGTTTAAATGGTATAAGGTGAAGGTAGAAAAAGAGACTGGAAAAGAAATTAAATGCTTAAGATCTAATAGAGGAGGTGAATTTATCTTTGATGAATTTACTAATTTCTGTAATGAGAATGGTATTAAGAGACAAGTCTCTACACCAAGAACACCTCAGTAGAATGGGATTGCTGAAAGAAGGTACAGGTCAATCATTGACTGTGCTAGAACACTAATGCTACAAAAGAATATTTCTCAAACATATTGGAGGGAAGTTGTCAACATAGCTATATATGTGCTTAACCGAGTACAAATGAAGAAGGACACCAACTGGACACCTTATGAGCTATGGTTTGGACATAAACCTACTTTAAGTTATTTCAAGATTTTTGGAAACAAATGTTTTATTCTGAAAGATGAGAGAAATGGTAAATTTGATTCTAAAGGTGATGAAGGAATATTCTTAGGTTATTCTACTAAGAGTAAAGCATACAAATATCTGAAAAAGGTTACAAATAAGATGATTGAAAGTACTAATGTCTGTGTTGATGAGTTTGATGACAAGAACACAAAAGAAAGAAAGGAATTGGAAGACTATGGTAGATTCACTTACATTGAACTTCCTAACTATTTACCGAAGCCACAACCTGTGATAATCGGCCAACAAGAAAATAACCCCGAGGAACAAGAAAGGGAAACTGACGAACAAGATGGTGCTACCGAGCAAGCACATGAACCTGAATAGTATGAACAAGAAAGAAGAAACTAAGTACTGGCTAGTTTTGTTAGAAGACATCATCTTGAGACACAAATTATTGGAAATAGACAAGATGGAACGCAGATAAGAAGCAAAACAAGACAAGGTACATGTCTAGTCTATGAATTTGAACCAAAGAATGTGAAGTTGCATTAGAAAATGAAGAATGGGTTAATGCAATGAAGGAGGAAATAGAACAAATAGAGAAAAAAAAAACTTGGTCCTTAGTACCCCGATCTAGAGATAAGAATGTTATCGGTACTAAATGGATATTCAGAAACAAACTGAATGAAAATGGTGAAGTGACAAGAAATAAAGTGAGATTGGTATGCAAGGGATATGCACAGGAAGAAGGCATTGAATATGGTGAGACATTTGCACCTGTTGCTAGATTGGAAGGAGTTAGGATGCTACTTGCATATGCTGCACACAAGAAATTTAAGGTTTATCAAATGGATGTGAAGTCAGGCTTTCTGAATGGTATACTTGAAGAAGAGGTCTACATAGAACAACTTGAAGGATTCGTTGATCCAGACAACAGAAACATGGTATGTAGCTTACACAAAGCTTTATATGGTTTGAAGCAAGCACTGAGAGCATGGTATGAAAGACCGCATACTTACTTGTTAAGTATTGGATTTGTAAGAACTAGTGAGAACAATAATTTGTACATGAAAGGTGATACTGATGACACTATTATTATTGCTAAAAATTTTGTTGATGATATTATTTTTGGAGGACAAGATCATGTATGTAAATCTTTTGCTAATGACATGAGGAATGAGTTTGAAATGTCTATGTTCAGAGAGATTAAATTCTTTCTCAGATTACAATTGATTCAACAGAGTGATGGGATATTCATCACATAGTCTAAGTACATAAAGGAAGTCTTGAAGACATTTGGCATGGAAGATGCTAAACTTGTGGGAACATCGATGGCTACTGGAAGTAAATTGAAAAAGGAAGATGAAACTACAGAGGTAAACCAGACACTTTACCAATCCATGATTGGTAAGCTCATGTATGTAGTTCACAGTAGATCAGATATAGCACATGTTGTGGGAATTGTTGCTAGATATTCTGCTAATCCTAGAGAATCACACATGATTGCTACTAAAATGATCTTAAGATATCTAAAAAAGATAGAGGATTATGGATTATGGTATCCTAAGGAAGGTAAGTTTGAGTTGAAGGTTTATATTGATGCTGATTGGGCTGGAAATGTGGATGACATAAAAAGTACCACTGGAGGAGCATTTTTCTTTGGTGAAAGACTTGTAACTTGGATAAGTAAAAAGTAAGTTTGTATTTCTCAGTCTACAGCTGAAGCAGAGTATGTTTTTGCTGCTACTAATTGCTCAAACATTGCATATATCAAGCAAGTGTTGGAAGGAATTAATGAGGTAATCACTGACTCGGTGATCATATACTGTGACAACACAAGTGCTATTAATATGTCAAAGAATCTAGTGATGCACTCTAAGAAAAAGCATATATCAATTAAGTATCACTACTTAAGAGAACAAGTGCAAGAGAAGCAAGTGAAGTTAGAATTTGTTACATCTAAAGAACAACTTGCAGACATTTTTACAAAGCCTCTACCGAAGGACACATTTGAATATTTGAGGACTAGACTTGGGGTCCGTCGCCTATCTATCGGTCACTAATGTGATTTGGATGTTGCATCAGCCTAATCTTATCAAAAGATCATTCATGTTGATGCAACATAGTTCACACTTTGGATATTGTTCAAGGTTGTGATTAATTTTGAAGAATTGAAACAGATTGGGATATCCGTATACTATGATACAGAGAATGTAATGAACAATGGAGAGTTACTCAGCTACTACAGAGCTTATTGTTTATTTGTTTCTTTGGCATTGTTGTCAAAGGGAGAGATAAATAATATGAAAAGGAAAAGGAGAGATATGCACTAATGAGAACTATCTAAGGGAGAGATAATCTGAAAGAAACAGGAACGGGAGAGCTGAAAAGAGCATATCTAATGATTGGCATTACAACATTATAAAATATATGTTGAGTAATGTAGTGATTAAACATATTAAGCTAGGGAGAGCTTGTACAACATTTGATCACAAAGTTGTAGAATACATGTTTGGTATGTGTATGGGACATTTCATATTACTTGAGTTGCCATCAATACCAAAGGGAGAGATTGATGAACTACAATTGATTTAGAACCTGAATGAAGAATCTGTAATTTAAGATTACTGAGGAGTTGATGATTAGATATGCAAGATGATTAAATCAATATTATATTGTCATTGATGTCAACTAGCTTGACAATACTTATCTTGTAAAGGTACTATATCGACACATTTGAAGAAAGGTGAAAGAGATGAAGAACATAAATATCTACATGAGGAAGATGTATATGTCAGATGAGGATAAGGAATACACTGAGTAACTTTTTGATGAGTCTATGACTTGATGAAATTGACTTTATTATGTTGTATTCATCTATGATGAAGAATAGAGCTGAAAGACACAAAGCAGTGTTGTCGGTAAATAAAGCATTTTAGTATACACCAACAAAATGTAGTGTATACTGAGTGCAGTGTTAACCAAACTTGTGTTCACTGATGCATTTCTTTGTTAACCAAGCAAAACAAAAAGGAATTAAATGATCAGTTTAGTCGATAAAGTGATGAGCTATAAAGTGTATGAAATCAAGGTAACAGATAAGGTTTGTTATGGAGATTGATGACTAACATAAATAAAAAAGGATCTAATGGAGCAGATTGAAACGTGTTACTAACACATCAGCTGAGGAAGCTTAAAGCAAAAAAATCTATGAATATATTTAAGCAGCAAAATCTGATGGAGGAAAAGAAAATGATTTACTCGTCTATATAAGAGACATTGGTTTCATTATTGAAAGATAGCCGAAAGAAGAAGATACTGCAAAATTATCGCGTGAAGGAGTTTTCATGCATTCTGATCATATTGGTTAATAAGAACTGAGCTGTAAAAAAATTACCGAGCTACAGAGAGTAATTATCGACGGATAGTAAGTTGATATAGTATTGAATCTGAAGTGTTATATTGATCATAAATATTTGAATGAGCTGAACATTGATCTGTAAACTACAAATTGAAGTTGTTTTAAGGCAGATCATCTACTGTTACATATTTAACCATTGTACATAGTTAAATCTCTTAACCGAGTGGACTATGAAAGTCTTTTGATGTTTTATTCATAGAGTGAACATTGTTATCCTATCAACCCCAGAGTGATTGTTGGTTGGACGATAACTTCTGGTCTAAAATCATCTAACAAGGTCACACCTAACAGTGTGTTTGTAACCTTTAATAGGGTTGGGTCTTCACCGACCTCACTTCAGAAGAGTGAACAATTTTGGGTTGCCAATCCCAGGTGGTTTTTCCCTTCAGAGGGTTTCCACGTTAAATCTCTTGTGTTATGTGTTGATTGTGATATTTGTTTGTTATCATACTTTGCATATTACATGTTAGATTTAATCGGTAACAATTATAAAGTTTAGACTGACAAACGGTAATAACACAGACAGTGAAAGTATTTTATGTTTACCGAGTGACTGAAGTAGTAGAATTGTTTTGGATTATACATTTTGAAATTGTGGGACACTGGATAACTAATTCACCCCCCTCTCAATTATTCTAACACTTAACATGATGAAGTTCTTTGTGATATTATGCCTATGGATGTGTGTCATAGCTTGTTGGGTAGACCATGGAAATATGATAGACAAAATTTTCATGATGGTAGGAGGAATAGGTATAATACCTTTGCAAATAGGATGAAACTAGTGTTTTTGCATTTAGTTGAGACTCCTAAGAGTGAGATTTGTACCAATGTTAGAGTTTGTTTGGTTGAAGGAAGAAATTTCTTGAATGGTTTGAGAAGTGATAGTATGTGTTATGCTTTGATTCTTAAGAAGTTTGATTTATGATTAGAAACAGAGAAACCTAAGGAGATAAAGGAGCTACTAATAGAGTATGAATACATAATCTTAATAATGTACCTAATGGATTGCCACCTGTGATGAGTATTAGTCATTGTATTGATTTGATTCTAGGAGAAATTTTTCCAAATAAAGAAATACATCGAATAACACCGATAAAGAATGAAGAATTGAATAAGAAAGTGCAATAATTATTGAAGAAGGGTTTGATTAGAGAGATTTTGAATCCTTGTGCAGTACATGTTGTATTATAACATAAGAAGAATGGAGATTTTAGAATGTGTATTGATTCCAAAGCCATAAATAGGATTGCAATGAAGTATAGGTTTCCTTTACCAAGGATGGATGATATAATGGATTATTTGAGTGGAGAAAAGTATTTCACTAAGATTGATTTGTAGAGTGGGTATCATCAGATCAAAATTAGAGAAGGTGATAAATGGAAGACTGCATTCAAGACAAATGAAGGATTGTATGAGTGGTTAGTGATGCCTTTTAGATTGAATAATGCACCTAGTACTTTCATGAGGTTGATGAATGATGTATTGAAGAAATTCTTGGCTAAGTTTGTGATTGTTTACCTGGATGACATTTTGATTTTTAGTATGATGGAAGAGGATCATTTGTTACATCTAAGACAAGTGTTGCAAAGATTGAGGAAAGAGAAGTTGTTGATAAATATCAAGAAGTGTTCTTTCATGAAACAAGAGATAGTGTATTTGGGATTTGTGATATTTGAGGTGTTGGGATTTGATGAGTTAAAGAACTTGTATGAGGATGACCCTAATTTTACCAAGCCTTGGAAAGATTGTAGAGAACCTATTGTAGAAGAATGAAGCAAATGATTATATTATTTTATTCAAGATGGTATGTTATTTAGAGGAACACAACTATGTATACCTAGGAGTTCAATGAGGGATAATATGATTAGGGAAAAGCATTATAGAGGATTAGCTGGACACTTTGGCATTGATAAGACAGTGGATTTGGTAAGTGAGAAATATTTTTGGCCTTAGATTCATAAAGATATAAGTAAATTTGTTTAGAGTTGTAGAATTTGTCAAGTTGCTAAGGGAAGTAGTCATAATAGGGGATTATATACACCTTTGACAATATTGAGTAGACCTTGGGAAGATATTAGCATGGATTTCATACTTGGGTTACCTAAGACATAAAGAGGTAATGATTCTATATTTGTGGCAGTGGATATATTTTCCAAGAGGTCACATTTCATACCTTGTAAGAACACTACAAATGTAGTACATGTAGCCGACTTATTTTTCAAAGAGGTTATGAGATTGCATGGGCTATCTAAGAGCATAGTTTCAAATACGAATACTAAGTTTATTGATTATTTTTGGAGGACACTTTAGATGAAGATGAAGAATTATTTGAAGCTTAGTTATACATTTCACTCATAGACTGATGGACAAAAAAGATAGTAAATAAAATCTTGGGAAATTTTTTTAGGTTTTTGGTTAGAGAGAAGATTGGAAATTGGGATTTAGTCATAGCTCAAGAAGAGTTTGCATATAATAATTTAGAAAATAGGAGTATAGGGAAGACACCATTTGAGATTATCACATGGATGAATCCTAAAGGAGTATCAAAACTAAGAGATATCAGTCATGAGGTTAAGAGGAATGGAGAAGGAGAAGAATTTACAAAATACATGAAAGTATTGCATGATCAAGTAAAAGAACATTTGGAGAAAATGAATCATAAATACAAGAAAAGAGAAGATGAAAAAAGGAGACATAAGTAATTTCAAGTGGGAGATGAAGTAATGGTATACCTGAAGAAGGGGGGGTTTCCTATTGGAACATACAATAAGATAAAATTGAAGAAGTTTGGACTATGTAAGATCTTAAGGAGATTTGATTTAGGGAATGCATATGAAGTTGAGTTGTCGAATGACATGGACATATCACCTACATTCAATGTATGATTATCATGAGGCAAATTTCAGTGAAGTTGATGGATTAGATGTAGAGATGTAGTATCCTAAGAAGTAACTATATGATATAGAAGAGATCTTGGAGAGCAGAATTGGTAAAAGCATAAGAGATAAAGAATATAAAGAATATCTTGTCAAGTGGAAGGATATACCAGTGGAAGATTCTTTATGGAGTTCTCTGGCTAAGGTTAATCATCTTGGTTTCCTTCAGACCATCAAAGTGAGAATGTCACTTTTCAATAACCCCAGGTGTCTGATGTAGGAGCATCTTGGGTTTCTTAGCAATCTTGCATCAACCAAAAATATTTGTTTCCTATTTTCCTATTTGTACAATCTCTAATTGTTCTTCAATGTACCTTCAATTTGGATGTTTGGTTGTTGTGGACCTCATGGTGAGTTTATGGCATCATGTTGAACCTTCACCTAGGTTCACATCTTGATTTATTCCTTCCCTATTGAGATCTTGTGGATTCTTGGTGGGACTTAACTATTCTTCATGTTTTGTGGCCAGTTTTTGTTTTCTGATTCTGCGAAGGAATTTCCTAATTGGAAAATCTTTGTGGCTCATTTCTCAATGTTTCTATACATATGGATGACCTACTTGAGGGATCAAAATTCATGTGTTATCTATTTGAGGGTTATCCTTATGATTTGATTCGTGACCTATATTTTGTAAAACATTTTCTTCTCATTGAGAAATGTAATCTTTCTAGGCCGACTTGATTCTTGCAAAGATATAGAAATAAAGGCAATTGTTCCTAGTTTAAGAAGCTCAAAGAAGATTAGTTGGAAAAATATTAAGGCTAAATAATTTGTAAGGATTTCTATCTTTAATCAAGCCTATACTCATGAAATGTAGGACTGCATGTTGTAGATCCATTGTAATTGATTTCCAGATAATCTGAAGGTTGGTCTTGCTTGTCTCTCAATTGTTACTTGTTGTTTCTACTGCATGAATCTTGTTGCATGGATTGGAAAATTTTTTTTGAGGTCCCTATAGTTGTTACTGCACCATATTGGGTAATTTATTAATTTACTTTCACCAATATTAGATAATTACAATATAATATAAAATGTTACAATACAACATCATTTAGTGGCCTTGAGAATAATGCAAAAGAATCTGTACATGTTACACATCCATCTAGGTGCTCCTAGTTGAAATATAAATATTAAAATCATAAACCATAACATAAAAAGAAGGTGAATCACCAAAATGTACCATAAAAAGAAGGGGTGATCAAGAGAGTTGAGTGAAGGTTGACTAGGCCCTATCTCATTTTATGTTACAATGGAAGGAAAGATGATCCACCCAGACTCGAAAGAGAAATCAAGAACTAAATGTATGCAATTGTTCCTTTGCTTATAATGTAATTATGGAGTGGATGGATGAATGCCAAAGTGAATAGGAATATGAAAGATTCAAGGTTAAATTAGGAACAAAGTTAACTTTCAAAATACTTAGACTGACAAAGATTTGACATACCAATTATGTTGTAGCTAACCTACATATCTAATCTAATGTTGATCTAGAGGGATTGGGTTGACCAGGTCAACTTGTTCCCTACTCTTTCCAATGATTTCAATTGCAGACTGTAGCTGAGATCCTATACTTTCTAGATTCAATCCTAAAATTGGTGCCACATGTTCTTGCACACAAAAAGAGAGAAAATATTTGAAAAATTATGGTTTTCCCAGTCAAAATCCTATTTGAGGAATAAAACTTGAAATTAAAATGAAATGTGCATAAATGGAAAGCTTGTTGATATAAAACATAGTCTAGATCTAAAAATGTAATGTTTATAGCTTTACAAATAGACTTGGTGTCATGATGTCTATGAAGATGCTTGAAGTAGACTTGAATGATGTTACAATGACTTAGTTTATTGAGAAGAACCAAAGATGCCCTTCACAAATGCTTAGATCTATAAATACTCCTCAAATATCCAATGTTGTTATAGTTTATTTTGCTTTCCATGAGAAGGAATCAATTCACATTGATATTTATTTAGTTAGAAGAAGGATCTTCTTGCATGATTGGGGTCTCCTCTTCTTGGACTTCAATGAAGTAGAGAATCTTGCTAAAATGGAGAATATTGCCTTAAAAATGCTTTGGATGCTTGAAATCTACCTTGGAGTGCTTGAGATGATAGAACCATTGAATTTTTATTTTTGTTATCATGAATTCTTACATGTGGTTACCCAAATAAGGAGAGGTAGGTTTCTTATATTCCCCTCACAAACATTTCAGAGCTCAAAACTCAAAGAGGGTCAAAAAGAGTTTGAAATTACCACTCCACCAACAAGACCATTAAATGGTTTAAATCACAAAGTGAAAATGGGGAGTAGGTCAACCAAGTTGTCCTATTCCCTCCTACACACTTCAAATTTGTACCATGGGTCCCAATTGTGGATGGGATGTAAGAATGAAAATTGGAATCAAGGTTGGATCAAGAATAACAAACTTGAAGGCCCAAGGACACTAAAATATGACCTAACTAAGCATCCAATTTTAGGTGAGTACAATTTAGGATGGTACATTTAGCTCTCACTTTAGCAGGAGTAATAGATTACCTCATGCTCACAATAAAGTAGATCAAAGTATTGAAAATTTTGATCAAGGTCAAGGAGACAATAAGACACTAAGCCCCTAACTAACTTAGGTCCTCATCAAAGCCAAAACCAAGACAAAAATAGGAAACACTAAAAAAATAGAAAGGGGGACATGACCAAGCTAGCCTAGTAAAGTTTGACTTACTATGGTGCATGTAAAGAGAGAGACAAAGGTGTCAAAAGGAAGGATTAAGCCTAAGGGAACATTGTCTCTAAATGAATCCACTAAATAATCCATGTAGGGCATAAATTATGTGATCCACATGGGCATAAAATATGTGATGCAAACAGGCATAAAAGATGTAATGAATAGGGGAATACAAGGATTTTTCTTGAGAAGAAGTTTCTTACAAATTTGGATTTTGTAGTGTGTGAAAAATGTATAACAAGGAGTAGAGTGTATGCCCTCATGTTAAAGATGCTACAAATATCTTAATAGAAGCAATGGAATTAAAATATCATACACGAATCCAAATGATGTTTCCATTGTGATATGCCCCCAAGCAAGGACAATCCAAGGGAAATAAAGAACCTGAAAAAAAAAGACCTCAAAGAGATCTACCAAATTTGAGGTTAGTATGATCATATGATAATTCATGCATATCAAGAATTATTACAAATGAATTGAAATCATCCCAAAAAAGATGGTAGAACTACAAGAACAATGTAAGAAGAACACATAAGATACAAAAATAATAGTATTTTTGGGTCAACATTGCAGAGACCAAAAATAATAGATGGTTTCTTCCGCTTTGTATCATTCCCAATTAGACAACACAAAGGCACATTCATTGAAAAAGCACATGCATGTCATAACATGTATATAGCATATAGAATAATTGAGATACAAATAGAATAATTTCACTATACTTGTCAATTTTGTTATCACCTCGTACCAACATAGAAACAAGTGCCAACTAAAGAAATCTAGACATAAGACAAGCAAGCAAGAAACACATCACAAGGGATGCACATTATGAACAAGAAAACACATAAAAGAATCCATCATACAAGAGGAGCTAGCCAAGCATATCAGTTAGCCCCCATCTTGGTCATAACTATTTGGGGAAGGTGGGAAACATATGAGAGTCACAATGTTGAGGATGACAAATTGAGCTACTGCAAGTTTAAAATAAGGACCATGTTCTATTGATGAATCACTTTTTTTTGTCACTAGGAGCTAGGGATAACATTTGTGAAAATATAGCAGATAATTCATAATTGATTTCAATAACATCATAAATATCAATAGAATCATCTACATTACAATTTATTTCATTATAAACATTTCTATCATCATCAAGAGTATCTTCTTCATCTAAAGTAATCACAATAGAATCTTTATATGAACAAAAAAATTGTCATGTTTTATTCAATTTTATTTTCTTTAGATTAACTTCGTCCCTTAGGCTATGCATAGGTTGGTCAAAGGGAATCAAGGAATTAGAAGGTTCCTTAGGGGAGGGAATTTTTTGGAAATAAATCTCATGGGCCTTAACATAACATCTATGGTGACAACTAGAAACATGATGGTTGTGTTTGGTTTTGCTTGAAATTTGGAATGGTTTAGGTTCAATCAACATTGACTCATTTTCTCCCTTGGGAGGAAGAATAGAAGGAACCTCACTAGGTTGAAACATAGATGATGTAGGACACTTTTAAGATATAGGAGGTGAGATTGAAGCATAAATAAGAGGATTTGAAGATATAGGAAGGAGTTTAGGACTGTTTTAAGGAGATGAGACATCCTTAGGCTTGCTTAATTAAAATATCTTTTGGGATTTGAGTTTTTGGTAGGATAAGTAGAGATGGTATTGGTGAGGTCATAATGGTTGATGCATGATAGGAAAAAATAAGTCAAGGTCAATGTTCCCACAACTTGCTAAAGGTTGAAATAGACTATGATTAATCCTGATGATCTCACTATTATGGAGAAATTTCAAACACTTATGGCTATGAGAGATAATATATTTCATAGAAGTGAGTCAAGAAAGACCAAGTCTCACTTGGAAATGATTAGAAGTTGGGATGACACAAAGGTGATATCTATAGATCTCTTACCAACTTAAACAAGAAAGGCAATGGAACCATGGGTAGGACAAGTAAAGTTTTTGAAAGTCTTAATCATCACATCTAATTTATCATATGAATCTCAATGAAATTATCTTGTGTAAAAATGTTCCTCAATTATAACATTCACCATGCAAGTGGAATCGATAAGCACTCTACAAGAGGGTATACCATTAATATTTGCATCAATGTAAAGTGATCCATCAATAGTATCCTTAGAATCAAATGTAATGCAACATTCATGTTTTGGTTTATGTTTGGATTGATAAATAAGGTTGACAACATTGTATGTCTCATTAAAAATATTATCAAGATTCATAGTAGTGATTTTGTTAGACTCAACAACATTGGTTGAAGAGGAAGGCGAGAATGGATAGGTTCAATTGTGTTGGTGGAATAATAAGGCAAAGGATGTTGGAAATGGGGAACACTAAGAGGGGGGGGGGATTGAATCAATGTTCATAAAATGTAAACTTTAATATTGTGATCTACATACTTAGGAAATGAAATGAAATGAAAAGTAACATGCATGAACACAAAGAAAATAATCACAACACCATAACACATGAATTTTTATTGTGGAAACCCTTTTAGGGAGAAAACCATGGTGGGGATGGAACCCACAAGATAATATTATGCAAAATAATTGTCTTACAATAATAGGGAATGCACTTGCATTCATGCACATTGCCTAGAGCTCATTGCTCAATTACAATCAGGGATACAACCCTATATAGAAAATGATCACTTCCTTACAAGATCACTAAAATGATCACTAGAAGATTTGAAATTTTGAAATAGCATGTATCCACTAATGCCTGATTATAGTTCTACATAAGTACACATCTCTGATTTGATACACTTTATCTCTAACTAAACTATCTCACTATATTCTTCGCTAATAAGAGGATTGATCTGACTTACCTACATTAGATCCTCAACACCATAACTTATTTCATGCAATAACAACCACTTCATACTCTAACCCATCAATCTTATAGGTTCATATAACCAAAAATCAAATCACACAAAGTCAGTTTAAAAATGTTGCAGAGAAATGTGAAATTTGTTGTCTGAAAACTGCCAAAATAAAAATTTGAATATTATTTCAAGATAAAATAATCATGCACATATCCCCACATATGTTAGACCCATAATTCCAAATAAATATTTACCACCAAAACTGATTTACCATGTTCGCGAAAGGATTTTTCCACCAAGTCAGTTGTTCTAACTATCAAACATAAAAGTTGTTATATAGGTCCATGTAACTTTCACACCATGTATCACTGAACCTCCAAAATATTGAATAAGCATATGCATAAATCTAAAATAATTACCTTTTTTTGGAAACCAAAGATATGAACCTATAAATGTCCACTGAACCAAATATTGAACATTGGCAGAATACCCTGCTCTTCATTTCCATACTTAGACAATTTCGTACTGTAAATATGACTTTCGATACGATCTCCTGCTGCAATGCACATGTAAAATTTGAGTTCAATTTCCATCAATGACAACATGAAAGCATCTATGTAGTGTCTCTCTCTAATAATCTCCCCCTTTGGCATTGATGGAAATACTTTGTGAAAAATGACACTAGTACATTTGGGTCAAATTTTTTACGACTCTTCGCCAAAATTCAGAAAACAATACATCAAAATTTTGACAAACATCAAGGAGAATCCTCGTTGGAATTTTTTTCATTGAAACTTATGATAATAGAGCATGTGTTAGAGTTTCAAAAAAACCACATCAGAAACATATTCGTATCACAGGGTAGTTTTTCGATGAAGGCTCGTCAGAAGTCTGAGTATCATCTCGTTAGTTCTCTTCTGTTGTTCATCAGAATTTTGAGGAGAATGATGACGACTATGTTTCCATACCTACGATGTTTGTGTCATTACAAGTATGGTAACCTCATTGATTATCTTCTAGTGTTCATTGGAATTCTGAGGAGAATGACGATGACTATGTTGCCATACTCGAGACATTTGTGTCATCACAGGTATGGAAACCTTGTCGGTTGTCTCCTGGTGTTCATCAAAATTTTGACATGAACATTTTATATTGGCCTTAGGCTCCCTGATCAATATGATCTTAGTAGCCTCGATCACTTTTATCGCCATATGTGTCTCCAATGAGTTCATTGGGTGTCGACAAAACTGAAAATCACTCATTCTGATTTTTTTAGCTATACCGATGACCACCATCAACACAACCTTTACAGATAAGCTACCCTTTTGTTTTTCTTTATCAGGGTAGATCTTTTCGGTAGCCTCATCGACTATCGACAAGACAAGATTTATCCTTTGCCCCTAGTGTATGTTTCACTGATGGGACTTATCGGTATATGTTATACCGATTTGTCATGCTTCTTACACCTTTTTTCTATGATCAATTTAACTTTTGTTGATGTACGTCCTTAATGATTTCTCTATTGGTAGGCCCTTTGGTATAAAATTTCTTGATGCATACATTTTCTATTGGCCTTAGTCTCCTTGATCAATATGCTCTTAATAACTTCAATCACTTCTATCTCCATATGAGTCCCTGATGAGTTCATCGGGTGTCGATAAAACTCAAAATCACTCATTTCAATTTTCTTAACTATACCAATGATCACCATCGGCACAACCTTTACCAATAAGCTACCCTTTTATTTTTCTTTATTGGGGTAGGTCTTTCTGATAGCCTCATCGACTATTGGAAGACATGATTTCTCCTTTGCCACTAGTGTATGTTTCACTGATGGGATTTATCAGTATATGTTATACCAACCTACCATGCTTCTTACACCTTTTTTCTATTATCAGTTTAAATTTTGTCAATGTACATCCTTAACACCTTCTCCATTGGTAGGCCCTTTGGTATAACCTTTCCTGATGCATACATTTTCTATCGGCCCTAGTATCCCTAATCAATATGCTTTCAACAACCTCGATCACTTCTATCACCATATGTGTCCTTGATGAGTTCATTGGGTGTTGGAAAAACTCAAAATTGCTCATTTTGAAATTCTTAGCTATACTGATGACTACCATTGGCATAACCTTTACAGAAAAGCTACCATTTTGTTTGTCTTTATCGGGGTAGGTGTTTTCGATAGCCTCATCAGCTATTGACAAGACAAGATTTCTCCTCTATCGCTAGTGTATGTTTTGTGGATGGGCCTTCTCCATCGATAAGGGAGGAAGTTATCACCCTGATGGAGCATAATGAAGATGAACTATCATAAGTCATCAGATAGACATATGTTGATACTGTCAGTGAAGGGACATAGATAGAGGAGATTTCATTTATCAATGGAACCTACCTCGATGAAAGACCATTGTCACATCAGTTAAATTTCCAAAAACTGAACTAAAAGAGTGTTGTTAATGTTCAAATCAGATGAATTAATCCCTCAAACGTGGACTTTTTTTTGGAAACCCCCTTATAGATTGTAAAGATTCAATGCATTTTGCTTGTTTAACCAAATGAATAGTGGTTTTACAAGAATTTTGGACAGATTAACAGCGTTGTTTGATTGCTAGAAAGGGACTTTTGGGAATTTTTGCCCTTGTGGATGAACAACTGAGACCTATCCAACAACCTAGTCTAAATGGGGCAGAATAAGATTAATTGGACATTGTTACTAGTCTCCTCACTATCACTCAGGATCTAAAGACAAGTTATGTTGCATACCAAAGTGATGTGTTGGAATTAGAAGTAGAGTAGGACAAAGATGAGCTAGGTGAGCTTTTTCGAGAGGTACTGGAGAACAACAGAGGGTGGGTTCCATTTGATTTCTAGGATGAGTTGCTGGAGTTGATTGGCCCAATTCAAATTAATGATGTTCCTTTTGTCCAGTAACACTTTTTTAATTTCTTGATTAGTTTGTAATTAGGTATTCAAGATTACCATTTTGAAAACCATTATGTAACAGTACAAAGCTAAGCTTGCATCCCATCATTGTTTATAAGAAGGGATACTAAGACCAAATAAAGAGGATAAGATATAAATTCACAGTGACATCTTTTTTTACATGATAGAATGTATAAAATTCTACATGATGCACTAATGAGTGACTAGGATTAAGAGGAAAAAGGATGTTAGGTAAGGTTTGAAAAAGGTGAAGTGGCAAAGGATGCAAAAGTCATACTTCACTTTTAGAGGGAAAGCGAAATTTAAAATGATTGATGGAAAAAAAAGATGGAGAGGTGGATACCTTGGAAAAGGTGATTGTGCACATGATTAAAGGTAATCCACCTTTAAAATCAAGATTATAGGAATATTAGAAAAAGGTAAGAATAGGAAAAAGGGAAAAGGAATTAAATTAAAATAAATTTAATTTAATCATGGTTTAGAAGAACTTTACGCTAGTGTAGAAATAAAATAAATAAAATTTATTTTATAAAGGGAAATAGAGGGATCATATATTAAATTGAATTTAATATATTAAATTATTTAAATAAAATTTAAATACAAAGGGAAATGAATTTATTTAATTAAAGTAAATTTAATTAAATAAATAGAAGAATATAATGATTATAGTCAATTAATAAAATTAACCATAATGTTAAGGGAAAATATTAATAAAAATTAATATTAGTGTGAATGGATAATTTTAGGTGTCTACATTTAGAAAGGTCTGAGAATTCTACATATGGCATGTTCTTTGTGTTTTTCATTTTGATGCACTTATATGGCTCAAAAATTCAATCTTTGAAACTTGGTTTGTTTTGATAAATTAGGTCTCTAGGGCACACATTAAGAAATATTCTTAAAATTTTACATTTTTGAAAAGCTCTCAGATTTTTAGCAGGGGTCTCTTCTTTGCATTTCTATTTTTGTGCCCAAAATCATATCAAAAAAATCAGATCTTGTTGACTAGGTCAAATGCAACAAAATTAAAATTTTGTGATGAGTTTGCACTTTATTACCACACAGTTCAATGCATGGTTGACTTTTCTTGCAAGTTTTTGATATTTTCAATCTTCTAATAGTGGTTTTGGAGAATGGTTGACCAAGATTAAGATATCTTGAGACTACTAATCAATTTGTTTTGTAGGATGTTGTTTGAAGATCTTGAAAAGCTTTAAGACTACTAATTCATTGGTTTTGTAGGTTTCCTTGGAGATTCAAGAAAATATTGTGTCTACTTTAAGTTGATTTTTATAGGCACCTAGTTTAAATAGGAAGGTTCATTTCTTGTGATTTAATTGGGTAGTAGGAGAGTATGCTCTTTCCTCTTTAAGGGGAAATCATAAATCTAAGCCTACTTAATTTGGTCATTAGAAATGAATCTTGGGTAAATGAATATGTGCTTGATGTGTTTGGGAGAAACTATGGAGTAGGAGAGTATGCTCTTTTCCTTATGGAAAATTAGAAATCTTGACCTCCATTAGTTATCCATCTTTGCTTGCTTGCATTTACCTTTAGAAGGCCTGCCAGGAGAGCAATCTTTTGGGAACAACCTAAGTCAGGAACAAGCAAACCCGGCTACTCCACCCCACTATAATAAAAATATTTCTTCAATATAAAGAGAGGGAAGACTTGGATATTTTCTATTCCTAATGATTTTTCATTTGTAGGGCCTAGTTTCCTCAATCTTGCTAAGCAAGACTACATTTTTTTAGGTGCTTGCAGGGCCATCTTGGTCTCAATCTTGTTTACAAGACAACAAGGGGAGTGCATTCAACTTGTATAGGGTTGAGAGGCCTCAATCTTTCTTGTGAGACTATACATTTTAGGTGCTTGTAGGTCTATAGGCCTTAATTCCTCTTGTAGATCTACAAGGGATAGTCATGAACGAAGGACTTTACTAGACACCTAAGGATTTAGAGGCCAACCACTTCACTCGTGTGATCTAATTAGCAAAATGTATGCAATGAAAATATGGACCTATTTGCTACAAATGAAAAACACCAAAACACCAAACAAAATCACATTAGATGTTAGTCATTTCAAATGCAACAAAATAAGTAATCTTCACTACAACCTCTGATGAGCTAAAACAAGGGCACTCAAAGCCTTGTTTGATTTTCTCTTTGAGATTATTGTGGGTATGCTCTCCCAACACAAATGAAATGCAAAACTATGGGATGCAAGCTAGATGATCATGGAGGATTTGAGAACAAGTATGAGAAACTTGTCCCAAGCTTCAAAAATGATAAAGATTAAGATTGATGCAAGAATGATACAAGAAAATAATAATGCAAAAAATATTAACATCTAAGATGGATGTAACATGATTAAGAAACTATGCTAAAGATGCAACAAGATCTAGATTAGAAATAAGATTATAATGCAATGAAGAAAAGAACTAGAATGATTAAGAAAGCTAGAAGATGCATAAGAATTGAGAAGAATTGAGAATAATTTAGACTTGAAGAAGATTACAAGAAATTAGCCTAAAATGAGGGGTGAGACCTCCTTTTATAGAAAATGAAAAGAATTGGACAGTGGAGATTAAGAGACAAAAGAATGAGTGGCTAGGATTAAAGGTTAGGAAGGGTTTGGAAAATATGAAGAGGCAAAATGAAATGAGTGGCTAGGATTAAGAGGAAAAATGATGTTAGGTAGGGTTTGAAAAAGGTGAAGTGGTAAAGGATGAAAAAGTCAAACTTCACTTTTAGAGGGAAAGATAAATTTAAAAATGATTGGTGGAGAAAAAAGATGGAGAGGAGGCTACCTTGGAAAAGGTGATTTTGCACATGATTTGATGCAGAAGCATCCTAGGGTAGTTGGCAATCCTGTATGTTGGTGTGTTTCTGTGTTACTTAGTTGCATCTTTGACTGAGGAGCTTGGTCATTGAAGGGCTCAGTCGTTGAAGGGAACTTGGTAAACTTCTGGCACTCGACAGAACCTAAGGTCAATGATTCTTGTGGTGCTCGATCGACATGCTTTCTCAGTGATGCCTAGTTTGCTCAGTTGTTTTTATTGGCGCTAAATAGTTTGGCTTACCAACTGGAGTTCTTGGAGATTTGGTTGGTCAACTTGATGTATTTAATGTTGGTAGCTTATGTTGTATTCTCCTAGGTAGATCTTGAGGCCGACATGGAGAATTAATTGTTTGTAAGGCTACTTGAGAGATGACTTGTGTTGCATTTAATTTTTTTTTGTCTTTAGAAGCCGACTGGGTTTTAGGATTTATTTCTTTCTTCCAGTCAACTTCTGGTTGAAGAAATGTATTTAAGGAAGGTTTGGGTAGTTGTTTGAGGGAAGTCATGAGACAGTAATTGGATCCTACGAGATCTTGAAGATCATATTATTTGTCTGATATTTGTAACAATGGAGCTAGTGGTTTGCATGCTTAGAGACAAGGAGATTGCTTGGTGGTTTGCAAGCTCAAGTTTAGATCTTCCTTAGTATTTAGACCAGTTGCTAGTGTATCGCAGAGCTAGACTAGATAGAGGATTGCATAATTACTATTATAATTATTTGTAATTGGCCCTAATCTGGAAGGCCTTACAGTCGAGCATGTTGAATGAAAATTCTATTTGAGCATTCTATTGTTGTTTTTCTACTATATTGTTGTTGCTAGTGTAGATTTGGACCATCCATTCTTGGATTTTTCCATTTGTACTACATTAGGTGGTATTAGAGCTTGAAGTTCTTGATTGTGTAAACATATTTATGAGTTGAGGTAGTTTGCACCTGGACCTTGGATTAGTGATTTGTTGCCTTGAGTTTTCAAAGATCTTGAAGATGCCTCCAAGAAGATTGGACCCTAGGGTGATTGCAGATCTCTCTGATGTTGTGGAAGAAAAGATCTTTGAGAAGGTCAGATTGGATGTCAGATCTGAGATGGAATTGATGAAGAATGACATGATTACTGAGATCATGAGGGCTATTACTAGTATGCCAAAGAATCTTAGTATTGAAGATGGCTATGAGGAAGCTGTTGAAGACTTTGAAGCTTCTGGATCTAGTGGAGATGATAGAGTTGATAAGAGGGACAGATCTGGTGAAGACAAAATTGGTCGGTTGTAGAGCTCTAGAGCTTGATTAAATCCTAGCTACTGAATGGAAGTTTCTAATTTCTCTGGTACTTTGAGACTTGAGGACTTGATTGATTGGACTGGTGAGTTAGAAGAATTCTTTGAGCTAGAAGAAATTGAAGATCCTCTTAGAGTAAGGTTGGCACAGACTAAGTTGAAGGGACATGCTACTCTTTGGTGGAAAGAATTGTAGAGGGAAAGATAAGATGAAGGTGAAATGAAGATCAATCGGTGGAGGTTGATGGTGGCTAAGTTGAAAGCTAAGTTCATACCTTCTGACTATGAACTTGAGTTTTTTAAGAAATTGCAAAGCTTGAATCAGAAAGATTTGACTGTTGAAGACTATACCGATGAGTTCTATAAGTTGAGTATTTGGTCTGGACATAGAAAACTTGGTAAGGAAAAGGTAGCTCGGTATGTGAATGGTTTGAGATTCAATATTTAGGATGAGCTTGGTATGCTAAAGATTGATTTGGTTGAGGATGCTTATCAGTATGCTATGAAGGAAGAAGATAAGTTGAAGAGGACACAACATGGTAATTCTCGTGGAAAGGAGAAACAAGATCACTTAGTGAAGGATAAATCGACTGTTGAAGATGAACTGAAACCTATTGAACTGAGGAAGAGGATAGGTAAGGTTTCCTTTAAGGGTACTTGTTATAATTATGGTGAAGAAGGAAATCTATCATTTGAATGTTGGCATAAGAAGCTCAGTAATAGTAGAAATGCTGTGGTGAATGAGAACATACTAAATGAACCTGAGGTAGATTCAAAAAACTTGCTAGTTCAAAGAACATTGATTGGTACTAAGGTGGAACCTTGTCAGAGGAGTAATTTGTTTAGAACTCAGTGCAAGTTAGGAGGTAATCTCTATGATGTGATTGTAGATAGTGGTAGTACTGATAACCTTGTATTTGAGGAGATGGTTAAGAAACTTGGTTTGAAGAGGGTGAGACATCCTTATCCTTATATGATTGGTTGGTTGCAAGATGTTCATGCTTGGAAGTAAGGGAGAAATGTCTTGTTGATTTTCAGATTGGCCAATATAAGGATCAAGTGTTGTGTGATATTATGGACATGAGTAGTTGTCACATATTTCTTGATAGACCTTGGAAGTATGATTGCAGGGTTGTGCATAATTGTGTCAAGAATGTATTTACTATTGAGAAGAATGACATGAAGTTTTCCTTGATGCCTTTGCTAGATACAACACTTGGTAGGAGGAACCTAAGCTTTGGGAGCTGAGTTGAGTTAGGGGATCCTAAAAGGATTGGATATCAATATAGAGAACATACATGTGAATTATCGAGGAAAGACTTGAAATGGTAGAGAAAGAAGAAGTGGAAAAATGGGTAAGTTAAAGACTTGGAGGAGATATATGTGAAGAACTAGTTTGGGGTTTATGTGTTTAATCCTGGAAGATGTTCTTCCAACCTTTGATAACATCTTTTTGCACCTGGGGTGTCTAATGCAGGAGAATCCTAAGGTAGTTGTCAATCCTGTATGTTGGTGTGTTGGAGTGTTTCTGTGTTACTCAATTGCAGATTTGACCAAGGGGCTCAGTCATTGAATGGCTCAGTCACTGAAGGGAACTCAGTAAACTTTTGGCGCTCGACAGAATCTAAGCTTGATGATGCTTGTGGTGCTCGATCGATGTGCTTGCTCGTTGATGCCTAACTTTCTCGGTTGTTTTTACTGGCGCTCAGTAGTTTGGCTTACCGACTAGAGTTCTTAGAGATTTGGTTGGCCGACTTGATGTATTTAATGTTGGTAGCTTATGTTGTATTCTCCTAGGTAGATCTTGAGACCGACATGGAGAATTAATTATTTGTAAGGCTATTTGAGAGCCGACTTGTGTTACATTTAATATTTGTTTGTCTTTAGAAGCCGACTGGGTTTTAGGATTTATTTCTTTCTTCCAGCTGACTTTTGGTTGAAGAAATGTATTTAATGAAGGTTTGGGTAGTTGTTTGAGGGAAGTCATGAGACAGTAATTAGATCCTGTGAGATCTTGAAGATCAGGTTGTTTGTCTGATATTTGTAACAACAGAGCTAGTGGTTTGCATGCTTAGAGACAAGGAGCTTGCTTGGTAGGTTGCGAGCTCAAGTTTAGATCTGCCTTAGTGTTTCTACCAGTTACTGGTGTATCACAGAGCTGGACTAGCTAGATGATTGCATAATTACTATTGTAATTGTTTGTATTTGGCCCTAACCCGGAAGGCCTTACAACTGGGCATGTTGAATGAAAATTCTGTTTGAGCATTCTCTTGTTGTGTTTCCACTGTATTGTTGTTGCTAGTGTAGATTTTGACTATCCATTCTTGGATTTTTCCATTTGCACTGCATCATGATTAGAGGTAATCCACCTTTTAATTAAGATTAGAGGAATATTAGAAAAAATGTAAGAATAGAAAAAAGGGAAAAGGGACTAAATTAAAATAAATTTAATTTAATTATGGTTTAGAAGAACTTTAGGCTAGTGGAGAAATAAAATAAATAAAATTTATTTTATAAAGGGAAATGGAGGGATAATATATTAAAATAAACTAATATATTATAGTATTTAAATAAAATTTAAATACAAAGGGAAAATGAATATATAAAATAAAATAAAATAAATAGAAGAATATAATGATTATAGCCAATTAATAAAATTAACCATAATGTTAAGGGAAAATATTAATAAAAATTAACATTAGTTTGAATGGACAATTTTAGATGTCTACATTTTGCCCCTCTTTGATGCGGTGTCAAAATATTGTTAGGGTTAAACAAGATAGAAATAATAGTTAGATGCAAATATAACCAATATCAAAAAAATAATAAACCACACAGAAGAGAACACAAGATATAAATATTTAACGTGGTTCACCCAATCCTTGGGCTACGTCTACCAATAGCAAGTCCAATATTATTATTATCCAGTTATTACAACCTGATTACAATCCACAATCCCTTACAACTCAATACCATCGCAAGAAGTTACTAAAAACATACATGATAATGAAATCCCTAACCCTAAGCCATTTTATGCAAGCTTATTTTTCCGCTTTAGGGTTAGAATTAGTTACAACATGTCGGCCCAAAAATAGCCCCCCAAAAAAATTTCCTCGGGGGCTCCGCCCTCGAACCCCCGAACAGTCGTGGGCTATCACCCTCAACTATATTGGGGGTTATCGCCCCCAAACTCCCGCTCGGGGCCCGACTCAACCCTGAACCCTGATGAGGATGGGGGGAAAAGTGTACAGTACTTCCCTAATCAGTCACCATAAGATAACAATCTCCCACTTGGGGATTGATTAGGATACACACAAAATAACAACCAGTTGGATTATATTATACTTATTTAATAAAAAATTAGATGTTTCTTCATCTTTGTTAGTATTCATCTTTTCATTAAATTGATCAGTTCTCTATCATACTATTTTTCATTTAGATGCTTCAATGTGATATCTTATGTTATCATAATTTAAATTACGTTTCAATTTGATCATCAGTTTGAAAATTGGTTTTCAAGAGTTCATTTTGTCTTATTGATCTTTTGTGAGGGAGTTAAAATCCACAAGACTAACTGTAATAGAAAATTTAAATTATTAATACATATAGATGCCTTTGAAGTGATGGTCTTTTTTAAGATTAAGTTATTAAAACCATCTCATGAGGTTATACATAGGGTCGATTAATTGAATTGATAATAATCAACAAATGATAAAGGCACTGGTCTGATATTGATATAAGGTAATTTAATCAAGTGTCTTCAGAGAAATCCTAATCAAGAATTATATCTACATTTAATAAATTATTTATACAACAAAGCAATCTTTTTCAAAGCAATTTCAATTATAAAAAGCATTCTTTTTATAAAGTTTACAAGTGCCAACAATTCAACAACCTTCAAGAATCATTTCCATCTTGAAGAGGCTATCAAATATTTGAATCCACTATACAAAATCCTCCAACCAGAAGATTGGATTTGAGGTAGAGGTTTACCTGCCTTGGCTTAGCGAAGCCTAAAGTGTAGGGGAATTTGATCAAGTGACCATGCATTCTCGGTCATTGGCCAAAGATGATTAAAGATTCTTTAGGAGGAGTGGCAAAACTCTTGGATTTCCAATCTATGATTTTGGGAACCAATAGGTTCTACCTATCGAAGATCTATGCCAATGATCTTTCATGACATGATTTATAAGACTATGGAAGATTACATTGATGACATATTAGAAAAATAAAAACTCAGATAGACACACTTGAAGGTGCTAGGATGTATTTTTGATAGGTTAGAAGAATACAAGGTTCGATTGAACCCAAAGAAGTATGATTTTGGAGTTACATCTAGAAAAATCCTTAGATTCATAGTATCAAATAGAGGAATTGAAGTAGACCTAGAGAAGGTCAAAGAAATCTTAGACATGCCTCCTCTTTCCAATCTAAAATAACTCAGAGGACTTCAAGGAGGACTACAATCCTCAATGCCTTCTCCATCTGTGAAACATACACTAGTGGAAGAGGAGAAATATTGTCCTTTCACTCCCTCTCTGGAATCATGGAGGGACACTCATACTTTTTGTTCTTCTCTAAATATTTCCTATATTGGTGCCTCACATACTTTAGATATGTGCCAACTTTGTCAAGGACCTTGTTTTTGTTGAATGTGTCATTTTTGAACAACCCAACCATACGCCTTCTGAGTTCATATTTTAACTTTTTTTCTCGCTCATTCCACCATTTATGTATGGTGGGCCCAAAGATCTCCAATACAAATTCATTAAGATATTTATAAAAAATATCATTTCCTACAAAAAAATCATGGGATCATTAGTCCAAAATGAGTGATCAATAAGTAAATTATAATTAGACTATATATAATAATAATTTTAAAGTACCTGGAACCTTCTCTATCTTTAAGGGAAGAATTTATGCGCTCACCACCAATGTGGCCCACAACATTCCCATACTAGCAATATAGGAAGATCCAGGAAATGATGCTATGGTATCACCACTAGTCGCCCCTGCATCCTAATGTACATGTCCTTATGTAGAAAAATGAATCCACTATGAAATACCCCCAAGAAAGAACACTTCAAGGGAAATAAACACATAACAAAAGAGAGAGAAAAAGAGAGATCTACCAACTATGGGGTCAGTATGATGTGCACTAGTGGATGTCTTCTTGTTGTGTGTTGCTGACATTTCAATTGTAAATATAGGTGGGGATGATGACCTCAGATAAGGCAACATTTGCATAGGAACATGGACATCACTTGAGGAATGATACATTAAATATACAAAACATTAAATATATGAGCAATAAAACATTAACAGATAAGAGGAGAAAAACATGTAATAGAGCCTATGAAAAGGAAAAAATATTGTAATTAGTCATTTCTAGTTCATTGGGACATGGTTTGAAGGTCTATGTCAAAATATGAGGATAAGAGAAGCAAAAATGCAATATTGCTCAAAAGTTGCACACAATGCAATGTTTCAAAAATGCAGTTTTGTAACATTTACACCAGCTATTGTCCTTATCGGTTAGAGTAGAGATGAACAATTTTTTAACTATAATGAACCTTATAAAAATAAAAAATTGGTCAAGTATAGTGAGAAGACTCCAGTCTTGAGGTTGCATTTCAAGGTTTAAGCAATTTCATTTCTAACTATTATGGAGACCCTTCAGGAGGATAGTCATGGGTTTTAATGATCATGGTAAATGAAAGACCATGTATAAGGAAGGAGAAAGGAGAAATGGATGGTAGTCTCCATTAGAAATAAATTTTCTTGATGAGTGATATTGTTGGAAGTATTTATGAAACCTAATATTTGGTTCAAGTTTCCTCTTATATGTAGCCTATGTTGAAGGGTTGAATGGATCTATGGGATCCTAATGGGAATCTCTTGGATGCTCTACATCAGTGACCCCATGTATAATCAATGATGAAAATAGTGATTTTAGAAAGATGCATGAATGAACCTCACGTAGTAATAACTGTCCAGATTGATATAATGACTTGTGCCTAGAGGTTTTCAAAGGTGTCCTCAAGAAGACAGATACATCATCGTAGAAACTCTTAATACCATGGAAGCAATGGTATTAATGAGTAGTTTTAATGTATAGAACATGGTCATCACCTGAACTACCTAGAGTACCCTAATCATGGCCACCAACTTGATGAGGATGCAAAAATTATTGTAAAAACAACACACACATATTTTAGTTCATGACATAAAAGAGTATAAAATATAAACCATTATTCAACTTATGTTATAATTAAAGATTTCATTACTACTTACTTGCAAGTTTTGTGCTCTCTACATCAAATTTTGTACCCTCTCTTTTATCTCATCAAGTTGAGGGTTTATGTATGCCAAAGCAAGAATTTCTCTCTTAATTGTTTTTGTCTTTTTCATCATTTTGATAGGGTTTGTGGAATATGTGATGTCATCATCACATAATAGTGAGTCCAACTCTATATAGACATCCTCGGGTATTGAAGGTGCCTTTCCCTTTCCTTGAACATCCCTTTGTGATAAGAATATTAGTAACATTATCAAAATTACTCCAAAAACCTAAAGAAAATAACATAATAATATAACATTTTGCTTCTATCTAATTTGTACAATTACAATGAGGTTTACCTGCTGGGTAGAAGGGTTGGGATCAACATCCCTTTATATGCTATGGGTCAGATCAAAGTCACCCTATGACAAATATTAAATATAAAAATGTTTGCGAAATGAAATCAATAGACCTAGCAAAATAACTTAATAATAAAATGTTATATTGGAGTCATTAATTGGATGTTGATTTAAATGGTATATAGTACGTACCACCCCCATGATAATAACTTTGTTTTTATCTATGGAATTCAAATTGTAATTGATTAGAAACTTTTCCTCTGTACTTATTGATTTTATTGCACATACGAATACATGATTTCCCTCACACACCTCAAATATGCAGTTGGGTTGCTTATTAGTTGACCCAGATTGTGTACTATTTATAAAACCTACAATATTCCCTGTTGATTTTTTCCTTTTATCAATGTACATAGCCACTCTTTTACTTTGATCATTATCTTTCCATTGTATATAATTTTCTAAGAGGCTTACCTACGCATACTTTTTTTATATCAAACAATTTGTATCCAATTTTTGTGATTGTAACAATGTCTGACGTACTCCATCAATTCAACAACTTTTTTTTAACAAACCTTTATTCCGTCCATGGAAAATAGGTCCAAACCATGTAATGATATGTTGGATATTGATAATGCATGGATGGTGATTGAGACATGTAATATGTTTAATCACTACGTTATTGAATAGGCACTCATACTGTTGCTATTTGTGTTTTGTCACTGATGTCAACATATGCTTTTATAAAGGAACCAGACTGGTAATCATGGTGTACAGTTAGTGTGTAGATGTTTCAAATGTTGAGAAGTTAGATGAGAGTTCAGGTGGATGTTGTGATCTTATATCTGTGATTGCATCATTAGGTATTGCATATTAATAAAGTTACAATTTTTTGGGTAAAGACTGGTCACTGGACTATGACAGTGAGAATTGACAGAGTTAGTCTCTGAGTTTTTGATATATCTTTCAGAGGAACTGGATTCAAGGTATGTGAACTTGAAGGATGATGGAAGAGGTACTGACGAATGCTCATTGGTCAGCACAAGGTATAGAGTTATTGGTGATGTCATCTGTGGTGTGTGCTCTGGCGATGGCTTATTCTGAAGCCAACTCAGGGAATGAAGCATGTGTTTTGTTTGGCAAGCACAAATCAAGGATGTCAATCCTTAATTGTTGTAATGTAATAATTGTAAACTTGTTTTAGATACCGTGTGTATCTTAGAAAGGGTTTATGTAATTATTTGTAATTAGGAAAGCCTTATGGGCCGACCTGATCTTGGTAAAATGTAATAAGGTATAAATGAAAGGTCTTTTCTTTGGAAAAGATATGGATGAAATATATGTGATATAGAGAGGTTGTGAAAGCTGTGAGCTTGTGTTTGTTGCATGTAGAGTAGAGGTTTACTGGTGGACTTCATTGGAACTGATCAAGAAAAGATATTTGCTAGCAAATAGTTCAAAAGATTGTGTATTTCTTCATATACACCGGTTGTGAACTAGTGAGTTCTGAAGGTGGATTATCCTTCTTTGGGCAGTGAGCCTTGGGTAGTGAGTCCTCTATTGTTCTTGACTTCTAATAGGGTTTGTCCTCTAATAAGGACTATGTAATGTAATGTTTCAATAAGCTCCTAATAGGGCTATATCTTCTAACAAGGATTACTATACTCTCAGTACATCATTTGTGGGTGCTAATTCCCACCGGGGTTTTTACCTTTAACAGGGTTTCCCCGAGACCAAAATATTGTGTTATTATGTTGGCATTCATTGTGTTCATTGTTTCTAATATTTATGAGCTAAAATTTTAAATTTTAAATTTTGTTATATAACTGATTCACCCCCCCTCTCAGTTGTATTGTGGACTGTTATTCCCAAGAATTGGTATTAGAGCTTGTGGTCCTAAGTGTGTGTGTGAAAATTGTACCTGATCTGTAGACACAACACTTTAGTAAAATATTAGAGGTTAGCAAAAATCAAAATCGTGCGAAATTGAAATCTAATTTAACCAAGCGATTTACTGTCTTCTAGTAGGTGTGAGATTAATGTTCTCAGATTGTTATCGAGATCAGTGACCTAGATGACACCTAAATGAAAGATTTGAATGCAATTGATCTAGATATGAATTGAATGCAATTAATCTATATTTTTGAATTTTCTATGCAATAATAATGAAAAACTAATATGAATCTATGCTAATATGGAAATTGATATGCTAAAATGATCTAACAATGATATGAAAAAGAATCTAAATGAATGTAAAAAAAAAACAAATTGATCTCACAATAGTCTTGATTCACAATAAGCTTTGATTCTCCCAATTCCAATTCTCCAGCGTGATTGTGCAAAAATATGAGATGCTTGGATGCAAATTTGAGAGATGATTGAGAGATGAATTATGAAGAGCTGAGCCTTGATTTTATAGAAATCCAGGGCTTTGGAGGTGCATGGAAAAAATCCATAAATCACTTAAATAACGCAACTTGATTTTTGAGTTATCTGATCATGAAAGATAGTTAATTCTCGAAATCATGCAAAAACATGCAAAAATAGTTTTTTAACTCAAATTAGAGTTTAGATCAGCTTTTTGAACTTCAAAAGGATGTTGAGTTCCAAAAAGTCAATAACTTGCATTGATTTTCTGATTTGGAGTTTAACTGTTTCTTTTGAATGTGCATAATAATTAAGAATTAAATAAATAAATAAAATGATTTATCCTCAACTCAACTTGATTTTTGAAAATAAATAATTAATTTATTGGTTAATTAACTATTTATCAAACTCTTATTAAAAACTATATTATTAAATAATGACAACTTGCTTTAATCAATTAAATAAAGATTTAATCAATTATTCATAGGATATTGGATTTATTGTCAAAATTAAATAATATAATTAATAATAGATAGAATTAAATTTAATTAAACAATTAAGTGACAAATATTAAATCTAATTAATTAAATATGAAAATATTCAATTAATCAAACTTTAGGATAAATGTGATTTATTGCCCAATAATTATAAAATTAAAGATAATTATGATGATTAGGAATATTACTAGGAATATTCCTTGATGCAGAATTTAAGATAATCAATTATATTTTATTATGTTCAGATGTGCCTTAGGTTAGGACTTCGATGTTGATTTTGTTCGATTTGTCGATGTAGGAGGTTAATGAACATATAGCCCATTTTTGGGGTATTACATTTTGCCCCTCTTTGAATTACTGGGCGAAGCGCAGTGGTTCAAAGAAGGTCTATGTTTGATAAAGATATGAAACTGATGTTTGAAATTGATAATTGATATGAGGCAGAAGCTGATTGATATTGATTTGATATGGAGATAATAGGTCCTGAATGACCAAAGAGAATGTTCACTGTAGCAGCAAATGAAACGATGATTGCGAAAGAGTGTCAAAACACTTGATTCCAAACCTTAGGATTGCTAAGAAGTGAGTGACCGGTTCTAGACTCGATTGTCTTAGCAGAACTAGCAGGTATCACATCCAAATCCTTCAGTTGCCGAAGAACCAAGGAAAGAACACTATGATCTGATGGTTGCAAAAACTGATACAGTTTACAAGATTAGGAGAATACTAGATTGATATGGATCTTGATGAATCTGATATGCCCCAAGTGATGATAGATTTGCCCCGAGCAATGAGGACTTTTTTGATGAATTAGTAACTAGACGTGATTGTTTGTCTTGATCACTGATCAAAGATATTGATAGACTTGATTGATAGAATTTTGATTTACAGACTTTGAATTGATGTGCAATACCATGCCCCCTTCGGGATTAAAATTGAAATCTGACAAGAAAAATCAGCGTTGAGAGCTCAGAAGCATGTTGATTGATGGGAAAAGTGGTTATACACGTTTAAGAGCGCATTCTGCATCGTTTAGAGGTCCTGGAGACCAAGGTTGACTAGGTTTGACCATGAGTTGAAATTTTGATAGTTTGATGTTAGATAATCAGTTAAGTTGAATACTGGATTTCTGTGATGATTGAAGGTCAAATATGCAAGTAGTTAATAATATGAATGATCTCAAATTTGAATTTTGATCCCGAAAAAGGATTCTACTTGCTGTTTCATTGGAGGAACCTTCGTGTGAGATTCAGCTCTTGTTAGACTTGAAGATGCGATTTGAAGAATCGTTTAAGCATTGAAGTTCATTTAGCCATTGTGAGATCATGCAAATATGCAAAATGCAAAGAGACATGCAAAATGAAATGCAACCTAAGACCTAGGACCTACTCACTGATCATATGTCAATTTGTTATCATCATTGAGCTTTTAGGTAACCGGATAAATCAATACAATGCCCACTAGCCATGAAACCATAGACATATGAATATCGATTTGTATGCGCAAGAATCAATACAACACCCACTGGTTATACAACCATGGACATATGAATATTGATTTGTTTTCAGAATGTTGGATTAGATATAAGCACCAAGGCACAACGCCAGGATGACCTGAATATCATGTCCATTTTGATATAGCAATTTGTACAAGCATCAAAACATAAACATCGTGATGACCTGAATACGCCTTGCATGACAGACACATCAAACAGTCAAGAGATCATTCCAAATCTAGTGTGAATTACCCGTAGTGACCCTTTATCATTCACATCCTTAGGTAAGATCGCGTTTCACAGTAGGAGAAAGAAACTACTCAAAAAGACAATAGTTAGATCAAACTTCCTTGAATTGTCTAGGTATCAATGGTTGAGGTACGCATGGCCATCCAATTTGAGATAGAGGCTCTTATAGTCGGACACCATTTCAATCTGGAATTTCCAAAGTTGTTAGATTTTCACATACAAACAGAAGACAAAGAAAAGATTATGCCCCCAGTCATCACTCTCTAAATCCTATAAAGGACATCATCGAAGAGCTCGAAGGGACACAATATGCAAAAATCTCAATGTGAATCAGTAAGCATACAAGGAGATAAAAGCATGTAAAAAAAGTATAGATTGTTTTCAGTTTGATGTTTGATGTTTGATTGCATTGTTGTAGATGCAAAATCCTTTCTGGAGACAAGACTGACTGACTGACTGACTCACATGAAGCTTCAAAGGACTTTGACTAGATATGATCCATATAAGATACATGGGAGACCATAGGATATGACATTGATTACCCCCAAGTGTTAAACATTGATAGGATACAGACGCTTGAGCTGATTGGTGTACAGACCGATTTATTGAAAACTGGAAATGCAGAAACAAACTGGGAGATATGTACAAACTAAAGCAAGATTGAAAGCTAAGAAAGACCAAGATTGCACTGATAGATGGAGCATTTGGAACAAGTGGCACTCGTTTGCTAGGTTTTCACCATCTTGGTAGAGATTCTATTTTTGCTACCAAGGCGCCTGTTTCCAGGTTTTCACCAAGGAACTTTTTCTTTTTTTTTTCATTTTTTTGTATTTTTCATATTTTCAATTTTTTTGTACTTTTGATATTTTTTGATTTTTTTGTGAATCATCAAGGCGCCTATTGCTAGGTTTTCACCAAGATGTTCATTTTTTAGGACTTTTTCTGATTTTTATAATTTTTTCAGGATATTTAACCATAGACTGAATGCCTTAGGCATAGAATTTCTTCAGATGGAGAACGTTGATTGGTTCTCGGAGCTGTTCTCCTTCAGTCGTTGAGAGTTGATAGGCATCAGAGCCAAAAGTAGCAGTGATTACAAAGGGACCCAGCCAGTTGGGTTCAAACTTCCCCTTGCGTTCTCGATGTGATTGATTTTTAGGATTTTCTCTCAAGACTAGATCGCCAACCTGAAATTCTCTGTGTCTGACTTTCTTATTGTAGCCTCTAGACATTCTTTTCTGATACACTCTGAGATGATCATATGCTACTTATCTGTGCTCATCTAGTAGTTCCAGTTCTTGTAACCTAGACACTCTGTAGTCATCGTCGGTGATAAGTCCATGCATTCTAATTCTGAGTGATGGGATTTCAACCTCAATAGGCAGTACCGCTTCAGACCCATAAACTAAAGTGAAAGGTGTAGCCCCAGTGGGAGTTCTGATACTTGATCTGATACTTGTTCTGATACTTGTTCTGCTATTTATTCTGATATTTGTTTTGATACTTGTTCTGATACTGATTCTGATACTGGTTTTGATACTAGTTCTGATACTAGTTTTGATATTGGTAGCTCTTTTTCCATTGCAAACTCCCAACCAAGATCATATCATGCAGTCCTAATGTCTAGCAATGTGGAGAATAAGAGGGATTGACAAGCTGGTGGAAGAGATGGAGGACAAGAGAATGAAAGCTAATGAAAGGAAGAAATCCTCAAGGGCAAACTCCTCAAGAATACTCAAGCTAGGGAAAAATTGTCATGTAAAGCACATTTGGACAAGCAATGAAAGACCATCATAGGATAAGTTATAATAGCGTAATGCCAAAGAAGGAAAGGATGTAGCCCAAAAGAGTAGACATGTCAAGAGGCTTCATAGCACTGTGTTTTACTCTTTCTTTCTTAGATCAAGACCAAAGGGGAAAAGGATAGCGAAAGGCTAAAATGAATGGAGGAAAATAAATATGAAGGCTAAACAGGAAGGGAATGAAAGCAAGATCATCATCAGACAACTCACAAAATAGCCAAATATCCGTGTATAGATCAACATTGTCAAGATCAAAGAGAGAAGATGAAATGGATAAAATATGTAGAAGAACTACGCATGATGCCTGATTGCCAGGTTTTCATCATGGTACTTATCCAAGGCACCACAAGGAAGTGGTTTTCACCATAGGATGAATTTATTTCTCTTTAATTTTGCTACCAAGGTGCCTGTTTCCAGGTTTTCACCAAGGCACATTTTCAATTTTTTTAAATTTTTTTTTAAATTTCTCTTTTAGAAGAAGGCAAGCTTTTTAGATAATGCTCCTTGAAAGGATAAACCATGATATGCCAAGAATTCAAAATGATATGCTCAAAGATGCTGATAGGGAAAGGGAGATGGAAGAGAAAAATGGAGGATAAAGTTTTATGTAAAGCGAGTGAGGTTGGAAGATAGGAGGAATAGGCAAATGAGGAAAAATGATAGAAGGTAGAAGGATAATGTATGGAAGGATTGTGAAAGGGTAGATGGAAAGGAGGGCAAGATCAATATTGATGCACACCTTGGAGGGTGACGAGAGGATGGAGGAAATGTGAATGAAGGAATACGTGAAGGAATATGGTGAATGGATAGCAGAGGTTGCGGTTCAGGTGCATGGAATGGAAGAATATTTTTGGAGGGAAATGAAGTGGAAGCCTTTGGAAGCTTGAATGTCAATTTCACTTTTTTCTCAACACTAGACTCTTTCAAGAGAGACTTTGGAATCCATATAGTCATAGGCTTTTTATTTCCTTTTGATGATCTAGAGATAATATCTTCAATGATGGATTTTGGAACCCATATTTGTCTTGTAGTTTTTTTCTTAGATATCTCTTTTGACTTTATGCCTCCATGTCATTTAGAGGAGACATGGTGATCTTATTTTTTTGATGGATTCTTGTATTGCTTCTTTTTCTTGTATTGAAAATTCAAGTTACTTCCAAAAGACTTGGGACTTGTGGAAGAAGAAGGAGGATATGACTGGTTTAGATGGGTGCGTGGATGAAAAAGATTCAGGGGTATGCATCTATGTTGATCTTGAGGAAAGATAGGAGATGGAGGGATGTAGGGACCCAAGATGGATGGCGAATTATGAGAGTTAGGAGGGGAAAGTGAAGGGACATAAGGACCCAAGATGGAAGGTAGACGTGAAGCTCTTAGTAGTGGTGGAAGAGGTCCAAGGATGGAAGTGGAAGATGCAAAAGGATAATCAATAAGTTCATCAGCATCTATATGACAACCAAGGATATCAGCATCTTTAGAGTGAGCATTAGAATTTTCAATAGAATCATGGACATCCTGAATATGAGCACCTTCTTTGATAGGATTGTTCAAAGCTTGCAAAGACTTAGGAAGAGTAGAAAGTGGAAGTGAACATAGAGTGGTAGAACAAGAAGATGAAAGACTTTGATCTTGACAAGGATCTTCGGATAGCATAAGCGCATAATTTTTCTCTTATTTTTCAATAGGCTTAACATTGGAAGGAACACCATTTTTACCAACCTTAATGGAAGTATCATCTTTGGAAAGCGCAAGTGTAATAAGGTCATTTTGATTGTCAATAAGCTCAACAGTGTAAGTAGTAGCTTGATCTTGCTTAGGAGAAGACTTAAGACATGGTAGAATGCATGAAAAAGGGGGTGCGGGATCAAAAGAACCCTTGAATGGATAAGAGACATCTTGAAAAGGAGTGGATGACATGGAGGGTTCTTGATCTTGATCTTTCTTTATGTTCTTTTCTTCATCATTTTTAGAGTCCTCTTGACATGGAGCCACTTCTAAGGACAAGGAAGCATGTTGGGATTGTATGGATGGCTTTGGAAGAGATGGTGGAGGACTAGCTGAAGTAGGGATTATAGCATATGAAGGCTTAGGCTCTTTAGGTTTAGCATTATTGAAAGTATTTGTAGCCAAGTGAAGGTTAGCTTGAGTTTCTGTAAGAGGTAGCCTTGGAGGATAACAATAGGGAACTGTATGAAAAGTATCAAGACTTTCGTTGGATGAAGGTTCTATGAAAGATTTGAAAGACTCGAAAGCTTTAGGAAATGCACGAGTATTGGAGGAAGTAGGGGATGGAAGGGAACCATCACCAGATAAAGGTTCAACATTAACATGATCTTCCTTGAGAGTGTAATCTTTATTTTCAGCCTGAGAGTTCTTAGAGGAGAGATCCTTATAGTATTGACATTTCAAGCTAGCACGATGTATTTTATAGTCCTCAGCAGTAGTAGATGGATCATCATCAAGGTATTGTCCACAAAAGCCATCAAAGTCTCTTTCAAAATTAGAATCATATGGATCACCATCATGATCTATCCAATGTGATGGCCCATTTATAGTAAGCAGGAATGAATGACGAGGAGGATTCTTAGGAACAGAGGTATCATAGGTATCATTACATTGTCTATCATCATAGTCATCATAGTCTCCAAAGCTGGATGTGTCACTCTCTATGGAAGAGGTATCATAAGGGTTGTCACGTTGCTCAAATTCTATCTGGGGGCATGGTGACATGTACAAGTCTTTATCAAATGGAAAAGAGTAGAGAGATTTCATGGAGAACTCTTTGGGTTCATTTTCTTTCTTAAGATTGTCAAGCTGGAGTTGCATAGCATGCATCTGTTTCATCATAGCGGCGATCATAATTTCTTCCTGATGTGTACTGATTCTTTGAGACATGTGTACTGATTCTCAATGGCTACTGCTCTATTCCTGACACAGTGATTTGTTCAACAGATTCTAGAACTAGGATGAGAAAGTTGAATATCTGGCAATCCTGACAATTTTCTGACAACTTTCAAAAATTTCTCAAATGACACTCTAAAAAACTCGTACGACAGTTGCAAGATTTTGACTTTGAGAATTTGCTGGCATGGAAACTCATACGACACTGGGTTTGCTATCATACGACAAATGGGTGTGTGTGTGAAAATTGTACCTGATCTGTAGACACAACACTTCAGTAAAACATTAGAGGTTAGTAAAAACAAAATCATGCAAAATTGAAATCTAATTTAACCAAGTGATTTACTGCCTTCTAGTAGGTGCGAGATTGATGTTCTCAGATTGTAATCGAGATCAGTGACCTAGACGACACCTAAATGAAGGATTTGAATGCAAAAGATGGATATGAAATTGAATGCAATTAATCTATATTTTTGATATTTTCTATGCAATAAGAATGATAAAAACTGATATGAATCTATGCTAGATGAAATTGATATGCTATGAATGCTATTGAAAATTGATATGAAATGAATGCTAAATGATCTAACAATGAAGATTCTAACAATGATATGAAAACTATGAAATTCTATGCTAAGATATAAAAACTATGCAATTGAAATTGATCTCACAAAGCTTTGAATTCGCAAGTTGATTCTTTCAAGCTCCAATTCTCCAGCGTGATTGTGCAAAAATATGAGATGCTTGGATGCAAATTTGAGAGATGATTGAGAGATGATTGAGCCTTGTTTTTATAGAAATCCGGGGCTTTGGAGGTGCATGAGAAAAAGCCATAAATCACTCAAATAACTCAGGTTGATTTTTGAGTTATTTTTAAATAAAGGATAATTAACTCACAAAAACATGCAAAAAGCACAGTTCAACTTGAATTAGAAGTTTAGCTTTAATTGATAATTGATAGTTGTCTGCTTTTATGATTGTGCATGTTTTATTTATAAATTAATTTAATAATAAAGTGATTTATTTCCAACTTAACTGCTTTTAAAAATAAAACAATTGATTTATGGGTTAATCAATTATTTAATCAAATTTTTTTAAAAAACTATATTATTAAATAATGACAACTTGCTTTAATTAATTAAATAAGAATTTAATCAATTATTCATAAGATTTTAGATTTATTGTCAAAATTTAAATAATATAATTAATAATAGATAAAATTAAATTTAATTAAATAATTAGGTGGCAAGATATTAAATCTAATTAATTAAATATGCAAAATATTCAATTAATCAAGCTATAGGATAAATGTGATTTATTGCCAAATAATTATAAAATTAAAGATAATTAAGATAATTAAGAATATTGCTAGGAATATTCCCCGATGCAAAATTTAAGATAATCAATTAGGATTCGATGATGTTTAGATGTGCCTTAGATTAGGACTTTGATGTCGATTTCATTCGAATTGTTGATATAGGAGATTAATGAACATATTGCCCATTTTTGGGGTATTACAATGGGTTGCAATGAAACGACACTTGATGGAAACTCGTATGACTTTCTGACCTCTAGAGATGACTTTTGACTCCAGAAAAGGATTTTACTTCAGATTTTGCAAATTTTGAGTTTTCAGATTTGAATTATTTGCAAATTTCAATGTCTAGATTTGAAGATTGTAACAGATTTGTCCATTTTCAGTAACCAGATAGATAAACAAGCATGCAGAACAACAAGCAAGTGATTTCAAGCATGTCTGAAAATAATGAACAAGGGCAAAAGCAACCTTGTGCATGAACAATCAACTGACTTATTCATTCTAATCCTTAGAAGCGCTAATTGTGTATGTTCCAAAAATGTTTTGTAATAACGCACATATACCCTATAAAATGAAAATTTGGCCTTGCTAGGGTTTTTAGTAATGGTTTGACTCTACAAATTTTATGATCCAAAGGGGTGAACTCCAATCCCGGTGCACCAGGGTTTTGACACAGTCCGAGAACTTAATCTTCAGGAGCTACTAGGTAGATCTGACAACCCAACAATGAACCATACCCATGGAGATTTCTTCCACAAGGACATTTATATAGTGGCTGTCACTACCATGGTGAAAATGGCTATGACCGCTTGAGGTTCCATCAACGCAGTTTGCCCTGTGAAGGGATTGTCCACTATGGTTAACCCTCTCTAAAGATGACTCACAATAGTATACCACAAGGGGACTTGGCTCCAGATCAAAGGTTTTTGACACCTTTTCACTTTTAACCCAAACAAAGCAAATAGATTAATCCGACATGCTAAGATAAAGTTTTGCTTCACCAAGGTCTATGATGTCAACTCCACATGATCTATCAACCTCTCCAGGGAGAGAATGTATCAATCAATAAGAGAAGACGCACTAACCAATTTTGATTAACCAAAGCTCGTGATATCAACCCCACGTGATCTATCAACCTATCCAGAGAGAGAATGTGTCGATCAATAAGAGAAGATGCACTAACCAAGTTGAATGTGAAACGCACTAAGTATCCTCCCTACCTACAAGGATTTTGTCGTCAAGAAAGATTTCTCTAGGAATCCAATCTCTCAAGAATCACAAATAGTGTTCATAGGGCCTAATTACTATGTGAGCACATATATATTCCCGAAAGCAAATCTACCAAAAGTACCCAAAAAGCAGAAAGAGGAACACTTAACGCTTAAAGCGAATATGAGATGAGTCCACAAGGTGGAACACTTAACACCTCACACAAGCTAAAAATGAGTCCCCAACTTAGAAAACAAGTGAGTTCCTAAAAGCACAAAAGGGTTGCCAAGTGGAACACTTACCGCTTTTGTCCTGTTGACCCCTCCCCTTTATGGCGCTGAGATTGCAACCATAGGGTGGAAATGAGGGGTTGACAAATTAGCGAGTCCAATAACCCAAGATAGCAATCAAGATCAATCACAAGTATTCTAAGACTACTTAATGAATCCTTAAGGGGTCACAACCTAGTATCAATTATGCAAGTGTGTAGAAATAGATCAAAAGCATGAAAAGATGCACACAAGCTTGACACGTGAGAGATTTATTTTAAGTCCAAATCGAAATGTTTTTAGAACAAGGAGAATACCTTGTGATCCTCGCAACGTGCTTAGTAGATTTTACCTGATTTTTAGCAATTCTTGCACTTTTCCCAATCAAAATCAACAGAAATCAATCAGAAATAGTAAATTTCAATTGTTAGGGTTAGCTGTTAGTCAAAATCTGAAAATCAAATCTGATAAACTATCTGCAAAAATGAAATGACAATTGAAATCTGATACCAAAACTCGTACGACAGTGGGTATGCTCCCAGACGATAGTCCAGAAACTCGTACGACACTGGGTATGCTACCATACGACAGTTGAGTTCCCAAACGATAGTAAGTATGTGATGAAATGATATTCGATAAAGTCAACTGTCTTACAATAGTGGGTATGCTCCCAGATGACACTGGGTGTTCACTGAAATGATAGTCTGCGATAAAGTCAACTGTCGTACGATAGTGGGTATGCTCCCAAATGACACTAGGTGTTCGTTGAAATGACAGTCTGCAAAACTTGTACGACACTTTGTGTCAGATGAAATGATAGTCTGCAAAACTCGTACGACACTGGGTGTCTGATGGAAATGACAGTTTGCAAAACTCGTACGACACTGGGTGTCTGATGAAATGACAATCTTGAAAACTTGTACGACACTGGGTGTCTGATGAAACGACAGTCTGCAAAACTCGTATGACACTGGGTGTCTGATGAAATGACAGTCTGCAAAACTCGTACGACACTGGGTTTCTACTGAAATGACAGTTTGCAAAACTCATACGACAAAATGAAAACTCGTACGACAACTGTATGTACCGAAATTAAAAATCACACTATACGGACGGTTTTGATAGAAAAAGTGCCAAATTTTTTTTATTTTTTATTTGCAAGCAAAAAAGAAATAAAAAATAACGTCCTACTGAGAATACCACCAAAATAGGCAGCAACAGGGGAGTTCTGATAGAGAAATCATAAAAGATTGATAGAAATGAAGGGAAGCCAATTTCAGGGCCCCACAGTGGGTGCCAGAAATGTGTGTGTGAAAATTGTACCTGATCTGTAGACACAACACTTCAGTAAAACATTAGAGGTTAGCAAAAATCAAAATCGTGCAAAATTGAAATCTAATTTAACCAAGTGATTTACTGCCTTCTAGTAGGTGCGAGATTAATGTTCTCAGATTGTTATCGAGATCAGTGACCTAGACGACACCTAAATGAAGGATTTGAATGCAATTGATCTAGATATGAATTGAATGCAATTAATCTATATTTTTGAATTTTCTATGCAATAATAATGAAAAACTGATATGAATCTATGCTAATATGGAAATTGATATGCTAAAATGATCTAACAATGATATGAAAAAGAATCTAAATGAATGTAAAAAAAAAAACAAATTGATCTCACAATAGTCTTTATTCGCAATAAGCTTTGATTCTCCCAATTCCAATTCTCCAGCGTGATTGTGCAAAAATATGAGATGCTTGGATGCAAATTTGAGAGATGATTGAGAGATGAATTATGAAGAGCTGAGCCTTGATTTTATAGAAATCCAGGGCTTTGGAGGTGCATGGAAAAAAGCCATAAATCACTCAAATAACGCAGCTTGATTTTTGAGTTATCTGATCATGAAAGATAGTTAATTCTTGAAATCATGCAAAAATATGAAAAAATAGCTTTTTAACTCAAATTAGAGTTTAGATCAGCTTTTTGAACTTCAAAAGGATGCTGAGTTCCAAAAAGTCAATAACTTGCATTGATTTTCTGATTTGGAGTTTAACTGTTTCTTTTGAATGTGCATAATAATTAAGAATTAAATAAATAAATAAAATAATTTATCCTCAACTCAACTTGATTTTTGAAAATAAATAATTAATTTATTGGTTAATTAACTATTTATCAAACTCTTATTAAAAACTATATTATTAAATAATGACAACTTGCTTTAATCAATTAAATAAAGATTTAATCAATTATTCATAGGATATTGGATTTATTGTCAAAATTAAATAATATAATTAATAATAGATAGAATTAAATTTAATTAAACAATTAAGTGGCAAATATTAAATCTAATTAATTAAATATGAAAATATTCAATTAATCAAATTTTAGGATAAATGTGATTTATTGCCCAATAATTATAAAATTAAAGATAATTATGATGATTAGGAATATTCCCTGATGCAAAATTTAAGATAATCAATTAGATTTGATGATGTTCAGATGTGCCTTAGGTTAGGACTTCGATGTCGATTTTGTTCGATTTGTCGATGTAGGAGGTTAATGAACATATAGCCCATTTTTGGGGTATTACACTAAGAGAGAAAGCTTAACAGCTTGAGGTGATCTTGGAAATGGCATTCTATAGGAAGGAAAGTCCTAAGTTTGATCCTGAAAACTTTGACAGTTGGAAAAATAAGATGCGAACACATCTGCTATGTATGGGCATAGACTACTAGATGATTGTGAAGAAGAAGGAATCTCTGAAGGCTGAGAATGACTTGGAAACAACTGATGAAGATGAAAAGAAGTTATTTTCATGTAACATGGTCGCAAGAGAAGCATTGATTAGTGCACTATCTGAGGGTGAGTTTACTAAAATTAAAGATCTAGATTTGACACATGATATTTGGAATAGATTAGAGGCACTCTATGAAGGAGACAAGTATACCAAACAAGTGAAATTGTAAAAATTGAAGAAAAAGATGGAGAAACTACAAATGAATGAAGATGAAAGTATTAGAGCCTATGTTCAAAGGGTTACAAAAGCTGTAGTTGGAATCAAAAATTGTGGAGGTACTTATGACGAAGATGAAGTCATTGCAAAGATTTTTAGATCTCCAACTCCTACTTACAAATTTAAGGCAATGTTAATTCAAGAAACTATACCCCTGACTCCAAAATTTAGTAGAGAGATGTTGATTGCAAAGTTAACTACCTTTGAAGCTATGAAATTAGGAGAAGCTGTACCTAAAGTTGAATCTACATTTAGGGCATCTTCACACAAGAAAGTATCTACACTTCCAAGCACAAGCAAAGAAGACCTAAAAGAAGAGCTTGGTGAGTATGCTGAGGAATGGGAGAAGATGATGGAAGAAGAAAAGAAGATGGAAGAACTTGTTGTACTAATTGTTAGAAGAGAGAAAAGAGGTAAGGGCAAATTTGAAGGAAAATTACCTTTGAAATGTTTTTCATGCAATAAGATAGGTCATTTTGCATCTAGATGTCCTACAAGAGTTCCTAAATACAAACTTGATTATGCAAAGATTAGAAGAGACAAAGAATGTTATTATGCTAGTGAAGGAATCTCTGATGATGATGATTTAGACAATGAAGAAATTAGATTTGTTGCTATTAAAGATGAACCAGTTCATGAAGAAAAAGCTTTAGTATCTCATGTTGATAAGAAAACTGAATGGATAATTGATAGTGGATGTTCTCATCACATGATTGGTGATAAGAATAAATTTGTTAAATTAGTAAATTATGATGGAGGTATTGTAAGGTTTTGGGATAATCTTCCAAAGTCCATCATAGGAGTTGGATCCATCACTCTGGATGGAAAGACTAATACAGACAATGTACTACTAGTTGAAGGATTGAAGCATAAATTATTGAGTGTTAGACAGTTAATGGATAAAAAATTTCAGTTAAGTTTTGTTAATGGTAAATGCTTTATTAGAAGCAAGGAAGGAAAACTGATTGCTACTAGTTCAAGATCTAGAGGTAATGTATTTGAACTAAACACATTTGGAGCCTCTTGTTTTGTTGTGAAGGTAGATGATAGTTGGTTATGGCATAGCAGATTTTGTCATGTTAATTTTGATAACATTGTGAAGGCAAGTATGGCTAATGCAGTAAGAGATCTACTGAAGATTGTGAAACCTTCTAATACTATATGTAGAGAATGTGTTATGGGAAAGAAAACTAAAAGTAGTCATAAAAGTAAAACATTTACATCAAAAGAAAAGTTGGATCTGGTACATACAGATCTATGTGAACCTACAAGAACAAAGTCATACTATGCTGAAAGGTATTTTATACTCTTTGTTGATGATTTTCTAGAATGATGTGGGTTACTTATTTGAGAGAAAAATCAGAAGCATTTGACAAATTCAAGTTCTTTAAAGAAAAAGTAGAGAATGAATCAGGACTGAAAATAAAGTGTTTAAGATTAGACAGAGGTGGAGAGTTTACATTAGAAGTATTTAATTTATACTGTGAAGAGCATGGGATAAACAAACAAACATCTACTCCTAGGACTCCACAACAGAATGGGATAGCAGAGGAAAGAAACAAAACTATACTTGATGCTGCCAGGACAATGCTAATTGAAGGAAATGTATCTCATGTACATTGGAGAGAGGCTGTTGGAACAATAGTTTACACATTAAACATAATTCAAATTAGAGATGTCACAAGTAAGACTGCCTATGAACTATGGTTGATCATACTCCTATTATAAAATATTTTAGAATTTTTGGTAGCAAATGTTTTATCAAGAGGGATGACAAGATAGGGAAATTTGACGCTAGAAGTGATGAAGGTATTTTCCTTGGTTACTCTATTAAAAGAAAGGCATACAAATGTTTCAATATGAGATTAAGGAAGATGGTTGAAAGTAACAATGTAAGAATAGATGAGAAATTTCAGATACAAGAAAAAATGTATGAGAACAGTTAGATATCAGAAGTGAAAGAAACCACTACTGCTGCCAAAGAAGAAAAACTTGTTGAGGAAGAAAGTGAAAAAGAGGCTTGTGATGATACAAGCAAGACTACTGAAACTCCTAAAAATCCAAGGTATGTAAAAAATAACCATCCTGAAAACCAAATCATTGGCAATACCAATCAGGGAGTGCTAACTAGATCTAAAGTTAGAGAAGAAATTTGTTTGATTTCTCAAGTTGAGCAAAAAACTACAGATGAAGGCTTTAAGGATGAATCTTGGATAAATGCCATGAAAGAAGAATTGGATCAGATAAAGAAAAATAATACTTGGGAATTGGTTCCAAGACCTAAAAATAAAAATGTTATAGGAACAAAATGGGTCTTTAGAAACAAAATGGATGAAGAAGGAACAATTGTAAGGAACAAAGCAAGACTAGTGTGTAAGGGATACTCGCAACAAGAAGGCATAGACTTTGAAGAAAAATTTTCTCTTGTTGCTAGAATCGAGGCAATAAGATTATTTCTATCTTATGTTGCACACAAAAAATTCAAAGTGTATTAGATGGATGTTAAATCTGCATTTCTGAATGGAGATCTTGAAGAAGAAGTATACATAGAACAACCAGATGGATTTCCTCTATGCAAAGACAAAGAAATGGTGTACAAATTGAAGAAAGCACTGTATGGGTTGAAGCAAGCTCATAGAGCTTGGTATGAAATATTGGACAAGTATCTACTTGGAATTAGATTTAGAAAAGGTTATGCAGACTATAATTTGTACTTAAGAACTAGTGAAGATGGAATCCTGATAGTAGAAGTATTTGTGGATGACATTATCTTTGGAGGTAATGATGATCTATGTAAGAAGTTTGCTAAAGAAATGGAAAGTGAATTGGAGATGTCCATGATAGGTGAAATGAAATTCTTCCTTGGACTGCAAATAACTCAGAATGAGAATGGTATTTTCATAGACCAAGTATCTCAAACAATTGCTTAAGAAATTCGGAATGGAAGATTGTATACTAGTAGGAACACCTATGGTGACTGGAAACAAGCTAAAAATTGATGATGAATCAAAATGTGTTTTTTAGACTTTGAATAGGTCAATGGTTGGAGGGCTACAATATTTGACTCACACCAGACCAGATATTGCTAATGCTGTTGGAATTGTGGCTAGATATCAGGCATAACCCAAAGAGACTCATGTAGTTGCTATGAAAATAATACTGAGGTATCTTAGAGGGACCATAGATTATGGTTTATGGTATGACAGGAATGATAGCTTTGAACTTCATGCTTATACTGACGCTGATTGGGTAGGAAATATTGATCATAGAAAAAGTACCAATGGTGGTGCATTTTTCCTTGGGAAAAAGTTGGTTTCTTGGCTAAGTAAGAAACAAGATTGTATAGCACAATCTACTATTGAATCAGAGTATGTTGTTGCTGCTATAAATTACACTCAGATTGTTTGGATGAAACAAATGCTAACAGACATTGGAATAACTTTTAATGATCCCGTGGTTACCCATTGTGATAATGTGAGCATAGTAAACTAGTCAAAGAATCCGGTGATGCACTCTAAAACTAAACACATTTCTATCAAGTATCAAGATAGAATATATTAGCACAAAAGAGTAGATTGCAGACATTTTTACAAATCCACTACCAAAAGATACCTTTGAATATCTCAGAGGTATGCTAGGGGTTCAGGCCCCTCCTAGTCAGAACTAAATGATGCAGATATGCATAAGTCCAGAAGTGTTCAAAGCCTCATCATTTTCTAGACTAGATGTAGGGATCTACTCCTTAGGGGGAGTGATCATGGAAGAAAGTTTATCTATGAAGGCATTTGAAGGCTCATGGAACCCTTTGATTTCTATCAAAGGGGGAGTGTTTCTATGAGAAAATCTCTACTGTTTGGGGAGATTGTTCAGTTGAAGGACTTTGGATTGATATAACTTTGGGATAAGATTTTTCCATATGTTGACATCAATGTCCAAGGGGGAGATTGTTGGATATTTCTAATGCATGGATGGTGATTGAGACATGTAATATGTTTAATCACTACGTTACTAAACAAGCACTCATACTTTTGTCATTTTTGTTTTGTCACTGATGTCAACATATGCTTTTATAAAGGAACCAGACTGGTAATCATGGTGTATGGATGTTTCAGATGCTGCGAAGTTAGATGAGAGTTTAGGTGGATGTGATGATCTTATATCTATGATCACATTATAAGGTATTGCATATTAATAAAGTTACAGCTATTTTGGTAAAGGCTGGTTAGTGGACTGTGACAGTGAGAATTGACAAAGTTAGTCTCTGAGTTTTTGATATATCTTTCAGAGGAACTGGATTCAAGGTATGCAAACTTGAAGGATGATGGAAGAGGTACTAACGGAAGCTCATTGTTTAGCACAAGGTATGGAGTGATTGGTGACATCATCTATGGTGCGTGCTTTGGTGATGGCTTATTCTAAAATTGACTCAGGGAATGAAGTGTGTGTTTTGTTTGGCAAGCACAAATCAAGGATGTCGGTCCTTAATTGTTGTAATGTAATCATTGTAAACTTGTTTTATATATCATGTGTATCTTAGCAAGGGTTTATGTAATTTTTTGTAATTAGGAAAGCCTTATGGGCCGACCTAATCTTGGTAAAATGTAATAAGGTATAAATGAAAGGTCTTTTCTTTGGAAAAGATATGGATGAAATATATGTGATATAGAGAGGTTGTGAAAGCTGCAAGCTTGTGTCTATTGCATGTAGAGCAGAGGTTTACTGGTGGACTTCATTGGAACTAATCAAGCAAAGATAGTTGCTGGTAAACAGTTCAAAATATTGTGTATTTCTTCATATACACTGGCTGTGAACTAGTGAGTTTTGAAGGTGGATTTAATCTTCTTTAGGTAGTGAGCCCTCTGTTGTTCTTGACTCCTAACAGGGTCTGTCCTCTAACAAGGACTATGTACTGTAATGTTTCAATAAGCTCCTAACAGGGCTATATCTTCTAACAAGGATTACTATACTCTCAGTACATCATTTGTGGGTGCTAATTCTCACCGGGGTTTTTACCTTTAACAGGGTTTCCCCGAGACCAAAATATTGTGTTATTATGTTGGCATTCATTGTGTTCATTATTTCTGATATTTATGAGCTAAAAGTTTAAATTTTAATATTCTATTAGACAACTGATTCACCCCCCCTCTCAGTTGTATTGTGGACTGTTATTCCTAACATGATGATGGTGCTATGGAATATTGCCTCTCGTTAACACAAAAATAGTGTTTATTGGAGGAAGTTCCTTGGGTACCCATTATTTTTATAGATGTTTGTACCTTAAGGGCACCTCGATGTCACCTTTGGTCTCATCATCATAATAACATGACCCCCTTGAGAAAGAAAAAATTCCATGCATTTATTGAATTTTCTTCTAATCTTTTGACCTCTAGTTGATCTCCCTCTTTTAGACCTACTACATGTCTCACTTTCATCTTCTATTCCTAAATTTCCCTCACTCGAGGAAGACACATCTAACAAATACCTATTTGGTGGTAATTTCACTCCATGAAATGAGACAAATAGTTGGTATAGGGGCGATTGATATTGTGAGAGGAAATAAATTTTAGGATTCCATGGAGAGAGAGGACAATAATTTGTAATAGATGGTTCACCATATGTTGTTTTTATTTTGAAAATGAGGGTAATGTTGATGAAGAAGTCAGCCCTAAAGTTGTGTTGAGATTAAAATTTGAATAAGCCAAAATGAGGCCTCTGTTAGCTTGTGGTGACTAATCAGGAAAGTACTATCCAGGAAAGTACTGTACACTTTTCCTCCCGACCTCGCCGGGGTTCGGGGCCGGGCTGGGCCCCGAGCGGGGGTTTGGGGGCGGCAGCCCCCAAGAGCAGGGGTTCAGGGGCGCAGCCCCCGAGGAAAATTTTTTTGAGGCCGACTACTTTTTTCAATTTTTTGGGCCGACTACTTATAACTCATTCTAACCCTAAAGCGGGAAAATATTGTATAATATGGCTTAGGGTTATGGATTTTCATGATGTATGATTTTAGTACTTGCGGTAGAATTGGGCTGTAAGAGATTACGGATTGTAATCAGGTTGTAATCACTGGATAATAATAATATTGGACTCGCTGTTGGTGGACGTAGCCCAGGGATTGGGTGAACCACGTTAAATCTGTGTGCCATTGTGTTCTATTCTGTGTGGTTTATTATTTTCTGATATTAGTTATATTTGCACATAATTGTTATTTCTGCCTTGTTAATCCTAACAAGTGGTATCAGAGCGAGGTTATTTCATTCGTTCTTTCATCTATTCTCTGAAGCAGGTCTCACGAGTCAGTGGGAGAGTCTCTCGGTTAAGTGGGAGAAATGGCAGAAGAGGGTAGGCTGAAGGTTGATAAGTTTAATGGGCAGAACTTCCAGTTATGGAAGATGCAAATGGAGGATTATCTCTATCAGAAGGATCTATGGCGGCCATTAGAGGGAGTAGCCAAGAAAGAGCAATCAATGTCTCAGGAGGATTGGGATATTTTGGATAGGAAGGCACTGGGGAGTATTCGTCTATGCCTGGCACAATCGGTGGCATTCAATATTACTGAAGCAAAGACAGCTAAAGATCTGATGGAAACCCTAGCAAAGTTGTATGAAAAGCCTTCAGCTTCAAACAAGGTATTTCTTATGAAGCGTTTATTTAACATGAAAATGGTAGAAGGTGGATCAGTTACTGATCATTTGAATGAGTTTAATACAGTTACAAGTCAATTAACCTCAGTTAAAATTACTTTTGATGAAGAGGTTAGGGCTCTCTTGATTTTGTGTTCTTTGCCAGAAAGCTGGAATGGCTTGGTAATGGCTGTTAGTAATTCTGTTTCTAGTTCTAACACCCTAAAATATGATGATGTTATTGGTGTTATATTGAGTGAGGAAATTCGTAGGAAAAGCTCAGGGGCATCCACATCAGGTAGTGTATTGAACACAGAAAGCAGAGGCAGAACAAGAGATAGAGGAAACAACTCTGGAAATCGTGGGAAATCAAGAGGAAAATCAAAGGGAAAGAGGTCCGAATCTAAAGGGCCAAATGATTGCTGGTACTGTGGAAAACCAGGTCATAAGAAGAAAGATTGTTGGTCTCGGAAGAAAGATCAAGGAGACAAAAATGATGGAAACAAGGAGGCAAATGTGGTAAGTAACAAATCTGAGGAGGATGCTTTGCTCTTGTCCTTAGAAAGTATTGATGATTCATGGGTTTTAGATTCTGGGGCTTCATTTCATGCTACACCCCATAGAAGTTATTTTGTTGATTATGTCCAAGGGGATTTTGGGCTAGTTTATTTGGGAGATAATGAACCCTGTCAGATTGTTGGAAAGGGAAAAATTAAGATTAAGTTGCAGAATGGGAATCATTGGCTACTACAAGAGGTAAGACATGTTCCAAGGCTGAGTAGGAATTTAATTTCAGCAGGGCAACTGGGTGATGAGGGTTGCACAGTTACTTTTAATGATAAAAATTGGAAGGTTTCAAAAGGTTCCTTAGTAGTAGCAAAAGGTGTGAAAGTAGGCACCTTATATCTTTGTACAGGTCATACTGTTCCTTCTACTTTAATTGTTTCAGAAGATAATGAATGTTCAGGAATAGTGGCTGCAGTTGAGCAGGAAGAACATCAAACTGTTGCTGTAGATTTTGACACAGCACTGTGGCACAACAGACTCGGGCACATGAGTGAAAAAGGTATGAAATTACTTCATTCAAAGAAAGTTTTACCTGGTCTGAAATGTGTCAATATGGATTTCTGTGAAAGTTGTGTTTATGGAAAACAAAAGAGAGTTAGTTTTGTGAAGAGTGGGAAGGAAAAGAAAAATGAGAGATTAGAGCTTGTGCATACAGATGTATGGGGACCAGCTCAGGTATCTTCCCTTGGTGGCTCTCTGTATTATGTTACATTTATAGATGATGCAACAAGAAAAGTATGGATTTATTTCCTTAGACAGAAATCTGATGTATTTCAAACTTTTAAGAAATGGAAATGCTTGGTTGAGACTGAGACTGGTAAAAAGTTAAAATGTCTCAGATCTGATAATGGTGGTGAGTATTGTAGCACAGAATTTGAAGAATATTGTTCCTCTAATGGTATTCGTAGGCAGAAAACTGTACCAAGGACTCCACAAGAAAATGGAGTGGCTGAACGCATGAACAGGACAATAATGGAGCATGCAAGGAGTATGAGGTTGCATGCTAGGCTGCCCAAAAATATGTGGGCAGAGGCAGTGAACACTGCTGTTTATTTAATCAATAGAGGCCCCTCTACTCCTTTGGACTGTGGTATTCCAGAGGAAGCATGGAGTGGTAAGAAGGTGAGTTATTCTTTTCTCAAAACCTTTGGTTGTGAAGCTTTTGCACTTATAGATTCTGAAAATAGAACCAAGCTGGAAGCTAAGTCAAAGAAATGTGTATTTGTTGGGTATGGCATTGATGAATTTGGTTATAGGCTTTGGGATTTTGAAAATCATAAAATTGTAAGAAGCAGGGATGTCATATTCAATGAGAAAGTATTGTACAAAGATCTGTTGCTGCAGCATGAGAAGAAAGAAAATGACTATGTAGTACTGGATGATACTCCACAAGTTCATGTTCCAGTAGTTCCTTATGCTCCGCAACAACAGCAACAACAAATACCACACACCCCAGTGAGTGTTAGACGGTCAACAAGGCTAAGTAGACCTCCAGAAAGATTTTCTCCATCTTTGTATTCTATTCTGTTAACAGATGCTGGTGAACCTGAATGTTATAATGAAGCTGTGCAGATTTGCTGCTAATGTTGAGGTTTGAAAAACTGAGCAAGTTTATTTTCCTAGTAATTTTTCAAAAAATAAAAGTTTTGACAAAATATTGTTGCTAAAACCTAGCTTATTATTAAACCACTCCAAGATGGGTGTAAAGAGAAATAAAGAAAATAATAAATGGTTTCTATAGGGTGTATTGACTTATACCTATTGATCCATGAGACTGTGTATGATCCTCATCAAAGGGGTTCAGGTTCCAACATATGTAATTCATTTATCTTATGTTAGCTGAAAATTACATGATACGTATGCTAAAAATTACATAGTAGACTGTTACAAGTAGTGGTTGTCGTTGCACCAAAAGATCAACCTGTTAATGCCCGATACAACCACTAGACTTATAGAAGACACAGGAGACGGTTAAGCCATGCCATGAATCCCGAGGGGAGCGCTGACCATTATGCCAACAATCTTTTCCTCAGCACTACTCGAGGAGATTCGAACCTATGACCAAGCTTTGATACCACTTGTTACAAGTAGTGGTTGGGGTTGCACCAAAAGATTGACCTATTAATGCCCGATACAACCACTAGACTTATAGAAGACACATGAGGCGGTTAAGACATGTCACGAATCTAGAGGGGAGTGCTGATCATTATGCCAACATAGACAACATGAACAATATGCAGTCATCATACTCATTGTATATTTTTTTATTCCTTACCTTTTCTTTATCTAGACTATGTAGGATCCTCAACAATAGGGTTGGCGATGTCTGTACTCAATTACCTATTTCCACCAAGGGTGACAAAATCACACAAAATATATACATGTAATCAACACCAGTAATTGAGTATCATAATCATTACATTTGTAATTTGTTAAACAATAAATACATTAAATATATAAGTAATAATAGAAACATATGCATCATAAATCACATATGTATCATAAATCACCATCTATCACATAGCTAATAAATAGTTCACATTGCATAAATAAACACAAAGTTCAAAAAATGTCACACAAAATGAGGGCTAGTTGACACTCTCTTTATATCCATCTCTGAGGGGTGGCATGGTTCTACTATTAGGACCTGCTAGAGGTGGAACATGAATTAAAAACATTAAAAGTTACATCATGATTTAATTATGTAATTGCATTAGAATTCAAAACATAATGAATTAATTATGTAACCATACAAGTCAAATAAATTTCTATCAAGAAATCAATATCAAATAGATAATATACTAATCACATGCCTCATACATTTAATTCATGTCATTGAGCTTCATCATCATCATCTTCTTCTTCTTCTTCTTCTTCGTGAACATTTTTGTCAAGAACATCATCAACTAACAGTCGATCGTGATCATCATCTACATCATCTTCTACTTCTTCAATATCTTTTTCTTCCATCACATTATACTTTACCGATCTTCCTCTTGGATCACATCTAACAACAAATGACCAAACTAGTTTATGTGGAGCCTCTGAGTAAAATACCTACTCACATTGGCTTGTAAGAACATAGGGTTCATCTCCAACTGGCTCAAATGACCTTGTATTAACCATTTTAAATCCATTATCATGTTCAATAATAGTTCTATCAAGATCATTTTGACTCAATCATAGCCTATACCATTGGATGACAAACAAAATTAATTTGAAGTAATTAAAGTCACACTCAAGTATATCATCCAAAATACCATAGTATCAATTTTGAGAGTCTTGAGGATGTATGTCATTTCTAGATGAAATATTAGTTACCTCGAAGACTATAGTTATCCCAGAATCACAAGTTTTCTTCATGTTATCAAACTTTGTGATGTAAAATTTATGACCATTACACCACATAGCGTTGTGGTGTTTGACCTGCAATATGTCAAACATGTAAAAATTATTGCATCATGAGTGTTGGGGATCATTTTGGGATAACTAAATTATTTTAAAGATCGGCAATCAAAATAAAAAGGGTGTTATTAAGTGCTATTTTGTATAACATAGAAATCATGACTTGCAAAACAAAGACAACATTGATAGTATGCCACCATTTTGTAGGGGGTGCTTTTTGAGGTTGCGACATTATGACAATTCATTTCATGTATGAGAAGCTTTGAGTATTCCGATGGATTTATCACAAGATGACGAGGTGGTATGAAATATAATTTTTCTTTAACTTTGTCATTAATGTAATCTGACAATACTACCACCACCCAGACCTTATGGGGTATTATTTGTGTTTAAAAGATATTAATGAATCTATGTGAAATTATGATCAAAGATTTGGCACAAGATGCCAAAGGGATTAAACATTATGTAAGTTGAACTATAATTATGGATTTCTTTTCTAAGAAGTGGTTACCTTGTGTGAAACATTCTTTTCGAATTAAATGAAATTCTCAACTTGGTAGCCTCATCTCTCAATAAAGTGATCTTGACAACAATAGCACATTCACAGAGAAAGCTTCTTCTCTAAATCTTATTAGCACAATGGGCCTTCCTTTGATTAAGGCATCTTCAAATAAAAATCCATGTCCATTTCTTCAGCCCAACTTGGACTTTGGCAAGGAAGACCAATAATATATTCTGATTAGTCTTATGTCCGCTTCTTGGGACCTTTCAACCAGCTACCCCAGTTACCAGAGTGACATGTTTGAATTGGAGTATGAAAAAGACAAGGAAAAATTGTGAGCTATAATGGAGGAGTGGGGATTTGAACCTACATAGTTCATAGATGAAATGGAACAAATGTTTGATGACGTGCATAGCGGCGCCTTGGCTCTATTTTGAGGACCGTTATGTAAATGTAATTTCCTTTTGTTATGTGAATCATCAAGAACCCATAGGGTTATATTTAAAATATTTTGTAATTTTGTTTAGGTCTTTTGAATCTTTGTAGGAAAATGAACGGTTGGAATCTTGTTGCTTTCCTTGATTTGGGGAACCCACAACTGAAAGTACATATATACCTAGATATATAGTTGAAAGGGCGGAGGGGATGAAATGTACATAAAATCCTTTGGAATAAAATATATAATGAATAGATCATTTACTCAAATGGTGTTATGTTTTTTTAATTAATCAATAAATTAGGTCCTTTGTGGTATTGTATGTATGAATTCAAAGACTATCTTTAAGACTTGTGTTAAAATCACTGTATGTTCTAAACATAGACTTTACAATCAATAAGTCACAATGAAGTTGTTGTCTTGTTTCTTCTTGTTCAATTGGTTTCCTTTTGTGGGAATTAAATTTGATAAAACTAGTTATGTGTGGTGATTGCAATCATGTTACATTAATAGAATTGGATGGTTGATGGTGGTATAAGCTGTCTCAAAGAGTTGTACATGAGGGTTTAATGAATGAAGACTTTGTAACCCAATGGTGAAAGGAAATGATCTCATGATAATTTTTATTTTATTTTAGAAGCTCTTTTATTTTATTTTTGGTAAATAGGAGTAGTTTTTAGAGCAAGAAGGAGTTCTGAGTATTAGTAGCATGAATGTTTCAGTGGAAAAATGTCAAAACTGCTAAAATATTATTGAAATCCATGAGGACTAAAGGTACACCCACGTTGGCATAATTAAGGCCAAAAGAGTAGAGGGATTTGACTCCTATTCATTAGCCAAGACCATTTCTTGAGCTTGTTATCAAAGTTGGAGATTTCAGGGTTTGGGCAACCTGCAGTTTTGAGAACCAATAGATTGGTGACTCTGTTGGGGAGTTGTTCATAAGTTATTGATCAAGTTTACCTAGAAGCTTTAGCATTTATTTTACTAAAGATTGGAAAGTTTTGATTTAACCCATCCGAGTCACACAACCAACAGATTGGCAACTCTGTTGGGGATTATGTAGGGATTAGAGTCAAAAGTGTTTGAAGAATCCGTTGGGGAAATATTACCCTAATTCATTTTCTTCTCATAAGAGGGGTGGTTACTTTGAAATTTGAGATCTGAACAGGTGTATTATCACACAAATGTGTCTGGAAGTGTACACATGCTGTCAAATTATGTTGCTTCATCATGGTAGAGAATACATTCCAAGATAGAACAATATCAAACTTTGGATTTTAGAGGGATTTTTGGTTTTCTGAATGTTGTTCCAGTAGGAATTAAGGAGAGGCTCCTGAGATTCAGTGGTATAAAAGAAGGGTTAGTGGAAAAATATATAAAACATTTTGAATATTTGATGGATGATTTTGAGGTAGACCATGAAGATCTTGTGATGAGGTCATTTGTGCAATCTTTGGAAGGTTACGCAAGAGAATTATTTTCAAGTTTAAATTCGCATTTTATAAGCTTGTGGGAGGACCTGAAATTTATTTTCATGGATCAAATTGGAGAGAAGGTAAGTAAATCTATCTTACTTAAGATATTTACTCATGTTCAAGTTCTGGAGAATGAAACAACTCCCCAATTTAATATTAGGTTTTCCAGAATAATTCAAGGATTACCTAAAAATATGAAACCTAATGATGCATGTACATTATCTATATATCTTGATGCTTTTGATGAAGAAATGAGATTTAAAATAAGAATGGAAAATCCTAAAAATCTACATGAAGCCTTCCAAATAGCTGACAACATTGAGAAGGTTAAAAAATATGGTAGAATGAGGAAATTTAAGCCAGAACCAGGATCATCTTGCGATACCTTGAATGATGTCCATAATTATAGGAATTATAAATATCCATACGATGATTGTGGGGGTATTAATTAATTTCAAGGTCCTTTGGGTATATATGGAAATAGTTTTTTGAATTATTTCCCTAATGAAACAAAGAAAAATTCTCTTCTACATAAGGGGAACATGATGATGAACTACAACTAATTGAATATCTAATAATGAAGGAACAATGATTAGAGATCACCGAACTACTGAAATAATATGTAAGATGATTGAATTAGTCACTATGTTGTCATTGATGTCAACTAGTTTTGACAGTACTTATCATGTTAGTTACAAACATTTGAACATCTTTTGAAGGAAGAAAAGATGAAGAACTGAGATATCTACATGAGGAAAAGATGGATATGATAGATAAGGATAAGGTAAACATTGGGTAACTTATTGATGAGTCTATGGCTTTATATTGTTGACTTGAGCATGTTACATTAATCTATTATGAAGAAGAGATTTGAAATTGAACATGTCAATGTGGTCGATAATTGAAGATTTATGTATTCACCGAGCCAATGTAGTGTATACCGAGTGACAGTATTAACCAAGCTAGTTTAACTAGTTACCATCGACGCATTTCTATATTGACCGAGTATGGATGAAAAAATTAAATGCTAAGAACAACCAACTGAATTTGATGAGCTGGACATTGTTATGATTTCGAGGTTAAGGATAAAGTTTTTTATGAGATCCACACCTGACAAAATTCAGAGAAGATCTAAAGGATGAGATTGAAACATGTTAATGACACATCTACCGAGGAAGGTTTAAGCAGAAAAATGGATGAAGGAGATTAAGAGGAAAAATCTAATGGCCGATATGAAAATGTTTTACTTGTCTATATAAGAGATATGAGTTTCATTATTGAAACATGCCAGAAAGAACACGACTGCAGAGATTTCACGTGAAGACTTTATTCATGCATGCGTGATCAAGCCAGTTAGTGAAAGAACTGAGCCTGCAGACATTACTGAGCGTCAGAGAACTATTTACTGAGTGAAAGTAAGTTGAGAAATATTGAGGAAGTGAAATTGATTAATGATCAGAGGATTTATATGGGCTTATAATAGATCTAAATATTTGCAATTGAGTTGTATTTGAATCAAATCAGTACTATAGCAGTTTAACCATTGATTCAGAAAATATCTTAACCGAGTGGACTTAATAATCCTATGTTCTACCCTATGACATTCATTGAATGTAAAGTGTTATATTGTTGACCCCATAGTGAATGCTGGTCAAAAGTTAACTATTAGTGATAAAACCTCTAACTAGGTCACACCTAACAATGTGTATTGTAACCTTTAACAAGGTTGGCTCTTCACCGAGCTCACTTCAGAAGAGTGAATTATTTTGGGTTATCGGTCCCAGGTGGTTTTTCCCTTAGCAGGGTTTCCACGTTAAATCATTGTGTTATGTGTTATTTGTGATGATTATATTTATATCATACTTTACATACTATATAGTTTATTTAGTCGGTAATCATAGTTGGATAATTACTGGTAATTGGTAAATTGAACAAACATATTGATATTTTATGTTACCTAGCTGCATAATTTGTTGGAATTGTTTTATAAGGTACAACTTTGTATTTAAGACTATAGGATAACTAATCTAACTGATTCACCCCCCCTCTCAATTATTCTAACACATGAATAAGACAATGGAGTACAAAAGAGAGGAAGAAAAACATGATTAGGATATAGATTCATCAAATTTTGGTGAGACGGACTATGAATCGAAAAAGGGAGAGGAGGATGATGTTTGTATGGCTAATCCTCTATTTGATCAAGAAAAGGAAAATGATGAGGAAGGATTTTACATGGGAATTCAATGGGGAGATATTCAAGATTATTCAAATCCATTTTACAAAGGAGAACATGAAGCCACAAATATGAAGGAGAGTGAATAGATTGAATGTAAAGTTTTAGAGAAAGTATTTCCACATAATGAACCTATCGATATACTAGCCCCTGTACATGTTTATGATGAAAATAAAAATAATGCAAGTCCTCAAAAGCAATATGTTTAAAAATAGGGCAACTATGGATATGATGATTTTTGTTGGGAAAAGGTGTGTGGTGATATTGCTAAAAAACAAAAAGATAGGGAAAAATTGGATAAACAGAATAATAATGATATTCAATTTTTTTGAATTCCTGTTATACTGATGCCTAAAAAGTATTACAAAACAAATAAATGTGTGAATATAGAAATCAATACTTTTTTCCAGATAAATTTTAGAAGGATATTTCTTTCCATATCTTGGAGAAATTCTCATAGTAGGGTCTTTGAAAGAGGGAAGCCAAAAGTTAATGTTTTGGTGGCTATCGACCACCTTTCAAAATATGAGTAGTAATATACTCCTTTGCCCAATGGATAAGGAACATGGTCTGCTACTCCTAGAGAAAAATTGATTCTTTCCATATCCACATGGGATATGCATCCACTAGAAGGAGTCACAGTTGGGGCTCTTTTTGAGATAACTAAATTCTTTTAAAGATCGATGATCAAAATAAAAAAGGTGTTGTTAAGTGCTATTTCACATAACATAGAAATCATGACTTGCAAAATAGCGACAACATTGATAGTATGGTGCCATTTCATAGGGGGTTCTTTTTGGAGGTTTCAACATTGCAATAGTTCATTTCTTGCATGAGAAGCTTCGATTATTCTAATGGATTTATCACAAGATGAAGGGGTTGCTACGAAATAGCAATTTTCTAAATAACTTTTTCATTAACATAATATGATAATAATACCACCACACCCAGATATTATGGGGTATTATTTGAATTTAAAAGATATTAATGAATCTATGTGAAATTCTGTTAAGATATTTTGTGCAAGATGCCAAAGGGATTAAGTATTACTAAGTTGAACTATAGTTATGGCTTTCTTTTCCAAGAAGCGGTTACCTCATGTGAAACATTCTTTTAGAATTAAATTAAATGCTCAAGTTGGTAGCCTCATCTCTCTATAAAGTGATCTCGAAAGCAATAGCACATTCACAGAGAAATTTTATTATCTAAAGCTTAGTAGCATAATGGGCCTTCCTATGATCGAGGGATCTTCAAATGAAAATCTATGTCTAGTTCTTCAGCCCAACCTGGACTTTGGTGAGGAAGACCAACAATATATTAGATGAATAGTCTTATGTCTGCTGCATGGGATCTTTCAACCAACTACGCCAGTTACCAAAGCAACATGTTTGAATTGGAGTATGAACATGACAAGGACAAATTGTGAGCTATACTAGAGGAGTGGGGATTTGAACCTACACAATTCAAAGATGAAATGGAATAGATGTTCAACGACGTGCATATCAGTGCTTTGCCTCTATTTTGAGGACCGTTATGTAACGATCATTTCCTTTTGTTATGTGAACCATCAAGAACCCATAGGGTTATATTTAAAATATTTTTTAATTTTATTTAAGTCTTTTGAATCATTGTAGGAAAATGAACGGATAGAAGATTGTCGCTTCCCTTGTTTTGGGGAACCCACAACCGAAATTATATATACACCTAGATATATAATTGAAAAGGGGGGAATGTAATGTACAAAAAATCCTTTTAAAGAAAATATATAATGAACATATCCTTTACTCAAATGGTGTTATGCATTTTTTTACTCATTAAATTAGGTCCTTTGTGGTATTGGATGTATGAATTCAATGGCTATATTTAAGACTTGTGTTAAAATTGTAGACACAAAAAATTGGCAAAGGCTTAAATCAATCAAAAGGTGCATCAAATCATCAAAATAGCACTAAAAATCGATAAATGGAACAAAGGCAATTCAAATCAAAGGAAAATTCAATTAAATGATTAAATGATTAAATAAAGCTTGAAAAGGGGAAAAACACTACGAAATTGATTAAATTCAATTAATGACATAGTTGTTGAAATGAAAAATCAAAATGAACCTCTTACCCTTCATGGCTAAATTTAATTACTTTAATTAATTAATAAATATGAATTTCCCTCAACAAAGCAAAAAGGAGACAAAATGGACACAAATCACTCACTTTTGTTGAAATGGTCCAGCCTTTTGAAACCATTTAAATGTTTGTCCCCCAATTTAGGGACAAAGCAAAGCCAATTGACCTTACCCAAGCATAACCATGGTTATCTCACTCTACCCCCTACCCTTGGGAAAATCTTATAAATAGAAGGCATTTAGAAGCATAATTAATCCACTCCATATCTTTGAATTGCAGCAAAGCTCTTGCAATTTGCATCCACATCACTCACTTAGCAATTTTCATTGATAATTAGCTTCAATTGTTGATCATTTTGTAGATTTTCTTATCAAATAGAGCTAGAATTTGATAATTAGATCTAGTTTGCATATCATTCTTAGTTCAATTCTCATAATTAGAGTGTCACTAGTGAGGATTTGCAGCTGAGAGCCTCACTTACTACTTCAATTTAGAGAACCATGAGATATTTAGATTAATTTGTGCATTATTTAGATTAGTTTGCTTTGAATATTGTAAATTCTCTTTAAATCTTGTTATTTCATGAAGGTGTAAATCCTTCAGTTTGTTGATATTATATCATGTTTTAGTTATTGATCATGACTTGGATGTATCACTTTGATGACATTGTATCTTTGATTAGACAAAGTTCATGGATCTTTGATATTATGGGCATTTATTGATTTATGGACTTTCCTTGATTCTTGATTGAATGACCCATTGTATGATTGATCAAGATTTCGATTGAATGAACCCCCTTTTCCCTTGGAAAAATACTACAAACAAAGGCACATGAAATTAATCTAACATGATAATGCAATTAACCTTCCATGATAATGCAATGCAATGCAGCTAAGTGTCACTAGCTTTTAGCAAATAAATGTCTTGAGGATAAATTTTCATCATTGAGCACTTTGGGATTGGAAAGCAAGTACAATCACCACTGCCCACTGGCATGATGATATGAATACCACTTTTTATTGTATTTGGTAACCTCCTTTTTGAACTAGTACAACCCACACTAGTCAAATAAACCAACTATGAGAGTATGAATACCAGTTTCAACGAATTCAATGTTGCGTAAACAAGCCAAGGTCAACCTTCCACCCTATATGAAAGTCCTCGATGGTTCTTTGATGACCATGTCGTTAGATGAATTCACATAAGTTGTTGGATATCCCTCAAGACAGTCACTCAAAGGCAAGAAAACTATCATGTCTCCATCATTGCCAATCTAGTCGAAACATCATCGATTAGCTAAAAAGATGTGATAAAATCAATGTAAGTAAAGATCATCAAAAGAAAGCTTCAAGTGTTTTACAATGTTTCATGATTTCAAAAAGTATTTCCAAGTATTCTGATCTTTTTAAAGTGTTTTGTCAATTTTTAATCCTGAATAATAAATTGAATGAAGGCTCATGGATCAAGTTGTGGTAATTGAATTCTTGGTTAGTGAACAATGATATCCATCAAAGGTTCACAAAAATCTTCTTCTCTCTTCTGAAACTCTGATAATTCCCTCTCTGATGTGACTAAATATTGTACTATTGAATCCTTTTTGTGTTTAATGCCTTGCTTCATGTGAATTCATGCATGTTGTTGAAATCCACTAATTAAGATCAAATGCCCCAGTTGGATAGAAAAAATGTTGGACTTGGAAAAACTTCCAAAATTTTACAAAAACTTGGTTCATGCCAGATGTAGCTCAAAGCACTTTATGCTTTCCTTTTTACCAGCTCTCAAACAAGATCACATTGGTTTGCCCCCAATGTCTAGCAAGATATAGGACATGAATGATGGATTTGCAAGCTGATGGATTAGAGATGGAAATGCTATGATGGAAGAAGTATGCGAATGTGACCCATAGGACTATCTCCTCAAGAGTACCCAAGCTAAGGAAAAAATGATATAGCAATGTGAAGCATGTTTTTGGATAAGCCATGAAAGTCAATTGTGCAGGGCTAGATAGTGTATAGGATAACGATTTGTTGCCATAAAAAGGAGTGATCCAAAAGAGTGGACATGTCAAGAAGTTTTTGATAGCAATTTTTTTTTTTAAAGTTCTTCATCTTGATCAAGACCAAGGGTCAATTTGGGTAAGATGTGTATAAGATAACACAATCAAGATAAAGGAGTGATGGAGGCTATGAAGGGATGTTTTGGGATTATGAAAAAGCTGATGGAATAATGAAGGTGAATTTGGGATAAGCAAGATCATGATAGGGTAACATGGATGCAACAAGTACATAAGCTGATGGAAAAGATAACGGATGTTAAGATACTCAATGCTCATGGATGTGTTCAACCTTGTCAAGATGAAGGTGATAGAGGGAGTATGGACGAAAGTGAGGTAAATGATAGGAAGATGGAAGATAGAATGGATGAAACTTACCCCCAAGTGTAGAGTGCAAGAAGGAAGAATTACGCATGACACCTGTTTGCCAGGTTTTCATCATGGTACTTGTCTAAGGTGCCACAAGAAGTGGTTTTCACCCTAGATTTATTTCTTTTTATTTTTGCTACCGAGGTGCCTATTGCTAGGTTTTCACCAAGGCACTTTTTCTTTTTTTTTCTTTTTTCCTTTATTTTTTTATTTTTTTGTATTTTTCTATATTTTCCCAACATTAGAATCTTTGGACAATGCTCCTTTGAAAGATATGCTATAATAAACCATGGGTATGACTAGGATGCTCAAAGGTATTGATAAGAGGGATGGAAGTACAAAAAGAACGCATTGGAAAATGAATGTGAGGATAAGAAGAAGGTATGTTGAAGATGGAAATGTTGGCAAGATCAACTTTGACACACACTTTGAAGAGTGGTGGAATGATGGAGGAACAATAGATGATGGAGGTAAGGATCTTTTTGAGGTAGTGGATTTTGGGATGTAAGAAGATGAAGGATGTTTGGAAGGAGATGGAATGGAAGCCTTTGGAAGCTTGAATGTCAATTTTGATTCTTCTTTTGTGTGCAAGTCTTTCAACAATGACTTGGGAATCCACATATTCTTTGATTTTTCTTCCTTTTGGAATGCTTTTGAATGCATTTCTTCAATGAGGGATTTAGGAACCCACATTTTATTTTTTTCTTTTTGCTTGATGGACCTTTGCGGCCTTTTGGATATTTCATTTTTCTTTTCATTCACATGTCGATTAGATGGGACATTGTGATTTTTATGCACATATGGATTCTTGGATTTATGATTTTTATGTTGCACATCAAAATTGCTTCCAAAAGACTTAGGAATTGTGGATGAATAGGAATAATATGGATGGTTCATATGGATTGGTGTTTGGACATTCTTCAAGTATGTGTGTCTTTGTTGATCTTGATACATGGTAGGGTAAGTGAATGGATAGCTAGGGATGATAGGAATGGTTGATGGGGGAATATATGGACCTAATATGGATGGAAGGGATGAAGACTTTTGTTTTGGGACATAGGCACCCAAAATGGATTTGGAGGATAGTGGAGGTATGTGGTTGTATTTGAATGGAGGGATATAAGGTGTGAAAGGGATATCAATATCTTTGGAAGGAACTGCATCGTCAACGTTCTCATCTTTAAGATTTATCTTTATACTAATAGGCTCATGAGTAGCTTTGATAGGAACACATTTGATAGGATCAACTGCAGCTTGAAGGGATTTATTATCTTGCAAGGGATTTGGAAGAATGATGTTTTCTTGAGGTGAACATGGAGGAATATGACAAGGAAATGATGGGATGCTTTGATCTTGACAAGGATCTTTGAATGATGTAGAGATGGTATTTTGCTCTTGATTTTCAATATGCTCATTGGAAGTTATGGAAGGGATATCTTGATCTTGCTCAGGAAGTGGAGAAAATATGGAACTTGGAAAGGTGCTTTGTTCTTGGAACGGAAGGATATCATCTTGAAAGACATGAAAGGATGCAAGGGGATCATCACAAGGTTCAAGGGATATGGGACCTTCATCAAATATGGGAGGGGTTTGTATATAATCTTGATCTTGATCTTTATCACTATTTATCTCTTTTCTCTTTGGATTATCTTCTTGACATGGAGCCACTTCTAAGGACAAGGTAGTTGCTTGGATATGTGTGGGGAATGTTTGGAATAATGGTATAGGATCCTCTTGAATAGGTATAATAGGCATTGAGGCACATGAAGCTTTGGGTTCTAAGATCTTTGAAGCATGGAAACAATCTGCAGCAAGATGTGAGTTAGCTTGGGTTTCTTTTAGAGGTAGCCCTTGAGGGTAGACATAGTTAATGGGAAAAGTATCATCATTAGGCTCATTCTTTGATGGAGGAATTTTGGATAATTGTGGAGCTTTGGGAGATGAAGAAAAGATGAAAGGAATGCTAGCTATGGGAGGGTCTTTGCTAGATAGAGGTTCGGGAGATGGATGAAGGATGAAAGGTGTACAAGTCATCCAAGGAGAAACCTTGTTAGGAGATGGACAAAGGATGAATGGATTACTCTTGCTATATGGAGGTTTTTGAATTAGATCTTGCTTGAGAGCGGTATTTTTCACTCCATACTCTTTATTATCTTGATCACAAATAGGTTGATTATGCAATTTCCTTTGATCCAAGATAAGTTTATCACTCTTAAATGCTTCCTTTTGTGAGGAGGATGAAGATACAGATGGCCCATCATCATAAAGGAATGGCCAAATTGATCTTAATGATGGCTCTTTAGATAAAGTATCTTTTTGCTTTTCTTCATCCTTTCTTAAAGTTGATGTGTCATAATTATGTGGAAGCTTAGCTCCTGATTGAGCTAAAGTTAGGAAATATGCTTCTTTATCCCAGTCCAAAATTCATTCCATTATTTCTATAAACACGGGATCTTGGGATGCTCTCACAACATCATCTTTAGACACCTCATCACTTTGAAAAGAATAGCTTGATATTAATAATGGCATTTTATATGATGTATCTCTTTGGTTTTCCTCATTCTTTCTCAAGGTTGATGTGTCATAATTATAAGGAAGTTTAGCTCCTGCTTGAGCTAAAGCTAGAAAATATGTGTCTTTATCCCACTTCAAAAGTAATTCCATTATTTCCAGAAACCTGGGACTTTGGGATGCTTCAACAACATCATCTTCAAACACCTCATCACTTTGATTCCTATAGAGATCTTGATCTTGACTTCGATAATTATGCTCCATAATAGGGTTGATTTGTTTCCCAAATAAACTTCCTTCATGAATTTCAATCCGGTTGGGTTGGTTTGGAATGGGTAAATGGTATTGATCAATTTATAAGATTTAAAAATTTAATTGTAGTTTGATCAAGTACTTTAGAACTTCTTGTTTGAAAAGTTGAAGACAATCTCAACACACACATCAATAATTCACCATGTCCCTAGCTCATTCTAATGTGTATATTCTCGAATGTTTCCATGGGTTTGATCACAAGAAAGACTTCCAAGCAAGCTACCTAGCACAAATTTGGCTTTTAAATGGCTCTATTAGGTAGTTTTTGCTATTTTACCGTTATGTAGTAAGTTTTCCGTTCAAAATAGATCTTAGCCTTTCATCCCCCAAATATGTTAAGGGGCTTCCCACACACACTGAAGCACGATTTTGCACAATCTGTTAAGACTACTAGAGGAAGTTCGAAAGAGCTAAAATCCTTTTTGTCGTGCACCCCATTAAGGATACACGCGTTTCATTTTATAGGGGGTCAGATTCTCGCGGCAAAAGAAAGTGTATCCCACTTTGGGCTGTCCCTCTCACCGGCCCTTTTAAGGCAATCTCAGGAGGTGAGCCCACTAAGTTTTAAACATATTCATTTGAAAGAATGAAAAGTGGATTTGGTAGAGCAAGTTTGGGAATTTGATTCACTCAAAGAGTGAAGAGCATATCCCTATTGCTTTTCCCTTATCCCAAACACTCACAATCAATTTGGTTCTTTTTCAACCCTGTGACAAAGGGATTCTTAGAATTGAAGTGTTTATTTTTTTCTCTTAATGATTAAACTATGTTTTGAACTTTGAAATGCCACAAGCTAAGGGAATGTGCAAGCTTGATGAGAAAAATACCTTAATCGATGCTAGCAAAGGCTAGGCGCATTTTTAAGTAGTAGTTTTTCTCATTTTCTCTCCAAATCCTTCCCTTACCTTAGCAAAATGTTCCCTCCACCAACAAGTTAGTCAACACAAATTCATACAAAGTGAGGGGAAACCAAAATCAAAAAGCTTAAAATGATCAAATTGATTATGCTCTTGATTTATTTTGAACTCAAATATTTGCAAATTAAATCCAAAAGGTGCAAGGTATACTCTAATAGGACGTCCTTTTTTGTTTCTTTTTTGCATGCAAAAAAGAAAAAAAAGAAAATTTTGAGCACTTTTCTACGACAGAGCCTGTACCTGAGACAGAAAAACGGACATAGAGTTAAAATTCAGTCATCATTTTAACAATTTAATAAAACATAGAAAATACAGCAACGCGACATTATCCAGACTATAGGCGAGATAAAATTTAATAAAGACGTGACTACTTTAACCATGAGCGTCACCAAAAGGGGCTCAAGCGAAATTAAAATAAGCAAGTGCGATATCAAATTTTAGCTAAGCGTGAAATCTTTACTAGACGCAACAACAGTAATTATTCTGATAAAATATAAATGCTCAATCAGGTGACATTGTCTATGCTGAACGTGAGATCTAATTTAATAAAGACGTAATTACTTTAACCGCGAGCGTCACCATAAGGGGCTCAAGCGAGATTAAAATAATCAAGTGCGATATCAAATTATAATAACGCGTGAACTCTTTACTAGACGCGACAAATTAATTCACGAAAAGCGACATTTTATTAATCAAAGGCGATATTTAAAATCATGAAAGCGAGAAATTAAATGAATAAGGCAGTAAACTCCCTTTACACTAGGCGTAAAATGATTCCTCGGCCGCGGCTTTTAATTTTGTCCAGGCGACATCTAAATGACCAAAGGCATCAACTGTTTGTCTGTGACGTGAGAGTTTAATTTCTGCAGGCGTGATTTCTTTCGCCAGAAACGTGATTCTGCAGGCCGGGAAGCGTAATCATTCAGACTTGAGGTGATATTTTAATTTCCACGCGTGACATCTCTTTGCTTTAGGCATGACTTCTTTACCGGCAGGCGTGATTTCTTTTCTGTAACCTACAAACAGTGAGCAAAATCATGCAATTCTAGCCTAAATTTTGCAAATAACGTGGAAATTATGATGAATTTGAGGCCTAGGGCCCCACGGTGGGCGCCATTTGTGTGTGAGTGATTTACACCTTCATGAAATTACAAGATTAACTAAGAACAACAAGAATTAGAGCAAAATAATCTAACAAATGCACAATTAATCTATCAACATCTCATGGATCTCTAAAATAAAGTGGTAAATGAGGCTCTCAGCTATGATCCTCACTAGTGACACTCTAAAGATGAGAATTAAGCTATATGATATGCAAATTTAGATCTATTCTATCAAATTCTAGCTCTATTTGATGAACAATCTCCTATGATCAAAGAAATTTAAGCTAATTAGCAATGACAAATGATAAGTGAGTGATATGGATGCAAATTGACAGAGCTTTGCTGCAATTCAAAGATATGGAGTGGATGAATAATGCCTCAAAATGCCTTCTATTTATAAGATTTTCCCAAGGGTAGGGGGTAGAGTGAGATAACCATGGTTATGCTTGGGTAAGGTCAATTGGCTTTGCTTTGTCCCTAAATTGGGGGACAAACATTTAAATGTTTTCAAAAGGCTGGACCATTTCAATAAAAGTGAGTGATTTGTGTCCATTTTGTCTCCTTTTTTGCTTTGTTGAGGGAATTTAGTATTTATTAATTAATTAAAGTAATTAAATTTAGCCATGAAGGGTAAGAGGTTCATTTTGATTTTTCATTTCAACAACTATGTCATTAATTGAATTTAATCAATTTCTTAGTGTTTTCCCCTTTTCAAGCTTTATTTAATCATTTAATCATTTAATTGAATTTTCCTTTGATTTGAATTGCCTTTGTTCCATTTATCAATTTTTCGTGCTATTTTGATGATTTGTTTGCACCTTTTGATTGATTTAAGCCTTTGCCAATTTTCCATGTCTACAAAAATCATTGTATATTTTTCACACAGACTTGACAATCAAGAAGTCACATCGAAGATGTTGTCTTGTTTCTTCTTGTTGAATTGGTTTCCTTCCATAGGAATTAAATTCGATTGAACTAGTTATGTGTGGTGATTGCAATAATGTTACATTAATAGAATTGGATGGTTGATGGTGATATAAGTTGTTTTACAGAGTTGTACGTGAGGGTTTAATGAATTAAGACTCCATAACCCAATGGTGAAAGGAACTAATCTTGCGATAAGTTTTCTTTTATTTTAGAAGCTCTTTTATTTCATTTTTGGTAAATAGGAGTAGGATTTAGAGAAATAAGGAGTTATTAGTATTAGTAGCATGAATGTTTTAGTGGAAAAATGTCAAAATTGTTAAAATATTATTGAAAGCCATGAAGATTGAAGGTACACCTACCTTGGAATACTTAAGGCCAAAAGAGTAGAGGAATTTGATTCCTATTTGTTGGCCAAGACCATTACTCAACCTTATTATCAAAGTTGTATATTTATGGGTTTGGGCAACCTGCAGTTTTGAGAACCAACAGGGAGTTGATAAACATATAATTTATTCTTGGTTGAATGTATACAAAAACACACACACACACAGACACACACACACACACACACACACACAATTAAAAAAATAAATAATGGCTCAATTTTTTTCTCCTATTCTGAAAAGAAAGCCTTACCGGTCACTCCTCTTGTTGATGTGACCTTGTCAGACCACTTTCCCATCCGATTTAATGTTGTTTGGTAGATAGCTAAGGCTAGGCCTCCCACCATGCAATTTTAATTTAATACTTCTATCCTTCATCATCCTTCTAATGTGGCCCACACTCATCGGGTTTGGAACCTTGAGCCTAGACCCACTCACTTGATAGGATGGATTCAATGGTGGAATGACGCCATGAGGCATATGGCTCATTTCTTGCACATCTATGGCAGACAATTGGCCAACTGTCGTCACAGAGCCTATGATGTCAACACCAAAGCTTTGCGTGTTTCCACTGAAGCTTTAGCTCAAGACTCCTTCAATCAAGAGCTGCAAATCAATCTTGCTAAGTTACGCCACCATAAGAAAGTGGTTGACAACCATGCTGCTAGAGGAGCCTAGATCAAAGCCCGACTGCACTGGTTAAAGGTTGGAGACCAAGTTTCAAAAGAATTTTTTACTACCCTCCATCCTCGGCATACCAGTACAGGCATATCTAGAATTTGAGAAGGTCAATCCCTTTTCACGGAGCTTCCTGATGTTTTGCAAGCCTTTTTTCATCACTATGAATAGGTCTTTGCTACTCAGGGTTGCTCCCCTACTAGTGAGAAAGCTCTTACGGATTGCATCGCAGTGGTTCCTCAATGTGTCTCCCCTTCTCAGCAGGTCTTTTGTGACCAACTACTTTCCTTGTAGGATCTTCGTGAAGCTGCGTTTGCCATGGCTGATGATAAAGCCCTTGGTTGTGATGGCTTCCCCTGTGAGTTTTACAAAACCCTTTGGGATGCCATTGGTCCGGATCTCCACCAGGTCTACCTGGAAGATTTTCATACCCAATCTCTTGGGGACATCATTAACCAGGGGAATATCAAGTTCATTCCCAAAACTGGGGATCCTAAGGACATTTGTAACTGGTAGCCCATCACTTTGCTCAATGTCTCAGACAAGATCATTGCAAAAGTGCTAGCCCTCAAGATCCGACACATGCTTCCGCAAATTGTCCGACCTGAGAAGATAGGGTTTATTAAGTCAAGATTTATTCTTGACAACATTATTGCTATTTGGGAAGGTATGGAATGGGCTCGTAAGTCTCACTAGAAAGCCCTTTTTCTCAAAATTGATTTTGCTAAAGCTTATGATCATATTGAATGGCATTTTATCCTTGCAATGCTTCACGCTATGGGTTTTGGCCCAAGATTTCTTCAATCTGTGTAGATGCTCTTCAATAATGCCTCCACCTACATTACCATCAATGGCTACTAGTCTTCCACCTTTGGGCTTTTCTATTCCATTCACCAGGGTTGCCCTCTGGCTCCAACTCTTTATGTGTTAGCTGCTGAAGGGTTTGGCTATTTGTTAGCTCACTCCATTTCCATGGGCACTATTAGGGGAATATCCTTTCCAAATTCCTCCCAACAACTTGTCAATAGCCATTTCGCCGATGATTCCTTCCTCAATCTAGCGGAGGATGAAGAGAATATCAAGGCAGCCTTGTAGTGTTTAGACAGCTTTTGCTTGGCTTCTGACTCAGCCATTTAGTGGCACAAAACCCTTTGTTATAGATAGTCGGCTCTTCCCGAGCCTCCCTGGCTTTCTTAGTTTGGCTGGACAAGGATTCAACATGGGGAGATATTCTAATTTTTGGGTATTCCCTTTGCTTTTCAAGGCAATCCTACTGATCTATGGAATGCAGTTCTTGCTAAGATTGAAAAAAAGCTTACCTACTAGATCACAAAGCTTCTCTCTCTTGCAGGAAAATTTTAGATTTGCTCCAAAGTCTTGGCTACCACACATGTTTATTACTCCTCTTGTTGGGCCCCTTCCAAAGCTTCCTACAAACAACTCGAGAAACTTCTTCAGGATTTTTTCTGGGCCTCCGGCATTGATCACTAGGGCTTCCACAAAGTTTCCTGGGACTTTTGTTGCCTTCCAAAGTCCTCTAGTGTGCTTGGATTAATTGATACCCAGAATCAAGGGCATGCCCTTTGTGCCAAGTGGGTTGTGCGGTGTCTCATAGGCAATGAATCCTGGAAAATTTTGCTTTGTCACTGCATTTCCTCAGGCTTTCCTCTTCACAAGCCTGCCTGGAAGGGGATTGGCTTTCAAACCCTACTAGTTATGATGGAGCCTGTTCAGATCTAGGGTAATTTTGTCACCAAAAGTATTTGGAGAGCATGGGAGTCTGTCAAGCCCTGGCTTTGGTGGGCTGGGAATGGTTTTTGAGATGGTCTTTCTTTCAACCAGTAGAACATTTGGTGGTCTCCTCTCTTTGCTCAGTAGGGGACTCCTCTTGCTAGAATTCAAGGGGTTAGTGCTCTTTGGTTTCACAAGCATGGCATTCAAACCCCCAAGGATGTTTTTTCCAGAGCCACTATGAGTCTCCGATCCTGGGATGATCTTCAGGTTCAATTTTGGCTTATCCACCTAGATCGTCAGACTTTTGACTTACTGGTTTCTACCATCCCGCCTCACCTCTTGCATAAATTGGGAATTTAGTCAGTCAAACCGTGGTGGAAAGACTGGAAGTGGTATCCTGCCACTCCTTTCACTAGCTACAAGCCTAAGCTTGGGTACTCTTGGCTTATACCTCATTTGCTCATGATTGATTCTCTCAACCAACATTGGCATCTTTCTTCTTCTCAGAAGATCTGGGGCTAGAGATTTCATACTATTTGGGATTCTATTACTAAGCCTAAAATTGCTCATTTGACCTTGTGTTTCTTATACCAGGGCTTACTTTTGGGAGCTAGACTCCAGCATATGGGGGTTCTTGACACTAAATGTCCTTTTTGTGGTCACTAAGAGATGCTCATGCATATTTTATGGTTCTGTCATTGTGCCCAAAACTACTGGAGTTGGATTCATGAATTTTTTGCTCCCTTTAGGCTAGAGCCTTTTTCTTGGCATATGGCTCTTCTTGGTGACTCTCCCAGAATGCCTTCCCAGTACACCTAGATATGGCATACTTTTAGGCTAGAAATTTTGTTTACTCTGTGGAAAGATAGAAACACTGTGCTTTTTTCTCACAGTTTTTGAGATAATTATGTATCTCTTTTTTATAAGATTTGTATTTGCAACAATGTAATGATGCAGATCCAGGTGCAAATAGATAAAGTGGCCCTGGAGGTTTCCCACTTATAGGAGTTTCTCTATCACTCAGGAAATGCCCTTTGTACTATAGCTCGGGTGCCTCCAGATTCTCTCTCAGCTGACCGTATGCCACCTAGGGGCCGATGTCACAGCCAGAGCTCCTCTACCAGACACTCCAAGACTCTGCAGTAGTGGCGTCACCACTCCACCTCCCCTCCTTAGAGGGATGCTAGTTATGATTGGCCTCTTGTGATTGCTTCCACTACTACTACTTTTGCTCAGCCTTCGGCTTTTGCTCCTGATAATCAAGGAAAGTTCCCTCACCTAGCGTTGGCTATCTCACCTAGGGAGGAGGAAGGAGAAGTTGAAAAAGAAGATCCAGAAGATGGCTGGGCCATTCCTGATTAGACTCTTAGGCCCAATGTCTAGGGCAATCTAGATGATAAAGATCCTCCTCCCTCTTCTGCTTCTGCTCTCGCAGCTTGAGGGTTTTTTGGTTATATAGTTTTTTTGATGAATAGTTGTTTGTTTTTGGCCTAGGTGTTGTGTGAACTTGTGGGGTGATTCTTTCCCCTAGCTCTTTTTGTGAATATTGTACTTTAATATTTATATTAATAGTGAAAGCCTCCATTCATAAAAAATAATAATAATAATATGGGTGATTAATAAATTTATGTGTATCTTTTTATCTCTTAAATCATATGCTAAATCAATTTCCCTTGGCATAACAATGGAATCTCCATTATTATGAGCTTCTTTAACCAATGAAGCCACACCTTCCCATGTTAATGCATCACCAAAATATTTACATCATTTAATCCATACCGTCATCTAAACAATATTGTTTGCAATAAACAAATGTAGTGCATCCCACTCTCAACCAACTATTCAAAAAATAAATAGATGACTTACAACAGATGTATATTGAATATTAAGAATTAATTAACTATAATATATATACAAATCAAATGTAAAATTTATTCAAACTGATGTCCATGAACATTGTATAATTACCACTCACTTTTCTCAATCTACCTTTCCCCATCAAGTACTCCCCTTCAAGTTTGTTAATGGAGTTGTTATCGTAAATGCAATCTACATGGATCTTTGTTGCAAACTTAGAAAGATATTCAGTAATGTACACCATGGTATGGTATACTATATATCCCTCCACCATAGAACCCTCAGGATGTGCTCTTTGTCTAACCAATGACTTCAAAAATTTCAAGTGCCTCTCAACCATCCACATTGACCTTATGTGTACAGGTCCACACAATTCAATCTCCTCAACTTGGTGTATGAGGTAGTGTTCTTGTGCATTAAAAAAAGTTGAACGTAGACACTTTTTCATTCTACACATTAGATGAGGAATTTTTCTCTTTCGATATTTTATATCTTCTTTATGAATTTCTTTAGATGACAACCACCTACAAGTGATTCAAGATGCAAATATATTAACAAGACTTTACAAAATAATATACAATATAATACATAACAAGTAAAAAAATTTGAAAATATAATATCTATACAACAAGTTGAACAAATATCACTACTTAGCTCTTGTATTTTCCAAGATCATATATTACTTGCTTGACATTATTGTCGAAGTTGTTTGGGAGAGATATAGGTAGAGCGTACTGTAACAATTATAAAATGATCTTTTCATTATTTTCTAACATAATACGATGAAAAGTACATGCAATATACAAATATATAGTAAATACATAAGAACATGAATTACTTTAATAAAGGTATGCCAATCATGCATTTTCATCCCTGGTCCAAATTCACGTTTCTTTGATATGAGATTGTTTATGTTCGTAACAAATCCTATGGGAAATCAAATTTTTCATATGACTTCTTTTATATCATTTATTTTTTTCTCTGTTAATAACCAAGGAAGGGCACTTATATTAATTTGGTCTCCATTTCTATTTGATTGAATGACATTTTTCATTGCATGATTGAATTCTTGAATGTCACTATTGTAGACACCTAAAAATGGTTCACACCTATGTGTCCCCATTTAACATGTATTTTATCATGTGTCATTCTTCATTTGATCAATTACTAACATTTCCCTCATTTCACATTATAACCTCGATCTATTTGGCTGAATTGATTAAGTCTGCATTCTGATCCTAATCATTCCTAAACTAAGCCCAATCACTCCTAATCATTCCTAAACCTATCCTGAATGTTCATAAATGTTCCTAAACTAGTTTGACTCAAACCAAATCAGTCCTAATCAATCCAAAACCATTATCAAATAAATTTTAGGACATTGTCCAAGATCATTGATGTCCGATCAAACCAATTTTAAATCAATCCATCTTTGCCGAATCTCTGTCAATCTTATCTTCATCAAATCCAATATTTGTTAAGTGAATCCCAAATCAATCCAAGGCATTGTCTAAGTTCATCATGTTACAAGTAGTGGTTGCCGTTGGACCAAAAGATCAACCTGTTAATGCCCGATACAACCACTAGACTTATAGAAGACACATGAGGCTATTAAACCATGTCACAAATCTCAAGGGGAGCATTGACCATTTTTCCAACAATCTCCCCCTCAGCGTTACCCGAGGGGATTCAAACCTGTGACCAAGCTTTGATACCACTTGTTACAATTAGTGGTTGTCGTTGCACCAAAAGATCGACCTGTTAATGCTCGATACAACCACTAGACTTATAGAAGACACAAGAGGCTATTAAACCATGTCAAAAATCCTAATGGGAGCGCTGACCATTTTTCCAACACATCAATGCCTCATCATCATCATCAATCCAATCCCAAGCGCATTGTCAAATTTCATAGATGCCTCATTATCCTAACCTAAGTCAATTTAAAATAGCATTGTTGAAGATCATCGATGCTATTTCATCATCATCAGTCCAGCCTAATAGCATTGTCCAAGTTCATCGATGCTATCCTATCATCTTCAATCGCAGACATTGTCAAAGTTCATCAATATTGTGTTGATTCCTAATCGGTTTTTAATCATCAAGATTGGTTCAAACCCTAATCAAATCATTCAATACCAATTCTCTTTCGATCATACATCATCAATTTGGCCAATCATTTTACTAATTAGTCCCTTTGGGATAGATAACCCATAATAATTTATCCCTTTCATAGTAATCTATTTATTAGGTTAATCTCCTTATCCTAACTCTCCTACAATTAATTAATTGTTCCCCTTTTGAATTATGGGATTTTATAAATTTCTAAATTCTTAATTAGCCTTTTTGAGGGAATAATGGTTTTTAAATTATTAAAATGTGACTCTTACACATTCCCTTAAATTATGATTCATGACCTCTTATTAATTAGCCTTCACATTTATTCCACTTTCCCCATCCCTTTTTCCACTAATTTGGCCTCCAAATTGCCTATTAATTTTCCTTCACCTTCCCTCATCACTTTGTCCTTGATTTATGCATTCCAAATTGTGTATTTAATTTTTCATAATTATGACAATCTTCCAATTTGCACTCTCATTTCCAAATTTGTATTTTACTCTTCAATTCCTATAAATTGAGATCAAATTTCTCAATTCCAACTAACCGTATTCTTTCAAATCTTCTCATCATCATTATAGTCATATTATCAACAATGTCTTGCTTTCTTTATGTCAACATGAGAGCTACTTCCACTCTTTTACAGAACCAAGAAAGGACACAATTGTCAAATTGATGCAGGAGCATCCTAGGGTAGTTGTCAATCCCTCATGTTGGTGTGTTAACGTGTTTTTGTATTACTCGGTGGCAACTTTGACCGAGGGTCTTGGTCATTGAAGGGCTCGGTCGATGTCCTTGCTTGGTGATGCCTAGCTTGCTCAGTTATTTTTGTTGATGCTCAGTAGTTTGGTTTGCTGACTGGAGTTCTTGGAGATTTGGTTGGCCGACTTAATGTATTTAATTTGGGTAGCTTATGTTGTATTCTCCTATGTGGATCTTGAGGTCGTCATGGAGAATTAATTGTTTGTAAGGCTATTTGAGAGCCAAATTATGTTGCATTTAATATTTGTTTGTCTTTAGAAGCCGACTAGGTTTTAGGATTTATTTCTTTCTTCCAGTCGACTTATGACCGAAATAGTATAAAAGTAGAGGTTTGGGTAGTTGTTTAGGGGGGGATTGGTTAGGAAATAGTGTCTAGATCCTGCATGATCTGGCATATCAGATTATTTGTCTAATATTTGTAACAATAGAGCTAGTAGTTTGTATGCTTAGAGATAAGGAGATTGCTTGGTGGCTTGTGAGCTCAAGTTTTGATCTGCCTCAGTGTTTCTACCAATTGTTGATGTGTCACAGAGATGGACTAGCTAAAGGATTGTAGAATTACTATTGTAATTGTTTGTATTTGGCCGTAACCCAGAAGGCCTTACAAACATGCATGTTGAATGAAAATTCTATTTGAGTATTCTCGTGTTGTGTTTCCATTGTATTGTTGTTGCTAGTGTGGATTTGGATTATCTTTCTTGGGATTTTCCTATTGCACTGCCTGAGGTGGTATAAGAGCTTGAAGTTCTTGAGTGTTTAAATAGATTGCCGAGTTGAGGTAGTTTGCACCAGTACCTTGGGTTGGTGATTTTTTGCCTTGGGTTTTTGAAGATATTGAAGATGCCTTTGAGAAGATTGGACCCTAGGGTGATTGCAAATATCTCTGATGTTGTGGAAGAAAAGATCTCTGAGAAGGTCAGATCCAATGTTAGATCTGAGATGGAATTGATGAAGAATGACATGATTGCTGAGATCATGAGGGCTATTGTTGGTTTGCTGAGGAATCTTAGTACTGAAGATGGCTATGAGGAAGCTGCTAGATCTAGTGGAGATGATAGAACTGATTAGAGGGACAAATTTGGTGAAGACAGAAATGGTCAGTTGTAAAGATCTGGAGCTTGGTTAAGTACTAGTTACCGAATGGAAGTTTCTAACTTCTTTGGTACTTTGAGACTTGAGGAATTGATTGATTGGATTGGTGAGTTAGAAGAATTCTTTGAGCTTGAAGAAATTGAATATCCTCTTAGAGTAGGGTTGGCACATACTAAGTTGAAAGGACATGCTGCTCTTTTGTGGAAAGAATTGCAAAGAGATAGAGAAGATGAAGGTGAAATAAAAATCAATCATTGGAGGTTGATGGTGACTAAGTTGAAAGCTAAGTTCATACCTACCGACTATGAACTTGAGTTGTTTAATAAATTGCAGAACTTGAAGTAGAAAGATTTCACTATTGAAGACTATACCGATGAGTTCTATAAGCTGACTATTTGGTTTGGATAGAGAGAACTTGGTAAGGAAAAGGTAGGTCGGTATGTGAATGATTTGATATTCAATATTCAGGATGAGATTGGTATGTCGAAGATTGATTTAGTTGATGATGCTTACCAGTATGCTCTAAAGGCAGAAGATATGTTGAAGAGGAGACAACATGGTAATTCTTGAGGGAAGGAGAAATAAGATCACTCTGTGGAGGGTAAATCGATAGCTAAAGCTGAACCAAAACCCGTTGAATCAACAAAGAGGATAGGTAAGGTTTCCTTTAAGGGTACTTGTTATAATTGTGGTGAATAAGGACAATGATCATTTGAATATTCACATAAGAAGCTCAATAATAGAAGGAATATTATGGTGAATTAGAACATACTAAATAAACCTGAGGTAGATTCAAAAAACTTGCTGGTTTAAAGAGAATTTCTTGGTACTAAGGTGAAACCTTGTCAAAGGAGTAATTTGTTCAGAACTTGGTGCAAGTTGGGAGGTAAAATCTATGTTGTGATTGTAGATAGTGGTAGTACTGATAACCTTGTAGCTATGAAGATGGTTTAAAAACTTGGGTTGAAGAGAGTGAGACATCCTTATCCATATAGGATCAGTTGGTTGCAAGATGTTCATGCTTTGGAAGTGAGCAAGGAATATCTTGTTAATTTTTAGATTTGCAAGTATAAGGATCAAGTGTTGTGTGATATCATGGACATGAGTAGTTATCACATATTTCTTAGTAGACCTTGGTAGTATGATTGCAGAGATGTGCATGATTGTGTCAAGAATGTGTTTTCTATTGAGAAGAATGGTAGGAAGTTTTCCCTGATGCCTTTGCTGGATACAATACTCAGTAGGAGGAACCTGATCTTTGGGAGCCGAGTTGAGTTAGGGGATCCTAAAAGGGTTAGATATTAGTATGGAGAATAGACTTGTGGATTGTCGAGGAAAGACTTGAAAAGGTAGAGAAAGTAGAAGTGGAAAAATGTGCAAGTTGAAGACTTGGAGGACATGTATGTGAAGAACTTGTTCGGGGTTCACGTGTTGAATCCCAGAAGATGTTCTTCTAGCCATTGAGAACATCTTTTCACACCTGGGGTGTCTGATGTAGGAGCATCCTATTAGGAATGAATGCTAAATGTTTGGCATCCATTCTATAGCAGTTGTTGTTGCATTCATGACTATGATTGTCATTGATGTCAACACAGTGATTTATCAAAGACTTGCAGAGAAGCAGACAGAGTTTGGATTAGCAGACGTGGATTATTATAGTTGGAGCTATGTGATGTTGAGGTTATACTCTTTGATATGTTATATGTCTATGGTTAAGAGCACATAAAATAATTCATTTATTCATGGAAGTTATAAGCATTTTGGTGGAAGCAGTATTCAGGCAGTGTTCCTGAGTAATGGTTTGTGGAAATCGGATGATATCTGCAAATCAGGATGGAATCTAGTTTTGTGTAGTTAAATGGAAGTTGAAGACACATTGATAGTGATGTAGATGATAGTGAAAACTTTGAGGTCACACGAGTGAAGATTTATTGTATTTGGAAGCTGACAATTTTGTGTAATTTTGGTGTAGCGTGTGGAAACTTTTATATTGTAATTGTATGCTAACTCATTTGTAATTATTTGAGTGTGGTATAAAGGAAGGGATGTATTTCCTTGTTGCAGTGTGTAGTTGTGATATGGTAGTGGTAGTTGTGTGTGATGTTGTATGCATGAAGTGAAGAAAAGAGCTAAGTATGAAAGCAAATATGTGAAGGAAGACATGCGAAGTACAAAGATTTGAAATTGCGATCTGATGTAACAATGAGTGTGGTTTGGAATAGTTAGAGAAGAGGTAACATATTATTTTGTTGAGTAATGCAAAGATTATTTGGACAGTGTGTTCAGTGATCTTACCCTGAAGCTGTTTGGGCAGTGGGTCCTTCTGTCTTCCATAACTCTTAACATGGTTAGAATATTTTAACAAAGATTCAAAATCTCCTAATAGGGATTCATATGTACTGAATGTATTTCATAAGACTCCTAATAGAGTCCATCCTTTCACAAAGAATATTCATATTAGTGCATCTTTTGTGGGCATCATTCCCACCGGGGTTTGCTCTTTGATCAAGAGGTTCCCTAGTCAACATATCTTGTGTCATTGTGTTATTGTGTATGAATATCTTTGTATGGTTGGTAATTATATTGCTTATATGGTTTAATGCTGTTGAAGATGATAAAAGTTATAATTATCTGATAACTGATTCACCCCCCCCTCTCAGTTATCTTGGTGGACTTTACTTTCTAACAATTGGTATCAGAGTGGCAGGTCCTTGAAAAAGAAGTTTAATAGCTTAAGGAGATCCATGGTGAATTTTAGGAAAGAAAGCCCTAAGTTTGATGGAGTAAATTTTGACAACTGGAAAGAAAAGATGAAGACACACCTACTATTTTTAGGACTAGGTTATTGGTTGAGTACAAAGAATGATAAGACTATCATTGAAGAGGACAATCTTGAAACATGTACTATGGATGAGAGAGATCTATTCATGTGTAACATACTTGCAAGAGAAGCACTTTTGACAGCCCTTCCAGAGAATGAGTATAGTTAGGTAAAATATTTGAAAAAATCTCATGAAATTTGGAATGCTTTACACTCTACTTTTGAAGGTGATGAACATGCAAAAAGAGTTAGATTGCATAATTGGATATGTGCATTTGAAGATATAAGAATGTTGGAAGATGAATCTATTAGAAGTTACATTGGTAGAATGTCAGAAATTATTACAGGTATAAAATCTTGTGGAGGAACAAAGACAGAGAATGAAGTGATATGGAAAATTCTGAGGACATTGACTCCTGTATTTAAGTAGACAACACAGATGATTGAACAAGTCATACCTTGTACAACAAAATTTACAAGAGAGACTCTTCTTGGAAGATTGGAAGCAACAAAAATGAACTTGAGGTTATTAGGAGACCTACCTAGAATGGAGACAACATTAAGTGCTCTTAGTGTTCACCCTACTTTGTCAAGAAGCATCAGTGTGAGTGGAGATTATGCTGGCAACAACAGATCTAGAAATGAAGAAGACAAGAAGATTGAAGAAGGTATTTCCTTGCTTGTGAAAAGAGAACCCAATGGTAAGAAAATATTTAAATGTTGGACTTGTCAAGAATATGGTCATTTTGCATCTAAATTTCCTAAGAGAGTTAAAAAGTACAGAAACAATTTCAAACCTAGAAGATCTAAGGAATGTTATTATGCTAATGATGAAGATCTTGAAGCTAGTATTTGTAGCAATTAAAGAAGAGAATCCTGAAACTAATGTTAAGGAAGAAAAAGCCTTAGTTTCTCAAGTTGAAAAGAAAGCTGATTGGATTATAGATAGTGGTTGTTCACATCATATGACTGGAGACATGAAAAAGTTCATAAAGTTGAATGAATATGATGGAGGAGTTGTTAGAGTTGGAAAAAATGCACCTTGTTTGATTAAAGGTATAGGATCTATTACTCTTGATGGAAAGACTAATACATGTTTATTTTGTGGATGGATTGAAACATAATCTTTTGAGTGTTGGACAGTTAGTTGATAAGGGATATCAAGTTTGGTTTACTGAGAAAACTTGTGTGATAAAGGATAAAAATGGAAATATGATTGAAACTGGATCTAGAACCAGAGGTAATATATTTCGGTTAAATCCTACTAAGATGACATGTTTGATTACTAAGATTGATGATAGTTAGTTATGGCATAGAAGGTTTTGTCATATAAACTTTGATAGCATTGTGAAAGTAAGTACTACACTTGTAGTAAGAGATTTACCTAAAATTATGAAGCCTACTAACATGATTTGCAAAGAATGTGTAATGGCTAAATAGAAGAGAAGTTATTTTCCTAGTAAGAAGTTTACATCTACAAAGAAGCTGGAGATTGTTCATACAGATTTGAGCGGTCCTACCAAGACTAGAGGATTCTATGGAGAAAGGTATTTTATGATTCTTGTTGATGATTTTACAAGAATGATTTGGATTGCATTTCTTAAAGAAAAATCTGAAGCATTTGATAAGTTTAAGATTGTTAAGAATAAAGTTGAGAATGAATGTGGAATGAAGATTAAATGTTTGAGATATAATAGAGGTGGATAATTTACTTCTAGAGAGTTTAACACTTTTTGTGAAGAAAATGGAATTAAGAGATAGTATTCAGCCCCTAGAACACCTGAACAAAATGGCATTGTAGAAAGAAGGAATAGATCAGTGACTGAGGTAGTAAGAGCTATGTTGTTTGAGAATGATTCAGTGAAGATATTCTGGAGAGAAGCAGTGAACACAACAGTGTATACAATTAATAGAGTACAAATCAAAGCAGACACATACAAGACACCTTATGAATTATGGTTTGGACATGCACCCTTAGTTAAGTATTTTAGAATTTTTGGAAGAAAATGTTATATAAAGAGAGATGATGATATTGGAAAGTTTGATCCTAGAAGTGATGAAGGTATATTTCTTGGATATTCTTTGAAAAGAAAAGCTTATAGATGTTTCAATAAAAGAAATAAGATGATTGTTGAAAGTGCAAATGTTAAAGTTGATGAAAAGTTCAAAATTCAGGAAAGAATGCTTGATTATGAATTAGATGAAGAAGTTCATCCTAAACCTAACACTGGATCTACTAAATTATTTTATGAAACTGATAGTGATTAGTTGAATGAAAGCCATAGTGAAGTCATTGAAGAACCTACATCTGAAGAGAGATCTGAGACAATGACACCTAAAAAGAGTTTGTTAAGAAAACATCCTATTGGACAAATTATTGGGAGCATCAAAAGAGGAGTTCTAACTTGAAATAAGGTACAAGAATAGTTATGTTTGATTTCTCAAATTGAACCCAAGACTACTAATGAAGCTTGTGAAGATGAAAGTTGGACTAATGCTATGAAAGAAGATCTAGATCAGATTGAAAAGAACAAGACATGGGAATTGGTCCCTAGACCTAAAGACAAGAATGTTATTGGAACTAAATGGGTATTCAGAAACAAGATGAATGAACAAGAAGTAGTAAGAAACAAAGGAAGATTGGTATGTAAGGGTTACTCACATCAAGAAGGAATTGACTATGAAGAAACCTTTGCACCTGTTGCAAGAATTGAAGCAGTAAGAATGTTTTTGGCATATGTAGCTTACAAGAAATTCAAAGTATATCAGATGGATGTGAAGTCAACATTTCTGAATGGAGAATTGGAAGAAGTCTACATTGAGCAGCCTGAAGGTTTTCCTTTAACTCAAGAAGGAAGCTTTATATGGACTTAAACAAGCACCTACAACTTGGTATGCAAGATTGGATAAGTATTTGTTAAAATTGGGATTTACAAAAGGAACAGCTGATAGAAATCTATACACAAAAGAAATTGAAAATGGTTTGTTGGTTATAGTTATTTTTGTTGATGACATTATCTTTGGAGGAGAAGATGAAGCTAGTGACAAATTTGTTGATGAAATGAAGACTGAATTTGAAATGAGTATGATTGGTGAGATGAAATACTTTTTGGGATTACAGATAACACAAAACAATGATGGTATCTTTGTAAGTCAGACAAAGTACCTGAATGACTTGTTGAAAATATTTGGAATGGAGAATTGTAAACTAGTTGGAACACCCATGGTGACTGGACATAAGTTATCTAGCACAGATGAAACTCCTACAGTAGAATAGAAGAAATACAGATCTATGATTGGAGGATTACAGTATTTGACTCATACAAGACCTGATATAGCACATTCAGTTAGAATTGTAGCAAGATTTCAAGCTGAACCTAGAGAATCACATTATGCAGCAGTAAAGAGGATACTGAGACATTGAAGAGGTACAATGGATTATGGACTTTGGTATGAAAAATCTGATGATTTTACCCTATGTGCATATACAAATGCTGGTTGGGGAGGTAGCGTTGATGATAAGAAAAGCACCAGTGGTGGGGCATTTTTCCTTGGAGGAAGATTAGTTTCTTGGCTAAGAAAGAAGAAAAATTGTATCTCATAAAGCACAACAAAAGAAGAATATGTAGCAGCAGAAAACAATTGTAACCAAATAATTTGGATGAAGAAAATGCTGAAGGATATTGGAATAAAATTTGTTGAGCCTGGTGTCATACATTGTGACAACACCAGCATAGTTAGTATGTCTAAGAATCCTATATTACATTCTAAGACAAAGCATATAGAGATTAAGTATCATGTTGTAAGAGAGAAAGTTGCTAAAAAAGAAGTCAGACTTGAGTACATAAGTACAAAGGAGCAAATAACATATATATTCACAAAGCCTTTGCCTAAGGATACATTTGAGTATCTGAGAGGTATGCTTGGGGTTATGCCGAAGCCTACTTTTGAAAAGTGATGTAGTTGGTTGCATCCATCCAGTGGTATATGAGCCTTATCTTTCTTCCAGACTGGATGTTGGTACTTCCTCTATGGGGGAGTATGTGTATGTGAGCTGAGTCATGAGGACTCTAGTAAATGCATTTTCTAAAAAGTATCTTTTGACATTGAGTTGTTGTTGACATAGTGATGAAATTTATGTCATTGATGTCAATGGGGGAGAAGTATACATGAAAAAAAATCTGAGACATCTGTTGGAGAGAACTGAATAGGAAAATGAAGCAAGATTTGATTGATGAAGAGGATTTGAAGAAGTAGTGTTGCAGTATTGGATTTTTGGAACATTAGATGTTTTTCATCTATGTTTCCATAAATGCCAATGGGGGAGATTGTTAGGAATGAATGATAAATGTTTGGCAGCCATACTATAGCAATTGTTGTTGCATTCATGACTATGATTGTCATTGATGTCAACACAATGATTTACCAAAGACTTGCAGAGAAGCAGACAGAGTTTGGTTTAGTGCACGTGGGTTATTGTAGTTGGAGCTATGAAATGTTGAGGTTATACTCTTTGATATGTTATATGTCTATGGTTAAGAGCACAAATAGTAATTCATTTATTCATGGAAGTTATAAGCATTTTGGTGGAAGCAGTATTCAGGCAGTGTTCCTGAGTAGCGGTTTGTGGAAATCGGATGATATCTCCAAATCGCGATGGAATCTAGTTTTGTGAAGTTAAAGGGAAGTTGAAGACACATTGATAGTGATGTGGATGACAGTGCAAACTTCAAGGTCACACGAGTGAAGATTTATTGTATTTGGAAGCTGACAATTTTGTGTAATTTTGGTGTAGCGTGTGGAAACTTTTATATTGTAATTGTATACGACTCATTTGTAATTATTTGAGTGTGGTATAAAGGAAGGAATGTATTTCCTTATTGTAGTGTGTAGTTTTGATATGGTAGCAGCAGTTGTGTGTGATGTTGTATGCATGAAGTGAAGAAAAGAGCTAAGTATGAAAGCGAATATGTGAAGGAAAACATGCGAAGTACAAAGATCAAAAATTGAGATCTGATGTTACAGTGAGTGTAGTTTGGCACAATCAAAGAAGAGGTAACATATTATTCTATTGAGTAATGCAAAGATTATTTGGACAGTGTATTTAGTGATCTTACCTTGAAGCTGTTTGGGCAGTGGATCCTTCTGTCTTCCATAACTCTTAACAGGGTTAGAATCTTTTAACAGGGATTCAAAATCTCCTAACAGGGATTCATATGTACTAAATGTATTTCATAAGGCTCCTAACAGAGTCCATCCTTTCACAAGGAATATTCATATTAGTGCATCTTTTGTGGGCATTATTTCCACCGGGGTTTACTCTTTGATCAAGAGGTTCCCTAGTCAACATAATTTTTGTCATTGTGTTATTGTGTATGGATATCTTTGTATGGTTGGTAATTATATTTCTTATATGGTTTAATGATGTTGAAGATGATAAAAGTTATAATTATCTGATAACTAATTCACCCCCCCTCTCAGTTATCTTGGTGGACTTTACTTTCTAACACATCCTAGGGTAGTTGGAAATCTCGCCTGTAGGTGTGTTAATGTGTTTCTGTGTAACTCGGTGGTAGATTTGACCAAGGGGCTCGGTCATTGAAGGGCTCAGTCAATGTGCTTGCTTGGTGATGTCGAGCTTGCTTAGTTGTTTTTTCTGATACTAGGTAGTTTGGCTTACCGACTGGAGTTCTTGGAGATTTGGTTGGCCGAATTGATGTATTTAATATGGGTAGCTTTGTTGTATTCTCCTATGTGGATCTTGAGGCCGACATGGAGAATTAGTTTTTTGTAAGGCTATTTGAGAGCTAACTGATGTTGCATTTAATATTTGTTTGTCTTTAGAAGCTGACTAGGTTTTAGGATTTATTTCTTTCTTCTAGCCGACTTGTGTCTGAAATAGTATAAAAGCAAAGGTTTGGGTAGTTATTTAGGGGGGGGGGGGAATTGGTTGGGAAATAGTGTCTGGATCCTGCAAGATCTGGTAGATCAGATTATTTGTTTGATATTTGTAACAATAGAGCTAGTGGTTTGCATGCTTCGAGAAAAGGAGATTGCTTGGTGGCTTGCGTGCTCAAGTTTAGATTTTCCTTAGTGTTTCTACCAGTTGTTGATGTGTCGCAGACTTGGACTAGCTGATGGATTGAAAAATTACTATTGTAATTGTTTGTATTTGGTCATAACCTAGAAGACCTTATAGCCGGGCATGTTGAATGAAAATTCTATTTGAGCATTCTCTTATTGTGTTTTTGCTATATTGTTGTTGCTAGTGTGGATTTGGATTAGATTTCTTAGGATTTTACCATTGCACTACTTCACAAATTGAGGGAGTTTTGTTTATAGTTTGCATTTCTTTATCTCAATTTCTTTTATGTTTGGATTGATTGATTGTGAACACTTTAGAGTTTGATGGTTCCTCATGTACATTTTCCCTCATTTTCCTATCCTACATTTGGTGAACCCAACGTGAAATACTAATTTTTGATGTTTTTTGATGTTTTTGTGCATTTGCAGGATTTAAAACACTTTCTAGCACCTTACAGGTCAAACTGTGCAGTTGGTTGGAGAAGCTACATAGTTGGTAGCCAGAACTGTGTAGTTGGTAAGACCAAGTGCACAAAATACATAGTTGGCAGCCCCAAGTGCACAAACTATGTAGTTGGTCATGGGAACTGCACACTTGATGTCTTGAATGAAAGATTTAGAGTTTAGGGTTCCAATTGGCAATTTGATGTTTTATGATTACATTTCTTTCAGTTTGAAGCATAAAATAGACTCTCATAAGGACTAAAATACACTCTAAAGTTGGTTAATGAGCTTCACATTTCAATTTGGGGTGTTTAAAAAGAATCTCACATTTTCATTTGGGTTGTGAAAATGAACCTCATCTAGTTTTGGGATCAATCAAACAAACCTTGCACATAGTTAATTAGGGAATTCCAGTCATTTCAAATTCTCAAACTAGTCTAATTAGGGGTTAAGAATTTCTCCTATTTCACTTATAATACCCTAATTAATGGTTCTAGGAATTCACATTTCACACATTTTCATGTTCTACGGATTACTTTTGTTACAAGTAATGGTTGCCGTTGCACCAAAAGATTGACTTGTTAATGCCCGATACAACCACTAGACTTATAGAAGACACAAAAGGCTATTAAACCATGTCATGAATCCCAAGAGGAGCACTAACCATTTTTCCAACAATCTCCCCCTTAGCATTACTTGAGGGGATTTGAACCTGTGACCAAGCTCTGATACCACTTGTTACAAGTAGTGGTTGTCGTTGCACCAAAAGATCAACCTGTTAATGCCCAGTACAACCACTTGACTTATAGAAGACACAGGAGGTTGTTAAACCATGTCATGAATCCCAAGGGGAGCACTAACCATTTTTCCAACAACTTCTACAAATAAAATCTAATTTATTATCTGATTCTACAATTGCGTAGTTGGTATCCCCAAGTGCACAAGTTGTGCAATTGGTAGCCCCAAGTACACAAACTACACACTTGGTCATTCAATTGTGAACACTTGGTAAAATTGCACACTTGGTCATTCAAATGTGAGCACTTGGTCATTCAAGTGTGAGCACTTGGTAAAATTGCGCACTTGGTCACTCAAATGCAAGCACTTGGTAAAACTGTGCACTTTGTCACTCAAATTCAAGCACTCAGTAAAATTGTGCACTTGGTCTCTGAAACTATGTAGTTGGTTCTCTAAACTATGCAGTTGGTAAGTTTTATGTGTTTCATCTTTCAAATATGCATTATTTGATGTCAAATCTTTATTTCTGCATCTAGGGTAGCATATTTTCTATTACTAATCATTATTTTTCAGCTTGTGGAAATCATGGGATGAAGAAATAATCCAAAAAAACTACTAACACATGTTTGATGCAGGACGTTGTTGAAGACTTTTGTGTCTTCTTAAACATATCATGTGTGTTTTGTAGTTAGAAACCACTTAGTTTGGTGCACTAAAATGAACCATTTTCTTTTAAGTGTTTGATGTGCCTTCTTTTGTAATCCCAAGAATTGTATGGACGTATCCTCTTCCCTCACCTTCATGGATCTTGGGTGAAGAGAAATCTTGCAATATTTTTAAAGAGGCCTGCCTTGGACAAAGGAATTCACTTTGAACGTGCCAAGGGATGACCTCAAGTGGTAACAAGCCAATGCTAGGTCTCCATCCAGACCATTATATAAATGTGCGATTGTGACTAATAATCCAATCGATAGTGTGGTTGGGTGATAGAACTCCTCTAGTACCCTTGTGGTGCGTAAAACCTTGGTTCTCAAGGCTGGGAGACCTCCTAAGGGAGTTTACACACACCTATTAAACTAGATGTCCCATATTAAAATCCTTGTTCTTGTTTTCCAAAATCCTTCTATTCACTAATGCAAGGGGTCACCCATGCTCGTGAAGACATCCCATACTTTTTGGGGCTCTTGGTAGAGGTAGCAGTTCCTTGGAGCCTGTGCCTTGGGGCTCTTGGTAGAGGTTGATGTTCTTGAGAAGTGAGTGCACTATAAGAGGGAGCCTGTGCCTCCAAGCTTCTAAGTTATCCGCCTTGACTAGGCATGACTGAACTTAGTTCAAGTGGGAATTCGGTGAACATTTCCCTTCAAGCCTAAGTTGTGGTGTGTTTATTTCATTTTACAACAATTATTCATCTTGATGTATCTTATGTGAGTGTTCAAATATTTCAAACATTTCCAAAACACATTCAAAACAATCATAACACCTTGAAAAACATTCAAAACCTTGTCAAAAAAATTCCAAGACATTCCCAAAACATTTTCAAAACCTTTCAAAACTTTTCTAAACATTCATTTGGTCGCAAATATCTTGAATCAAAACTCGTGTGAACATGTAATTTCAAAACATTAACCTTAGAGCCTTGTGGCATGTGTAGAAGTAATCATTTGTATTTATTTCCATATCATAGTCCTTGCATAATTTGCATTATCCCTCTTGCATTTGCAAATTTTGATCCCTAATATCATAGTCCTCATTTTAGTCCTATTGCATTTTTCATTTAGAACCTTTAAAAGCTTTTGCAAAATCCCACAAAATTCCAAATTTTAGAGTCTTTGCTTATGTTGTTGAAAATGAGATCTTGACCTAGTCCCTACATCCCTCTTATCAAAATGGTCATTTTGTCCTTTTGTCAAACTCCATCTTTGTCATGTTGGATTTGAACTAGTCCCTTTTATTAATTTGTCCTTTTCCTTTTGATCCCTTTTAAAGTCAAGATCCATATTCAATTTCCTAAGGTTATACCCTTAGATTTGTATTTTCCAAAGGTTTTGTCAAAGTCCAAAAATTACAAAAAAATAGTTTGCATAATTTGTATTTTCAAAGTCCAAATCCTAAGTTGCACAGCCCAAAATTTCAAAACCTTCAAAATCCAAAATCAAGTTACATTTTTCACATCCTAAGTTGTATTTTCATACCATTTCAAAAGCCCAAAAACTTAGTTACATTTTTCATAATCATTCAAAATCCTAAAAACCCTAAAAATCCAAAAAAGTTTTACATTTTCATATCTCCTAAGTTGCATTTGCATATAGTCATTATGTCAATTGTGACAAGGCAAAAAGGTTCCTATAAACCCATGAACATTTCAAGTGGTAACACACAAATACCCTTTGATCCTAGACAAAGTATACATTTTCAAACACAAGGTTGTGATCCAAACATCATGTACCCTCCAAGAAAAGGGATTCAAACACTTCCTAATTCAAGACAAATGACATTAACACAATCCAATGATCAATCACATTAGTCTCATGCATACTCGATCCAAAAGTTGCAAGAAAAATTGGATAAAGAAAATAAAATCTTGGATGAAAAGGTTAATAAGATGATGAATAATGAAAATTTGGGTGAAACAGACCTACTGTCTCTCATTGAAAAATCAAAGATTCCCAAACTTCTTTTACAACTAGATGAAGCAAAAGAAAACTTCAACCAAGCACAATCCAATTACATTCAAGACAAAAATTTGGTCAACCAAGTCCCAAGATTATTATTCAAACAAGTTACAAATCAAACCTTTGAACCAAAGCATGGAATAATCCAATTAGGATGACCAAAAAATTATGAACCAATATTTATTCCAATGCGATCAAATGTCCCTCAAATAATTTCACATCATGTTATGCCAAGTTTTTCTCAAATAATCACAAGTTCAAGCATGACATATTTTGAACATCAATCAAGGATAATTAATGAGAAACCTCTTGTGGATCATGATCTATCAACACACACTTCATAACATGTAAATATTTAACTGATATCACCAATAATATTAACCAAGTAGTAAAAATTCAAACCTAAAAATTCAAAGAGTTTGTTTCAAAAATTGGATTGTATATATGAAGAGGATGAAATAAATAATTCACCCAAGTCTAGCAATGGCCCATCCCAAAACAATCACATGGATAATATACCCATTTCCCATCAAGCAATTTAATTTCAAGAAACATCCATGTCACCTTCCATCCCTTTATCTCCTAAAGTTTCAGAGCCATTTCCTCCATCACCTTCAAGTCACACTTCCAGTGATGCAACCTTCCAAGGGCTATCCATAGAATAAATTTGAGCTAGTCCCACTCATGATGTGAATCCCTCTCATACATCCCAAATGCTAGATCTAATTCCACCATGTACTCCAATTGCAATCAATCCTATTCAAGAGAGTTTTTGGGCTCCTATAATGGTTTTAATAACTAGGCTTTAGAACCATAACTTAGGGATTGGACATCCATACCAAGTAGTTATCTCATCATTATGAAGGCACATTTAAATTATCAACCCGAGGATGTATACTTGAAACAGGTCTGCAAAGTATATGCACTATGGGATTCTCTAATTTTTTCTATCATTGCAAAACTAAAAGTATAACAATGCTGAAAATGAATCTAACTGCATAGTAATGGCTGTAGGAAACTCTGTAATACATAATAGTTTGCTATGTGTTCTACTTCTATAGTACCAAAGGTAAAAAATATCATAAGTGGACCTTTCTTAGATAATTTAAACTCTGATATATGTCCTTAAAACGTCATACACAAGTAACATGCTTCCATGAAAATGCAATCTACAACTTCTATTAAAATTATTATTGCTGTTACAAATTTCCTTCTACAAAATGATGACTCTCTATAACTAATGAACAAATACCACTTGCTCCTTCTTTTGCTTGATTAAAATTTAGAATATATAAGCTTATTGACTCCCTAACAACCATCTAACATGTGTCTCATCATTCCTTTAAAGAAGAAAGAGACTTATTATAAAATAATGACTAAGTAGAAGAGTCCTATTACAACTTGTCCTCTTGATTGATTGGGAAAAGAGTTTGTTTGGACTCTTTTATAAAAAATCTGATTTGTTGGATATTTTTTTGTTGGGCTCCTATAATGGTTTTAATAACTAGGCTTTAGAACCATAACTTAGGGATTGGACATCCATACTAAGTAGTTATTGCATCATTATGAAGGCACATTTAAATTATCAACCCGAGGACATATACTTGAAATAGGTCTGCAAAGTATATGCACTATGTGATTCTCTCATCTATTTTATCTTTGCAAAATCAAAAGTATAACAATTCTGGAAATGAATCTAATTGCACAGTAATGGCTGCAAAAAACTGTGTAATATACAACAATTTGCTATGTGTTCTACTTCTATCAGTACCAAAGGTAAAAATATCATAAGTGGACCTTGATTAGATATTTTAAACTCTGATATATGTCTTTAAAACATCATAGACAAGTAACATGCTTCCATGAAAATGCAATCTACAACTTCTATTAAAATTATTGTTTCTGTTACAAATTTCCTTCTACAAAATGATGACTTTCTAAAGCTAATGAACAAATATCACTTGCTCTGTCCTTTTTCTTGATTACAATTTCAAATATATAATCTTATTGACTCTCTAAAAACCATCTAACATGTGTCTCATCATTCCTTTAAACAAGGAAGAGACTTATTCTAAAACAATGACTAAGCAGAAGAGTCATATTACAACTTGTCTTCTTGACTGATTGAGAAAAAGAGTTTGTTTGGAATCTTTTATGAAAAACCTGATTTCTTGGATATTTGTTTGTGTTCAAATCATATCCAAACTCCTTTGAAGTTATAACTCAAATTACAATAAATACAAGAAGTTTGACTAAGTTTGTTGATTTGTTGTTCCACTTTTACTGCAGTCAGATTCAAATAGATGGTTCTCACTTATTATTGAGAGTTATCTCAAATGATTTTACCAAATTATGCTCCTCCTTCTTAGATTTCCAAATCATTTTGAAAATCTGAATTTTATTAAGAAACGTAGAAGATATGATCATTTTACCAAGACTGGGTTTTGGCTGCCTTCAAACTCGGCTATTTTTACTCAGTCAACTTCAGATAAGTGCTTCTCATTAAATATTGTGAATAGGATCAAACCCTTTTAACACATTTTAATCCTATTTTTTATAATTCCAAATCATTAATAAAATTTGAATTTCATTAAGAATTGAGTGATATATGTCCGTTTTACTGAAACTGCTTTTTGACTTTTTATGCATTTCCTGTAACTATTGAATATTGACAAGTATCAACTTGCTTCTCTTTCTTTCCAGCTACATGAATGGATCAAGTATCTTAAAAACAACATGTTAATCATATCAAAACATTTATTATTTAATAATAACCATTTATCATAATAAACCATCATAATTTAGCATTAACTAGCTAGACATACAAATGCTAATCAATAAATCATTAAACATAGTTAATGCTTCATAAATCAAGGTAATGTATGGAAATGACTTGGAAAGGTATTATAAATATGATGTAAAGTGTTATAACAAATGAAACAAACATGACAAATTATAGGCTCATCATTCCTCCCAGCTAAAATCTTGTTTGTCCTCAAGAAAGGGATAGGCATTAGATAGACATGAAGGCTATTAGCATTAAATCCTGTGACAACTTCAATCCTTCATAGCACATGTCATGCATGTGTATTTGATCATTAAGAAGATTTTGAATTGACATGACTATGGTTCATTACCTTCTTCTCTATTTCTTGTATCTGTAAGTCTTCCTATCATCTTTATATCATCTCCAACACTCACATTGTCATACTTTCTTCCCTTTGTTATCTCATCATAAGGCATTCCATTTTCTTCACTTTATTATTCTTATTTTTTTGCATCAATAACCATAAATATAGGAGGTAGTATAAAAATGTATAGGCAAGGTCATCCTCCTATGGTCAATGACAATAGCACAAGGTATACATGTGTTCCCCTTAGCTGAAAGGTCATTTGTCCTCAAATGAAAATGTATGTATGAGGGTAGAAAAATAAATGAATTATGAAGCATATAATTACAATAATGATAATTGAAAAATATGGTGTAATGAATAGATAACCAATTACTAAAAATGATAAATGTTATGGATAAATAGAAATCATAAATTTAGTACCATTTGTGTTGTTGTGAGAAGCTTCAAACTTGGCAAATAGCTGAAAGTACATGTCCCTTCATTGTTGAGTATTCAGGTCCCTTTGAGACTGTCGCATATTTAATATCAGTAGCTTTAGCTTTCCTCATACTTAGTGAAAGTTACCTTTTGAATAACATAGTAGTTGCTACAGGATGACTGTTTAGTCATACAATAGTGGCTATAGGACTGACTGTTCAGTCACACAGCAGTGGCTGCAGGATTGACTTTTAAATCAGACAACAGTTGCTTCATGCAACCTACACTTTTCTCTCTCTCTCTCTCTCTCTCTCTCTCTCTCTCTCTCTCTCTCTCTCTCTCTCTCTCTCTCTATCTAATGAATTATAATAAAACTTTGGATGTCCATTCACCATTAAAAAAAATATGATTAGAGAAAATAGACACCATCATTGAATAGACATTCTTGACATCATGAAGACAAGAGTACTTAATGGAACTTTTTGACAATATATGCAAAGACTCTCTACCAAAATTAGAACCTTGACTCACTTATACTCTTGAAAAATGATTTGAAATATGAGTAACCAACTAGCTGTAAACTCCTCCAAAATATTCATGTAGACAAGAAGAACTAGGAAACAAACTAGACTAGACAACTACTAACTCTAAGACATTGTGTAATAACACTTATTGAATGAAAAACCTATCCTAACCTACACTAACCAGCAAAAACTATATTATCAAACAAAACCATTGACTGGTTCTTTGAAGTATCTTCCTCTTCTCAACAACTTCCAATGCTTCACATGCTTATGAGCAATTAGAAATAGTTGCAACATCAATAGAAACTTAATAAACAACAACACTTTTGGAAAGACATTAACAAAATTACTTATCACTTCATGCTGAAAATATATATTGTTGTATTGAAGTACATAAGTAATTTGAAAAATTTCTCCTTTAAATGTAACTACATATTTAGCTTCATCTTCAGTTGTAGCTTCTTTCTTTGCTGCAAACATAACTTGTGATGATTTATTTTTCTCCATATGAATGAGATGTCTGATAGGACACCCTCATGAAAGAACAAATTTTGAACCCTCCTTGTTGGATTTGTGTAGATGGGCTGCTCCTTTATCCTCCTCTTGATTTTTAAGGACCACTTTGTGTGACTGGTTTGATAGAAGTATATAAATTTCTACACCATCTCCATGATGCTCATAGTTTCGCACTATAAAAGATGTTGGTTTAGTATCTAAGGTTAAGCAAAACTCCTCTAAATCATCCCAAAACTGGTCTTCTTTAATATATTATTTACTTTTCTACATGAGAGGATGGATTTTCACCTTATTTTAGCTCTCTTCTTGAATTAGGAGTTTTGATTTGACATCACATTCATCTCGAGCAGCAACCTTGTGTATTGTGATTTCTTCATTTTCCAAAACAAGGTTATCTTCATTTGCCTCCTCATAAATCAACATCTTGTCATCAATATGTGAACAAAATTCCTCTATGATGCTAGATAACATGTCTTCATTGATTTGAAAACTTTCTGCAAATGACATTGGATCCTTGTCATGTCCCCTTTTCAAATAATTAAAAATAATAACTTTTGCTAAGGCTGGCAGGCTCAAAAAGTAAAGTTTCAGAAAAAGGGGATAATCTTTGGAAACCAATGGATTAATAAATGTTAAATATTATTAAAATATGTCTAATTCACCCCTCTTGGTCGTGAGTTAGGGTTATGCCCTCTTTTAAAGGGGTTTGGAGGCATTTCAAGCTTATTTTAGAACTTGATTTTTGCTCATTGCTTTGTTGTTATTTAGAGCCTGCCAAACCTATGGAGAAGGAGACTCAAAGATGGGAGTTTTTAGGTTTCTAGGAAGGCTAAGGATGGGAGTTTGATGCCATTCCATGTGCAAGCTCATGCAGAGTTTTCCCTTGTGCTGAACAATGCAGATTTGTGAGTTTTCGGGTGTGTTTCTTGTAAGAGTTTGGTGTTTCCGGTTGAGTTTTTCATATCAGTTTGGTTTTCTACTGTATTGTAGATATTTTAATATTAAAATAGAGCTAAATATATATCTTGGGTCATGATTCTACTTTTTTGATAGATTATTAGTGTTTTATGGTGTTTCCAGGCTATTTTGTGTTATTTTCGGGAGCCCGATGAGCATTGTTTTTGTCCTCCTTTTTGGAGCTATTTTGTAAAATATTTGCAGATCTGGAAATGTCATTTTTTAGGCTATTATGTTGGTGAAATTTTTGTAAAAATGTCTACTTTCAGATTTATCAATAATATGTGAAGCTGTGAAGTTTTTGGCACTATTTCGGGCATACCCAATTTGAGTTTTATTGAGAAATTGTATAATCTTTCAAGTGCTATTTGTTTAATTTAATAATATGATTAGAGGATGAAAATATAATATAAAAATCAGAAAGGGGACATTTTAGTGGTATCAGAGCTATGATCTTGCTAGCCTGAGGGTTTGTAGAAGTTTGCATGCAACTAAGTGAAAGAGAAAAGAGATATTTGTAGCAAGAAAAGAATAAAGAAATTTTGATCAAACCTCCATTTGAAAATAAAAGTACAAAATCCAAGGAAGGAAAAAGTATGGCTGACCTAGATGAGATGGAAAAAAATTCTTCTAGGACATCCAGAACACTCAAAAGCAAATAGTGGATAGTTTGGTAGAAATTAGAGAGGCTTTGTGGTTATTGATAGAAAAACTCCAAGGAGTTGTATCTACTAATGAGAGAGGAAGCACTTTAGAGGAGCCAAGAAATTTGAAACCCACACCCTCTAAATCAACAAAGACTATTTTCTTACCTGCAGATGAGCCATTGGCACCAAATCCATCCCTTAATCCTATGGAAGAGGTCATAGGTAACTTGATTGCACTGAGGGCTACTTACAATGGCTTAGATGATGACTTTCTTAGTTTGGTGCCTTTCAGTGAATATGTGGATATGATGAACACTATGATGCCCAAGAAAGAATATAAGAGGGAGCAGGACATAAGTGGAAGAGAACTCAAAAATAAAATAAGCAAGTTTACAACACCTAGTTTCGATGGAACAAATAAAATTTTAGCTAGAGCATGGCTACAAAAATTATAGACCTTCTTCACACTTAACCCCATGAAGGAGAGTGATTCCATTCAATTCACAAGTCTACACTTGAAAGATGAAACCTATGATTGGTGGTATCATGGAATGACTACTCAAGGTCATGATTAGGTAACTTCATTTGATGATTTTAGTCAAAGAGTGCTAGATAGATTTGATCTCAAGGATGATGAAGAGTATTTTAAAGAATTGTCAAAGTTGAGGCAAACCAAATAAGTTAATGAGTATGTAGAAGAGTTTCAAAAAGTGGCTATTATGGTACCTGATATGAGTGAAAAGAGGATTGTTTACCTTTTTCTTGATGGTTTGGAAAATTTTGTTAAGGGTTTGGTTAAAGCTTTCTCACCCTCAACCTTATAGGAAGCTATCAAAAGAAGCTTGCAACTTGAAACTTGTGTGGCTATGAAACCAGTCATTGATAAAAAACCCCCAAATCTTTGGCAACATAAGGGGAATTTTCAGAAAAAGACTTTTCTAGCACCACCACCAAAGAATGTGACAAATGTAGCAAAAAAGAAGGTAGATGAAGAGACTAGGAGTGAATTACGAAGGAAAAAGCTTTATTTCACTTGTAGAGAGCCATGGGTTCTGGGACACAGATGTTTGGGGAAAGGTCAAGTGCACTATGTTGAGATTTCTTCAGAATCTGATTCAAATGAGCATGATGAATTTCATGACACTAAGGAGGAGGAAGAAGAAGAGAAAGAAAAAGAAATTAGCAAGGGTGGCACTTTAGTAACATTATTAGGAGTCCCAAGATACCATCCCTTTCGAATTCGGGGGGTACTAGTAGGGTAAAGGTTGATAGTTCTTCTTGATAGTGGGGCAACTCACAATTTTATTGATGAGGGATTTGTCATGAAAAGAGGGCTTAAAGAAGAAGATTTTGAGGGATTCAATATTACTGTAGCTGATGGATTCACTATGCCTTGCACACGGGTGGTAAATCAACTCAGGATGAACTTAGGAGATTATGAGTTATGTGATGACTTCTATGTTGTTGGCATTGGGGAGATAGATCTTATATTGGGTGTTCAATGGTTGCACTCTATTGGAGGCTATTACATGAACCATCAAACTATGGAGTTTAAATTTCATTCCAATGGGAAAGAAGTCTTATTGAGAGGCTTATCAAATGGAGCACCTAAGGTGGTCACTGCAAAGAGGATGGAGAGGAATTTTTGAAGAGGACAAGTAGCATGGGTAGTAGGAGTAGTAATCCATCCAACAAGCTCTCCAAAGAATCAAGGTAATTTCCATTTTGAAATTCAAAATATTCTTAATAAGCATAGTATAGTTTTCAATGATTTGCGTCTGGGATTACCAATAGATAGAGGTTTTGAGCATGTTATAGAGTTAGAACAGGGTGCCAAACTAGTTATAACAACTCCATACCACCATCCAAGAGGTTACAAGGAAGAAATAGAAAAAGCTATTAAGGAACTCCTGGACATGGGATTCATAAGGCCTAGCTCTAGTCCATTTGCATCATCTGTGGTACTTATCAACAAAAATGATGGTACAATGAGAATGTGTATAGACTACAGGGCTCTAAACAAGAAGACCATAAAAAATAGGTATCCCATACCATGCATAGATGAACTCATTTATGAGTTACATGGTGCTATATACTTCTAAAAAATTGACTTAAGATCACGGTACCATCAAATCCACATGAAGAGGGAAGATGTGGAAAAGACTACTTTCAGATGTCACTATGGGAACTTTGAATTTCTTGTTATGCCATTTGACCTCACTAATGCACCAGCAACATTCCAATCTTGTATGAATAAGGTATTCAACAAGCATCTTCAAAAATTTGTTTTGCTGTTCTTTGATCATATCTTGATTTATAGTACAACATGGAAAGAGCATCTAGAGCACATAGACATTGTTTTGGGAATCTTGGAGTAGAAATCCTTCTATGCTAAGTTATCTAAATGTGAGTTTCGTTTGACTGAGATCCTATATTTGGGACATATTATAAGTTTTAAGGGAGTATAGGTCGATCAACAAAAAATTTAGGCAATTTTGGATTGGCCTCCACCTACTAATCTTACATAGTTGAGAGGTTCCTTTGGGTTGTGTAGCTACTATCAGAGGTTTGTCAAAGGATTTTCTCATCTTGTTGCCCCCTTGACTGATTTGACAAAGAAAGGAGCTTTTATTTGGATAGAAGATGCACAAAAAACATTTGATAAGCTTAAGGAGGTAATGAGTTCATGCCCTGTGCTTGCAAGTCCAGATTTCTCTTTACCTTTTGTTGTTGAATGTGATGCTTCTACAGAAGGTATAGGGGCTGTCCTAACTCAAAGGGGACATCCAATAGCATTTGAGAGAAAAAAAATTAAATCAATCAGAGAAAGGTTACTCCATCTATGATAAGGAAATGTTGGCAATCATGCATGTGCTTCATAAGTTTAGACAATATTTGGCATTTGGGAGATTCATTGTAAAGAAAGACCATAATAGCCTCAAGTTTTTCTTGAACCAAAGGGATTTGAATGGTCATCAACAAAAATGGGTAAGAAAATTGCAAGCTTATGATTTTGATATTGAATACGTGAAAGGAAAGAATAATGTGGTTGCTGATGCTCTCTCAAGGAAGCCCACCTTGTGTTCCTTAACATCTATCTCTATTGATCGGAAAGTCTCCATAAGTTCAGAGTATGCTAAAGATTCCTTTGCCACCAAGATTTTGGATAATTTAGTGGATGATGATAGGTACAAGGTTGTTGATGAATTGATTTATTACAAGAACAAGATGTTCTTAGTGCCATGATAAAAAACTAAGGAAAGGATATTGAGGGCCTTTCATGACACACCTTTGGCTAGTCATCAAGGATACTTCAAGACATACAGGAAACTATGAGAGTGATTTGCATGGAAGGGTATGAAGGAGGATGTCCTTAAACACATTAAGGAATGCATGGTATGCCAATAAAACAAGAGTGACCAAATTTTCTTGCAGGGTTGTTGCAGCCACTTCCTATTCCTGAACAAAAATGGGAGAGTATTTCCATGAACTTCATCACTGGGTTGCCCAAGGTTCAAGGTAAGGATTGCATATATGTGGTGGTAGATAGACTAACTAAGTATGCACATTTCTTTCCCATCGCATCTAATTTCAAGGCATCACAAGTGGCAGAATTGTTCTTCAAGGAGATTTTCAAGTTACATGACTTGCCTAGAAACATTGTCAGTGACCGGGACAGTAGATTCCTTAGCTCTTTTTGGAAGGAGTTCTTTCATTTGGTAGGAACTGAACTAATGTAGGAGCATCTTGGGTGTAAGAGAAATCTTGCATCACCCAAAAATATTTCTATTTTTGTATTCAATAAGGGCTATCTTGTGCAGAGCTGCTATTTATGGAAACTTGCTATTTTTTGTAAGTTGGTCATCCGATCTTAGAATATTCTGATTTCTTCCTTGGAGGTTCATTTTGGTCATATCAGCTTGCCAGTAAAGTTTCATTGACAGATCAAGTCTAGCTTTGTAGATAATGAAGATTTTTGGTATTGGCAATAAGGTATAGAAACTTTGAACTTAGTTTTGAAGGCTGGCCCCGGATGAGGTCAAAAATTTGGGTGATAGGCGCTTATGTGAGCCAGGCTTGTAGAGCACATCGTGGCCTTTTCAGAATGGGGTTATAATAGTCAATAAGGTCAAATGGAAATGAATTATGGTCTTCAGAAGTTGGGTCACCTAAAATGGCGAAAAATGATTTTCCTTCAAAATTTCTGTTTGGGTTTCAAAAGTTATTTTGAGCCGACTTTGATGTAATAAATTGTAAAATAAAATAATTCTAAGTTTGGTCGGCCTTGTTGGCTAAAATTTTGGAACCTTCCCAGGCAGTGGAAATTTGCCTATATAAGGAAGGCTATAGTGTTGGCTTAGGCAGTTTGGGATAGTTTTGGGTGTTGATTCGAGGCTTTTTCCTACAAAATATTGTAAGGGAATGCCCATGTGGCTTTGCATATTGTAATTCTAAAAGTTTGTAATTCCACATTTGTGGAGATAATAAGAAGCCCATTTTCTGTTCTTGCATATTGTTGTTGTTTCTCTATTTCTGTTATGTGTTTGTGGATTAAGGGGAGCACCCTTCATCAAGTGGTATCAGAGTAGGAGTTCTTGAGTGTGTAAACAGATTGCCAATTGTGAAGCACTTTGCACCAGGACCATGGGTTAGGGTTTCTATGTAAACAGATCACCGACTGTGAGGTAGTTTACACTAGGACCATGGTTAGGGTTTCAGCGTACATCATGAAAATGCTTCTACGAAGGGAATGTGGCAGAAGAGCTGATGTTGTAACACCTGAGGTTAAAGTGCTCCAGAGATAAGTGCGAGCATTGCAAGAAGAGATTCACAGAGGAATGAATCTAAATGTCAGAGATGAAAGTGAGGATGAAGCTGAAGAAGAAGATCAAGAAGGAGAAGTCAAAGTTATGAATCAAGAAGAAGAAAGACTTTTTTGAGCCATTTCAAAGATCAGGAAGAGACCTAAGATTGAGGTCTCGACATTTTTTAGAAATCTTAACCCAGAGGAATTGATCAACTAGATCAATGAATGTGAAGAATATTTTGAGTATGAAGATATCGAGGATCTTGATCGGGTCAAGTTTGTGAAGGCTAGACTAAAGGGTCATGTGAAGATCTGGTGGCAAGAGATTCAACTGGAGAAAAATCAAAGAGGAAAGGATAAAATCACAAGATGGGATCAGATGGTGGATAAATTGAAATGACAGTTCATCCCTGTTGATTATGAGCTTGACCTACTGAAGAAAATGCAAAGTTTGAAGCAAGCAGGAAGATTTGTTCAGGAGTATACATAGGAGTTCTATCGAATCTTCAGCAAAATAGCCCATGCAGAAGCTGACAAGGAGAAAGTTTCCCATTACCTTAATAGGTTAAGGTTGAGCATTCAAGAAGAATTGAATCTGGTTCAAATGAACAGTATTGAAGAGGCATACCAGTTTGCCCTAAAAGTAGAGGAAAATTTGAACAAGAAGTTTGAGAGCAGACAAAATGGAAGAGATCGTGATGGAAGATCTGGTGGATGGTCATATGAAGATCAAAATGAAGATCCGAAAAAGCAAGATGAGGCAAGTAATAACCATAAGTAGAGAGGAGATAATTTCAATCATTTCTATGATCAGAATAATAGAGTTCAGAGAGGAAGAGGAAGAGTGCAAGGATCTGGAAGAGGAGGCTTTCGTGGAACATGTTTTCACTATGGAGAAGAAGGTCATAGGGAATTTGAATGTCCTCAACACCAAGGAAGGACAGATAGGAGGAATGAAGGCTAGGCCAGAGTTGCACATGTAGATGAAGATGCTAGATCATCAAATTTTGAAGATGCTGAAAGAGGAGAAATGTTGATCAATAGAAGAGTCCTGCTGAGTGGTGAGAATGAACCTGAACAAAGGAGGAGCCTGTTTCGCACTAGGTGCAAGTGTGAGGGTAAGTATTATGACGTGATTATTGATAGTGGCAGTACTGATAATTTGGTGTCAAAAGAGATGGTGGAAAATTTGAAGCTCAAGAGGCAAAAATATCCACATCCATATCAGGTTTCCTGGGTACAGGATGACCACAAGGTCATGGTCAGTGAACAGTGCCTAGTAAAGTTCAAGATTGACGGGTACCATGATGAGGTACTATGTGATATCATAGCTATGGATGCATGTCATATGTTTTTGGGTAGACCTTGGCAATTTGATAGGTGTGCTGTACATGATGGTAGTACAAATACCTATTCCCTGATAAAGGACTTGTCATATCCCCTTTTCAAATAATTAAAAATAATAACTTTTGCTAAGGCTAGTAGGCTCAAAAAGTAAAGTTTCAGGAAAAGGGGCTAATCTTTGGAAACCAATGGATTAATAAATGTTAAATTTTATTAAAATATTTCTAATTCACCCCTCTTGGTCATTATTTAGGGTTATGCCCTCTTTTAAAGGGGTTTGGAGGCATTTTGGGCTTATTCTAGATTTGATTTTTGCTCATTGCTTTGTTGTTCTTCAGAGGCTGCCAAACCTATGGAGAAGGAGACCCAAAGAAAGGAGTTTTTAGGTTTCTAGAAAGGCTAAGGATGGGATTTTGAGGCCATTTCATGTGTAAGCTCATGCATAGTTTTCCCTTGTGTTGAACAGTGCAGATTTGTGAGTTTTTGGGTGTGTTTCTTGTAAGAGTTTGGTGTTTCCGGTTGAGTTTTTCATATCAGTTTGGTTTTCTGCTATATTGCAGATATTTTTCTATTAAAATAGAGCTGAATATATGTCTTGGGTTGTGATTCTACTTCTGTGATAGATTATTAGTGTTTTATGGTGTTTCCGGGTTATTTTGTGTTATTTTCGGGAGCCCGATGAGCATTGTTTTTGTGCTCCTTTTTGGAGCTATTTTGTAAACTCTTTGCAGATTTGGAAATGTCATTTTTTAGGCCTCTATGCTGGTGAAATTTTTGTAAAAATTTCTACTTTCAGATTTATCAATAATATGTGAAGCTATGAAGTTTTTGGCACTATTTCGGGCATACCCGATTTGGGTTTTATTGAGAAATTGTATAATCTTTCAAGTGCTATTTGTTTAATTTAATAATCTAATTAGAGGATGCAAATAAGATATAAAAATTAAAAATGGGACATTTCACTCCTGGGTGTTATTCTTCGTGGATCCAACATCCATATTTTTTGTATGCTACTTGTGGTACTTTTGCAAACTTTTGTTATCCTAAGTGCTTTGAATGGAAACTATGATACTAGAAAAATGACAAAGATCTTCTAAAAACTCAAAGACTCTCATAGCTTGACCCATCCCTGGTAACATCAACAAAAATGTTGGGCTCCTATAATGGTTTTAATAAGTAGGCTTTAGAACCATAACTTAGGGATTGGACATCCATACTAAGTAGTTATTGCATCATTATGAAGGCACATTTAAATTATCAACTCGAGGATGTATACTTGAAATAGGTCTAGCAATTATATGCACTATGGGATTCTCTAAGCTATTCTATCATTGCAAAACTAAAAGTATAACACTGCTGAAAATGAATCTAATTGCACAGTTTTGGTTGCAAGAAACTCTGTAATACACAACAATTTGCTATGTGTTCTACTTTTATAAGTACCAAAGGTAAAAAAATATCATAAGTGGACCTTGGTTAGATAATTTAAACTCTGATATATGTCCTTAAAACATCATACACAAGTAACATGCTTCCATGAAAATGCAATCTACAATTTCTATTAAAATTATTGTTGTTGTTACAAATTTCCTTCTACAAAATGATGACTCTCTAAAGCTTATGAAAAAATACCACTTGCTCCCTTATTTTGATTGATTAAAATTTCGAATATATAAGATTATTGAATTCCTAAAAACCATCTAACATGTGTCTCATCATTTCTTTAAACAAGGAAGAGACTTATTCTAAAACAATGACTAAGCAAAAGTGTCCTGTTACAACTTGTCTTCTTGACTGATTGGGAAAAAGAGTTTGTTTGGACTCTTTTATGAAAAAAATGATTTCTTGGATATTTTTTTGTGTTCAAATCATATCCAACCTCCTTTGAAGTTATAACTCAAATTACAATAAATACAAGAAGTTTGACTAAGTCTGCTGATTTGTTGTTCCACTTTTCCTATAGTCAGATTCAAATGGATGGTTCTCACTTATTATTGAGAGTTATCTCAAATGCTTTTACCAGATTATGTTCCTCCTTCTTAGCTTTCCAAATCATTTTTAAAATCTATATTTCATTAATAAACGTTGAAGATATGATCATTTTACCAAGACTGGGTTTTGGCTGCCATCAAACTTGGCTATTTTTACTTAGTCAACTTCAGATAAGTGCTGCTAATTAAATATTGCGAATTGGATCAAACCCTTTTAATAAATTTTGGTCCTCTTTTTAAGATTTCCAAATCATTAAGAAAATCTGAAGTTCATTAAGAATTGAGTGAGATATGCCCATTTTACTAAAATTGCTTTTTGACTTTTTCTGCATTTCCTACAACTATTGAATATTGACAAGTGTCAACTTGCTTCTCCTTCTTTCCAGTTGCATGAATGACTCAAGTATCTGAAAAAAAATATGTTAATCATCTCAAAACATTTATTATTTAAGAATAATAATTTATCATAATAAACCATCATAATTTAGCATTAACTAGCTAGACATACAAATGCTAATCAATAAATCATTAAACATAGTTAATGCTTCATAAATCAAGGTAATGTATGGAAATGACTTGGAAAGGTATTATAAATATGATGTAAAGTGTTATACCAAATGAAATAAACATGAAAAATTATAGGCTCATCAATAGTCCTATTCAGAGTCCCTCTCCTTCATTTTAAAATATTGATCCCTTTCCAAAGAGTCCCATGAAAAGTCCATCAGCCCCATGCCAAAACATTGATCCCTTTCCAAAGTCTCCCATACATATCCAAATTCAAACCCCATGTCAAGAGGAAGAACTAATTCATAAAGAAACAAGTCCTGAAATAAATCAAGATCAAGATTCTAATGATGACTAATCCCTTCGAATTTTTGACCAACATTCCATCATCCCCAAATCTCCTATACAAGATGACCCCCTTCAATGTCAAGAAAAAAATGTCCTTCCAAGTCCTGTTGACCTTCCCATTCCTAAGAAACATCATGTCCTCCCTTCCATCCTTTCCAATGATCCCATTCTGAGTCAATATCAAAGTATCCCTTCACCCTCATGTCCACAAGATCCCATCATCCATTTGGATCCTCCAAAAGATCCCATCATCCCTTTGGATCATCCTCAAGATCTATCCATTCCTTCATGTCCTTGCCCTTAGCTTCCATATCCTTTACAAGATTCTATTCCACTAGATGACCCTATCACTATTCCTATTCCATCATATGATCCCCTTATTCCTCCTGATCCCCCTAATGATGAAAACACATTTATGCAAGATATTCATGAACCCCTTACACTTAAAATCGATTCCACTAGTTCTATCAAGTGTAGTCCACTTCATGGTCCTATCCGTTCTTTCATATCATATCCACCTCAAAATAAAATCGCATCTTGTAGCAAGTATACTATTGTTTAAAATAAATATCAAGTCAAAGGGTTAAGCATCCATGAGAAAGGTATATTAAAACCCTTTCAAGTCAAAGAAAATTTTATAGTTCATGACCTCAGTCCTAAAGCTAACTCTCAAGGCGTTGGTATCCCTTGAAAACCTAAATCTAAATGTATACTTCCTCCTTCACCCCTTCCATCCATCTTAGGTCCATATATTCCTCCATCCACTAGTTCACAATCCACTTACCCTTTCCCATATGCAAGTCAACAAAGGCACACATCATCAAGAATCTTCCATCCATCCAAAGGGCCTCCATACAATTCCTATCCATCCATGGATCCCCTTTATTTTCTAATAAATTTGGATGTCATAAAGTCCATAATTCAAGAAATCCACATGCAGTTAAGGATCAACATGTCCAGTCTAATTGACATGTGAAATCCAAGAAAAATATGATCCAAAAAGAAAAAGAAATATCAAAAAGGCCAAAAAGGCCCATTAAGCAAAAAGAAAAGTCAAAATCAATGTGGGTTCCTAAGTCCATTGTGCAAGCAATGCAATCAAAGGACCCACAAAACAATGAAAAATCAAAATGCATGTGGATTACCAAGAATCTTCTTGAAGCACAAAGTCCTAAAGAAAAATCCAAGTTGGCATCCAAAGTTTCTATCCCTCCTCTAAAAGCCTTCCATTTTCAAAATCCATTCTTTTATCCCAAAATCCATATCCACTCCTCCATCAAGTCCAACATCTCATTTTCCTCCATCACCCCATCACCCCTCAAGGTGTGTGCCAATGATGTTCTTGCATCCATTTCCATCCACTCAAAATAAAGCCTTCTTCTACTCCCTCCATTTTCCAACACCTCTTTTCTAGCCTTTGATCCAACATATCCAATCATTTACCTAATCCTTATCATTACCCTACCAACATCGTTGAACATACTATCATTAGTCATGGTCCATTATTACGTGTCCTTTTCAAGAGCATTATCCAAAGAACAAGCTGCTTGAGTCCTTTTTCCATGTCATGTCATGAATCCATCATCTTCCAAAATGTCAAAAAATATAAAAAAATAAAAAAGGCAAAAAAGTACAATTTTTTTGAAAAAAGTGAAAAAAGAAAAGAGAAAATTTGAAAAAGAAAAAAAGTTGCCTTGACGAAAACCTGGCAAACATACATCTTCGTAACACAAAAAAAAAAGAATAACGAGAAATAATTTCGTCCAATAGTGAAAACTTGGCAAATAGGCGCTTTGGGCAAGTACCATGATGAAATCCTGGCAAACAAGTCTCATGTGTAGTTTCTGAACTTCTTGCATTCCATACTTGGGGGAAGATTTTGTTGATATTTTCATATCCTATTATACCCCTATCATTTCCTCCATTATCCCTATGATCTCCTCCATTATCCTATCAACTTCCATATTCCCTTTTTCTTAACTTTGATCTTGCCAAGGTTACAAATTCTCCCCAAAGCATTACATGTCATATTGCCTATCCTATCACATCCCTTTGGTCCATACTACATATCCTATCACAACCTCCCAATCCTTCAGTCCCTATCCCCATTTTGTCCACTATTGATCTTGTTTTTCCCATCCTATCATTGTCCTATCAAAATCCCTATCTTGGTCTTGATAAAAATAAGGACGTAAAATTGCAAATTTTTTTCAAAAAACCCCTTGACATGTCCATTCCATCTAGTACACCATTTCATTGGTCTATCCTTTTCATATCCAGTCCCTTAGCTTGTCAAAAACATGCTATCCCATTCTGTGGATAGTCCTTGGCAACCCAAACAAAGCTTCAGTGACATACTCAACAACCCTTTGGCCTTTATCCATCTACCAACCTATCCATTAATCCATAATGTCCCTACTTTACTAGACACTGGGGGCAATTATTTCTTGTAAATATCCTTAATGATCCTAAAAAAATTCTAAAAATTCAAATATGAAGCTGAAAAAAATCCTAAAAATTCAAATATGAACCTGAAAAAATCTTAAAAATTCAAATATGAACCTGAAGAAAACCAAACAAAAATCCTAAGTGTCCTGAACAAATCCCTAAAAATCATATAATGTCCTGAAAAAATTAATAAAAAACACATAATGTCCTAAAAAAATCAGTAAAAATCATAAAATGACTTGAAATAAATTCTAAAAATCATAGAAGTCTAGAAAAAATCCTAAAAATTGTAAAATGTCATGAAAAGATCACAAAAAAATTTAAAAAATTGAATTCTTAAAAAATATGCAATAAACTTGTACCTAATCATTTTCTATGCTTTTAATAAATTATCTTATGTGACAAGACAAACATTTGAGTAGACACAATCTGAAGACCTTTTCAAAACATTTTTATTTAACCAAATCACATATCAATAGACAAACTATCCAATCAGATCAAAATTGTCCAAACAATCAATCAACATCAATCAGTCATTTATCAAACTTGTCACTTGTCTTATACAGGGTGTGGTATACTCGAAACCAGACGATATTTATCTTAGACAGGGTACTTCATTCCTGAAACCAGACACTATCATTACCTAAAACACAAAAAACTATCAATTTTGACAACTAGATCAAAATGGTTGTTGGCTTGCTTGGTTTAGTGAGTCTTATCTTTGATTGATTTATCTCTTTTTATTATGTCTTCTCCTTGTTGGATGATCTCATGAGATTCTGGGGCATTTCATTAATATGCGTTAGGAAATACAAGATCATTCTCTATCTACTATGTGTTTGTTTTACGCAAATGGATCACATTATCATCCCGGCTTTCAGTGCCATGGTGTGACACATCCATTTTTCCATATTAAATAAAGCTCTCATGACATAAAATGCACTTATGAAAGCAAGTTTCACCATTACTAACTTTTCTCCATCTAATTTTAGCCTTCTACTAACATTCCTTCTATCAATCTTTTCCAATCATTCTCTTTTTGAAAAATTGTCCTCGAATCAATTTCTGTCCAATTTTTTGATGGGGCATCCTACCTCTCTTTCGTCAATCCACTAGGGCATGATCCTATATTTTTCTTTGAACCAATGCTCATAATCACATTGTCTCAAAGAGGGAAAAAATGTAGACACCTAAAAATGGTTCACACCTATGTGTCCCTTTTTAACATGTCTTTTATTGTGTGCCATTCTTCATTTGATCAATTACTAACATTTCCCTCATTTCACATCATAACCTTGATCTCTTTGGCCGAATTGATTAAGTCTGCATCCAGATCCTAATCAATCCTAATCTTTCCTAAACTGAGCCCAATCATTCCTAATCATTCCTAAATGTTCCTAATCATTCCTAAATCGATCCTAAATGTTCCTAAATATTTCTAAATCAGTTCGAATCAATTCGAATCAGTCATAATCAATCCAAAACCATTATCCAAGATCATTATCAAATAAATTTTAGGACATTTTACAAGATCATCAATGTTTGATTAAACCATTTTCAAATCAATCCACCTTTGTCAAATCTATGTCAATCTTATCTTCATCAAATCCAATATTTATCAAGTCAATCCGAAATCAATCCAAGGCATTGTCTAAGTTCATCAATGCCTCATCATCATCATCAATCCAATCCCAAGTGCATTGTCAAAGATCATCAATGCCTCATTGTCATAACCTAATTCAATTTCAAATAGCATTGTTCACGATAATTAATGCTATTTCATCATCATCATTAGTCCACCCCAATAGCATTGTCCAAGTTCATCGATGCTATCCTGTCATCTTCAATCACACACATTGTCAAAGTTCATCGATGTTGCATTGATTCCTAATCAGTTTTTAATCATCAAGATTGGTTCAAACCCTAATCAAATCATTCAATACCAATTCCCTTTTGATCATACATCATCAATTTGGCCATCCATTATACTAATTAGTCCCCTTGGGATAGATAACCCATAATTTATCCCTTTTGTATTAATCTATTTATTAGGCTAATCTCCCTATCCCAACTCTCCTAAAATTAATTAATTTTTCCCCTTTTGAATTATGGGATTTTCTAAATTCCTAATTAGCCTTTTTGAGGGAATAATTATTTTTAAATTATTAAAATGTGACTCTTACACATTCCCTTCAATTATGCTTCATGACCTCCTATTAATTAGCCTTCACATTTATTCCACTTTCCCCATCCGTTTTTCCTTCTAATTTGGCCTCCAAATTGCCTATTAATTTTACTTCACCTTCCCTCATCACTTTTTCCTTGATTTATGCATTCCAAATTGTGCATTTAATTTTTCATAATTATGACAATCTTCCAATTTGCACTCTCATTTCCAAATCTGTATTTTTCTCTTCACTTCTGGTGCAAGGCAGAGGTCAAGAGGGGCCAAAGGATGGCACACCCTAATGATCCAAGCCTACAAAACACATGCAGAAGCAACAAACAACAAGAGTGAGAGAGAGAAGGCTAGATCTATCATATATTAACATCAATTTGATTCATACATGTCGGGCTGTAAGGCCTTCCCGGTTAGGGCCTGATATTACAAAGAATTACAGAAGTCCTCAAACATGTGAGGATCTGTCATAAATCTTCAATCTAATGCCTACTATCTTCTATCTAACTGACTCTTAAACTACGACCAAACATCTACATTTATACAAGAAGCTACCGAACTAAGTTAGCCTTCAGATCCATAATTGATGAAAGTAACAGTCAAATATGGGAGCACATGCTTCCCAATGATGGATTCCAACATTAATTCTGTGATCCAATATAAATGCACAAGTCGACCAAAACAAGAAACAAAACTAGACCCATCGGTAAGCAAGATAACCGAGTAGCAAACATACAACACCGAGCACTAGTGAAATAATCAACCACCCAGGAGATAATCGACCACACTTGGTAAGCAAAGGAAATTGACCAAGTCGGTCAAAGTAGAAACTGAGCAACACAGACAAAACACAAATTCTTTTTGGTGACACAAGATTGCCAAGGACCCGAGATGCTCCTGCATCAGACACTTGGGTTTGTTTTGAAATGATTCTTAGAATCATTTGGTAGGCCTAGTCTGAGTTGCATCCAACTCAGACTGTGAAATCCAAGAACTGTCTTCTATCAGTCTATTCTTCCACATAACCAAATATTCCATGTACTATTTTCCTCTTGTACTTTTGCCAACTCTTTCCTTCAAAATCTATTCCACTTCATCATTCTGCATCTTAGGATATTTCATCGGTATTGTCACTTCTTCATCAGTTTCATGATACTCATACAAATCAGTAATGTTAAAAATTGATGATATGTCCATGTCATTAGGTAGCTCAATCTCATATGCATTTCCACTATCAAATTTCTTTAGAATCTTGCAAGGTCCAAACTTCTTTATCTTCAGCTTTCCATATGTTCCAACAGGAAACTGACCTTTCTTCAAATGAGCCATCACTTCATCACCAACATCAAAAGTTTTATGTCTTCTTGATCTATCAACCCTGTCTTTGTATTTCTGATTACTATCTTCTAGCTTCAGCGTCACATATTCATGCAATGTTTTCATATACTCAACAAATTTTACTCCTTCATCACTTCTCTTATTCTCATCAACAATGTCTGAAATCAAATATTCCTCTCGGTTGTGCGCCAATCACAATCTCAAATGGTGTCTTTCCAGTACTCCTATTCATTAAATTATTATATGCAAACTCTGCTTGTGCCAACACAGAATCCAAATTACTCGGTGTGTCTCCAACTAAACATCTCAAAAGATTTCCCAAACTTCTGTTAGCAACCTCAGTCTGTCCATCAGTTTGTGGGTGAAATGTAGAACTATATTTCAATTTACTGCCAAATTTCTTCCAAAGTGTTTTCCAAAAATAACCAACAAATTTACTATCTCGGTGACAAATAATACTCCTCGGTAATCCATGTAATCTAACAATTTCCTTAAAGAAAAGATCTACTACATGTACTACATCTGATGTCTTTCTACAAGGTATAAAATGTGCCATCTTAGAAAATCTATCCACAACAACAAATATTGAATCATTACCTCTTACTGTCTTCGGTAAGCCAAGAACAAAGTCCATATTGATATCAATCCAAGGTTTCTTAGGAACAACAATCAGTGTATACAATCCAATATTCTGACTTACTCCTTTTGCAACTTGACAAATTCCATAACTTTTCACAAATTTCTGAACATCTTTATACAACTACGGCCAATAATACTTCTCCTTAAGCAAATTCCATGTTTTATCAATACCAAAATGTCCAGCCAAACCACTACTATGTTTCTCTTTTATCAAATTAGTTCTCATTACTCCTCTCGGTATACACAACTGAATACCTTTGAACAACATACCTTCCTAAATAAAATATTCATCCTATTTAGTGTCTTGTTGATCTGAAATAGGTGCTCTGCACTTTCTCCATGGCTCAGAAAAATCAGGGTCATTTTCATACAAACCTCTCATCTCATCAAAACTAAGAACTTCAATTTTTATCTCGGTCATCAAAGATCTTCTTCTACTCAATGCACCAACAACTTGGTTAGTGACTCCACTCTTATACTTTATCACAAATGTATAACTCTGCAAATACTCAACCCATTTCATATGTCTTTGATTCAACTTATTCTGACTACCCAAATATTGTAAAGCCTTATGATCATTATACAACACAAATTCACTCGGTATCAAATAATGTCTCCAGTTCTTCAATGCTTGAACAATAGCATAGAATTCTTGATCATACATAGAATATTTCCTTCTAGCATCATTCAACTTTTCACTAAAGAAAGTAACAGGTTTACCTTCTTGACTCAACATAGCTCCAATTGCACTTCCACTTGCATCACATTCTACTTGAAATACTTTACTGAAATTAGGTAATGCCAAAATAGGTAATTCAACAACCTTCTGCTTCAGGGTCTCAAAACTTCTGTAAGCTCCATGTGTCCACTTGAATTCTCTTTTGTCTCCTCTCATAGTTTCAGTCATTGCATTATAGATTGAACTAAAATTCCTTATGAACTTTTGGTAAAAACTTTCCAAACCATGAAATGATCTTACCTCACTAGAATTCACAGGTGTAGGCCAATTCAAAATAGCTTCAACCATTTCAAGATCCATCTTCAAACCATCAGCTGAAATAACAAATCCCAAAAACACAATCTCTTCCTTCATGAATGAACACTTTTTCAGATTTATTAGCAATTTCTCCTCTTTCAGTCTCTGCAAAACTTGTCTAACATGCAAAAAATGTTCTTCTATGTTCTTACTAAATATCAGAATATCATCAAGATATACTGATGCAGGAGCATCATGGGTGTAAGAGAAATCTTGCATCACCCAAAAATATTTCTAGTTTTGTTTTCAATAAGGGCTATCTTGTGCAGAGCTACTATTTGTGGAAACTTACTATTTTTAGTAAGTTGGTCATATGATCTTGAAATGTTCTAGTTTCATAGTTGGAGGTTCATCTTATTCATAGCAGCTTGCCTGTAAAGTTTCATTGTCGGATCAAGTCTAGTCTTGAAAATATTGAAAATTTTCAGTTTTGGAAATAGGGTACAGAAACATTGAACTTAGTTTTGAAGGCTTTAGAGGCCCCAGACAAGGTTGAAACTTCAATTGAATGAAGCTTTCTTAAGTCAAGAGTTGTAGAGCACTTCATGCCCTTTCCAAAATGGGGTCATAATAGCCAATCAGGTCAACGGGTGATGACTTATGGTCTCCGAAAGTTGGGCCACTTGAAATGGCAGAAAATAAATTTTCTTCAAAATTTCTGTTTGGGTTTCAAAATTTGTTTTGAGCCGACTATGATGTAATAAAATGAAAAATAAAATATTTCTAAGTTTGGTCGGCCTTATTGGCTAAAATTCTGGAACCTTCCCAAGCGGTGGAAAATTGCCTATATAAGGAAGGCTGTAGTGTTATCTTAGGTAGTTCGGGATAGTTCTGGGTAGTAGATCTAGGTATTGATTTGAGGTTTTGTCCTACATAATATTGTAAGGGAATGCCCATGTGGCTTTGCATATTGTAATTTTGAAAGTTTGTAATTCCACATTTGTGGAGATAATAAGAAGCCCATTTTCTGTTCTTGCATATTGTTGTTGTTTCTTTATTTCTGTTATGCATTTTTGGTATTAAGGGGAGCACCCTTCATCAAGTGGTATCAGAGCAGGAGTTCCTAAGTGTGTAAATAGATCACTAATTGTGAGGTAGTTTGCTCCAGGACTATGGGTTAGGGTTTTTGTGTAAATAGATCACCGACTGTGAGGTAGTTTGCTCTAGGACCGTGGTTAGGGTTTCAGTGCACATCATGAAAATGCCTCCACGAAGGGAACATGGTGGAAGAGTTGGTGTTGTAACACTTGAGGTTAGAGCACTCCAGAGACAAGTGTGAGCATTGCAAGAAGAGATTCACAAAGGAATGAATCTTAATGTCAGAGACGAAAGCGAGGATGAAGCCGAAGAAGAAGATCAAGAAGGAGAAGTCAAAGTTGTGAACCTAGAGGAAGAAAGACTTTTTCGAGCCATTTCCAAGATCAGGAAAAGACCTAAGATTGAGGTTCTGACATTTTCTAAAAATCTTAACCTAGAGCAGTTGATCAACTAGATCAATGAATGTGAAGAATATTTTGAGTATGAAGATATTGAGGATCCTGATAGGGTCAAATTTGTGAAGGCCAGACTGAAAGGTCATGCGAAGATCTGGTGGCAAGAGATTCAATTGGAGTGAAATAGAAGAGGGAAAGATAAAATCACAATATGGGATTAGATGGTGGATAAATTGAAGTGACAGTTCATCCTTGTTGATTATGAGCTTGACGTATTGAAGAAAATGCAAAGTTTGAAGCAAGCGGGACGATCTGTTCAGGAGTATACAAAGGAGTTCTATCGAATCTTCATTAGAACAGGACATGCAGAAGCTGATAAGGAGAAAGTTGCCTGTTATCTTAATGGGTTGAGGCCAAGCATTCAGGAAGAGTTGAATCTAGTTCGAATGAACAATATTGAAGAGGCATACCAGTTTGCCCTAAAAGTAGAGGAAAAGTTGAACAAGAAGTTTGAGAGAAGACAAAGCGGAAGAGGTCGTGATGGAAGATCTGGTGGATGGTCATATGGAGATCGAAATGAAGATCCGAAAAAGTAGGATGAGGCCAGTAATAGTCAAAATCAGAAAGGAGATAATTTTAATCATTTTCATGATCAAAATAATAGAGATCAGAGAGGAAGAGGAAGAGGACAAGGATCTAGAAGAGGAGGCTTCTGTGGAACATGTTTTCATTGTGAAGAAGAAGGTCATAGGGCATTTGAATGTCCTCAATGCCGAGGATGGATGGATAGGAGGAATGAAGGCTAGGCTAGGGTTGCACATGTAGATGAAGATGCCAGATCATCAAATTTTGAAGATGCTGAAAGAGGAGAAACGTTGAATAACAGAAGAGTCTTGTTGAGTGGTGAGAATGAACCTGAGCAAAGGAGCCTGTTTCACACCAGGTGCAAGTGTGAGGGTAAGTGTTGTGATGTGATTATTGATAGTGGTAGTACTGATAATTTGGTGTCAAAAGAGATGGTGACAAAGTTAAAGCTTAAGAGGTAGAAACATCCACATCCATATCAGGTTGCCTAGGTGCAAGATGACCACAAGGTCATGGTCAGTGAATAGTGCCTAGTGAAGTTCAAGATTGGCGAGTACCATGATGAGGTACTATGTGATATCATATCTATGGATTCATGTCATATGTTGTTGGGTAGACCTTGGCAGTTTGACAAATGTGCTGTACATGATGGTCATGCAAATACCTATTCCTTGACAAAGGATGGAGTGCGACATAAGCTAAAACCATTGAAGGAAATAGAAGAAAAGGTATGTGGTAATGCAAGAGTAAATTTTTTTGATAGAGGAAATTTCTTAGATGGTATGCGACATGAGCATATGTGTTTTACCTTAATTCCAAAGGCTGGGAAAGAGGAAGTAGAAGATGTATCTGTAGAAGTTGCATAATTATTGAATGAGTTTTAGGATATTGTATCTGATAATGTGCCTGATGGATTGCCACCAGTAAGAAAGATCAGTCATCAGATGGACTTGTTTCCAGGAGCTAGTTTTCCAAATAAGGTAGCACACAGAATGACACTAGTAGAAAGTGAGGATTTGAAGATAGATTTGATGTTTGGTTCATCACATCATCCATAGATTGTGTATGGAAGTAGTCCTAGAAATGTATCTTAGTTGAGGAAGATAGATAACGTAGAAATAAGTAGTGCTGAAGCTAAGGATTTTGCAGAACATTTGAAGAACATCCATGAGAAGGTGAGGAAGCATATTACCAAGATGAATGCACAGCATAAGGCTAAGGTAGATGAGAAAAGGAGGCATAAGGAATTTAAGGTTGGAGATGAAGTCATGGTTCATTTGTGGAAGGAGCGATTTCTAGTTGGTACATATAACAAGCTAAAAATGAATAAGTTTGGGCCATGTAAGATACTGAAGAAGCATGATTCAGGAAATGCATATGAGGTCGAGTTGCCTACTGAGTTGAATATTTCACTAGTATTTAATGTTTCAGAACCGACGGAGTATCATGAAGGAGGTGTTGAAGATGAGGTTACAATAGCACAGTGGAGTATTCCAGCAACCAGTTCAAATATCAAGGAGATTGAAGACATACTGGATAGTCATATTGGTAGAAGCACAAGGAACATGACATATGAAGAGTATTTGGTCAAATGAAAAGAATGACCTGTTGAAGATTCATCATGGCTAACCAAGGAGGAGGTTAATTGTCTTGGTTTTCCTCTGCACACTTGAGTCATGATAGGGTCACTTCTGAAATTACCTCAGGTGTCTGATGCAGGAGCATCCTGGGTGTAAGAGCAATCTTGCATCACCCAAAAATATTTCTGGTTTTGTTTTCAATAAGGGCTATCTTGTGTAGAGCTGCCATTTATGGAAACTTACTATTTTTAGTAAGTTGGTCATATGATCTTGGAATGTTTTGGTTTCACAGTTGGAGGTTCATCTTAGTCATATTAGCTTGCCTGTAAAGTTTCATTGTCGGATCAAGTCTAGTCTTGAAGATATTGGAAATTTTTGATTTTGGAAATAGGGTACAGAAACTTTGAACTTAGTTTTGAAGGCTTTAGAGGCCCTAGATGAGGTCAAAACTTTGATTGAATGAAGGTTTCCTAAATTAAGTGTTGTAGAGCGCTTCATGCCCTTTCTGAAATGGGGTCATAATAGTCAATCGGGTCAACTGGTGATGACTTATGGTCTCCAAAAGTTGGGCCACCTGAAATGGCAGAAAATAAATTTTCTTCAAAATTTTTGTTTGGGTTTCAAAAGTTGTTTTGAGCTGACTATGATGTAATAAAATGAAAAATAAAATATTTCTAAGTTTGGTCGGCCTTATTGGCTAAAATTTTGGAACCTTTCTAGGTGGTGGAAAATTGCCTATATAAAGACGGCTGTAGTGTTGTCTTAGGTAGTTTGGGATAGTTCTAGGTAGTAGATCTAGGTATTGATTCAAGCCTTTGTCCTACAGAATATTGTAAGGGAATGCCCATGTGGCTTTGCATATTGTAATTTTGAAAGTTTGTAATTCCACATTTGTGAAGATAATAAAAAGCCCATTTTCTGTTCTTGCATATTGTTGTTGTTTCTCTATTTCTGTTATGTGTTTTTGGTATGAAGGGGAGCACCCTTCATCATATACAATCAAAAATTTACCCAATAATTTCTTCAAAACCTCATTCATCAACCTCATAAAAGTACTCGGTGCATTAGTTAAACTAAAGGGCATAACCAACCACTCATACAAACCTTGTTTTGTCTTGAAAGCAGTCTTCCATTCATCACCTTCTTTGATTTTGATATGATGATACCCACTTTTCAAATCAATCTTTTTGAAATACTTTGCTCCAGTCAAACTGTCAATTATGTCATCCATTCTTGGTATAGGAAACCTATACTTCACTGTTATCTTATTGATTGCTCTAGAATCAGTACACATTCTCCATTCTCCATTCTTCTTCAATGCCAATACAATAGGTACTATACAAGGGATCAAAATTTCTCTAATCAAACCTTTCTCCAGCAACTCTTGAATTTGTCAGTTCAATTCCTGATTCTTAGTACGTGTCAACTGATGAGGTGCCTTATTTGGTAAACTAGCTCCAGGGATTAGATCCATACAATGATCAATGCTTCTTTTCAGTGGCAAACCATTAGGTACCTTATCAAAAATGATATCACTATACTCGGTGAGCAACTTATTAATCTCCTCAAGGACATTATGCTCTGTTTTCTTATTTGGCTTATTAGGAATCACAACAAAACATACATCATTCCTCTTCAAATAATTTACAAACTTTCTTGCTTCCATCAAGCAAACTTTCACAGATGTGAAAACATTACTAATAGGTTCTTCCATCAATGGTAACAAGATTTGTTTCTTTCCATCAGCCACAATAGTATACTTATGCAATCTCCCATCATATATAGCATGTCTATCATATTGCCAAGGTCTACCCAACAAAATATGACAACAATCCATAGGCATGATATCATATAACACCTTATCATAGTACTTTCCAATCTTCAAATTCACATAACATTGTTCACTTACTAGGACTGTATGCTCATCTTTGATCCATGAAATCTGATAGGGCTTCAGGTGTACCAACCTTTCCAACTGCAATTTTTTGACCATCTCTTCAAATGCCAGGTTCTCCTAGCTACCACTGTCAATGATTACCTTCCAAACTTTGTCAGAAACTCTACATCTGGTCTTGAAAATTTTTTTCCTTACCAGATCCTCCTTCTTGCTTTCATTCCATAGTGCTCTCCTTACCATTAAGTTATTTTTCTTCTCAGGTTCATTCGGTGACTCTTCTTGCACCAAAGCATTTCTACTGCTACCAACCTTCTTACTAACTTATGTACATTCAAAAGATATATGTCCTTCTTCTCCATGGTTATAAAAAGTTCCTCAGAAACTTCCTCTACCATAACCACCTCGGTAGTTACTGCCTCTGCCTCTAGAAGTTTGACCTTTCCACTCAGTCTTGCCTTTGTCCAAATTTCTCTTTTCTAGTTCAGATCTACCAATTTCACCATTAGATCTACCTCTTCCTCTAGGGAATCTACCACCTTGACCTCTCTATCTTTGTTCATGTCTCTTGTTCAATTTCTCCTCAGCCTTCAGAGCAAATTGATAAGCCTCTTCAATGTTCTCCAATTTGACCATACTAATTTCCTCTTGGATGGAAACCCTCAAACCATTCAAGTATTTACCGATTCTTTCCACATCATCTTCATCATGTCCAGATCTAATATCAAATCTATAGAATTCCTTAGTATAATCTTTTACCGAGCTATCTTTCTGCCTCAAACTTTGCATTCGCCAAACTAGGTTAATTTGATAATCACAGGGTAAGAACTTTCCTTTCGATTTATTAACCATTTTACTCCATACCTTGATTTTGTCTTTACCTTTCCTTTTTCTATCTATTTGCAGATGTTCCCACCATAAGGATGCATGACTTTTCAACTTTGTGCTTGTAATCTTCATCTTCTTATCCTTAGGAATGTTTTCATACTCAAAATACTTTTCCATCTCGGTGATCCAGTCCACCAATTCATCAGAATCCAGCGTTCTACTATACTCAGGAGGATTAAAATGTGGTGTTGACTTCAGACTTGTCAAAGCCTTCAAAAATATTTCTTTGCCTTGATCCATAATAGGAGCAGGTTTTGTTTTTGCTTATTCTTCTTCAATTTAATCATCACTAACATCTTCAAGATGTCTGCCTCTTCTTTGGGCTGTCTCCACTGCTTCTAATCTAGCAGCAATCTATCTTAGCATATCTACAAACCTTGGATGTACATCTCACCTCCCATGAACCATCTTGATAACCCTCTACAATTGTAGGTTAGATTACAATATGCTACCCTACAACAATTCAACTAGGGCTTCAAGAGGAACTTGCAATCCTAGATCCGTAGACCTAGATCAAGATCTCACCTCGCTCTAATACCACCTGGCACAAGGAAGAGGTCAAGAGGGGCCAAAGGATGGTGCACCCTAATGATCCAAGCCTGCAACAAACATGCAGAAGAAACAAACAACAAGAGTGAGAGAGAGAATGCCAGATCTATCAGATATTAACATCAATTTGATTCATACATGCCGGGCTGTAAAGCCTTCTTGGTTAGGGCCTGGTATTACAAAGAATTATAGAAGTCCTCAAAAATGTGAGGATATGTTAGAAATATTCAATCTAATGCCTACTATCTTCTATCTGACTGACTCCTAAACTACAACCAAACATCTACATTTATACAAGAAGCTACCGAACTGATTCAAACTTCAGATCCACAATTAACAAAAGTAACGGTCAAATTTGGGACCACATGCTTCCAATGATAGATTCCAACATTAATTCCATAATCCAATATAAATGCACAAGTTGGCCACAACAAGAAACAAAACTAGACCTGTCAGTAAGCAAGATAACCGAGTAGCAGACAGACAACGCTGAGCGCCAGTGAAATAACCGACCGCCCAGGAGATAACCGACCACACTTGGTAACCAAAAGAAATTGATGAACTACCGACCAAATCAGTCAAAGTAGAAACCAAGCAACATAGACAAAACTCAAATTCTTTTTGGTGACACAGGATTTCGAAGGACCCAAGATGCTCCTGCATCAAATTCCTATAAATTGAGATCAAATTTCTCAATTCCAACTAACCATCTTTTTTTGAATCTTCTCATCATCATTATAGTCATATTATCAACAACATCTTTCTTTCATTGTGACAACATGGGAGTTACATCCACTCTTTTAAAGAAGCAAGAAATGACACAATTGTCAAATTGAGGGAGTTTTGTTTATAGTTTGCATTTCTTTATCTCAATTTCTTTTGTGTTTGGATAGATTGATTGTGCATACTTTAGAAGGTATGGACCTAGACCTCTAACTTTATGTGCCCAAATTTTATGGACCTATGCTCTATTTTGCACTAATTTGATTCATTTTTGTGTATGTAGCTCGCAATCAACATGGTCAAGGTGAAGGAGAAGCTCAGGTAGGAGGGTCAAGCCAAGTTGAAGAAATGCATGTTGAAGAAGGGAAAAGATCACTCCCTATGGAAGATCATTAAATTGATGTTGGAGAAGGGTTAGGATCACCTACTCCTACTGGTATGGATGAACTTATAGATCTAGCTCAAACTGTAAAGAGAAATTTATTAATTATAGAAACTTAGATCATTTACTTACAATTGATGTGGAGAAATTGAGATCATTTGCTAATGTTCAACCTTTAAATCTTGCTAAGAAGAGGTCAATGAATAAGATAGAAAGATAAATATGGGCTAACTTTGATAATTTTGAAACACTTGAACAAGCCCAATTGATTTCAGTTGTACTTATAAACAAAAAGTTGGAAGAGACATTACAATTATTGGGTATAGACACAACATCAAAGAAGAGAAAAGTTGTTGACATGAAAATTGATATGATTGAAAATCTTAGGAAAGGTTTGAACTAGGTAGGGAAGTGATCTCGAACTAAAGATAAGACCATTACAAGAAGAGTTACGTTGAATCCATTGTAGGTAACACTATGCCCCGAAATAGAAAAATATATCCAATTTCATCTCAGATTGGTTTTAGTAGAAAAATAATATCACGATATGTTAAGATGAGAATGCTTTTGGATGATAGCACCTTGGAAGGAAATTGGAAAAGCATGTGTAGAGCTCCTCATTTTGATAGGATTAATGATGTAATCAAGAATTTGGCCACATTATTTTGGAATGATAATACTCATCCTTCATCAAACAATAGAGATGTTATTAGACATAGAATTAAAAGTAATCAATATGAACATCATAAAAAACATTGGTTGGACACAATGCACCATGAAATGTATGTGTCATTTTGTAGTTCAAATCCTAATATAAAGATTGGGAAAACATTGTTTGAAAGATTGAAGCCATATTATGTCAGGACAAACAAAGTGTTTCAAACTTGTTGTCAATCGATATCATATTGAATTTGATCTACACTATCAGGTTTTTTG